>PVKU01002896.1:0-203220 GCA_004027475.1 Anoura caudifer | reverse complement strand
TACTTTGTCCTCCAACTCACTGATTCAATCTTCTGCTTCATCGATTCTGCTTTTGATTCCTTCTACTGTGTTCTTCAGTTCAGAAATTGTATTCTTCATTTCCTCTTGCCCTTGTTGATAGTTTCTATTTCCTTTTTCATGTTGATATAGTTTGCAGTGAGTTCATTGTAGCTTCCCTGTAGTTTCTGGTAGCTCATTGAGAGCTCATAGAGCTTCCTTTGAACTCAATATCTGATAGTTGAGTTGCCTCTGTTTCATTTAGCATTCTTCCTGGAGCTTCCTCCTTTCCTTTCATTTGGGGATTGTTTCTTTGTCTTCCTATTGTTTGTGAGGCTCTTCTTGTTAGCCTCAGCTTCTTAAATTGATCTGTCCTGGCTCCCTGGGTTTATGGTGTGAACTTCTGTGGTAGAATACCTGTGAGATTCAGTGGTGCAGTCTCCTTTGGGTATCCTGGTGTTCACAGCTTCCACTGTCTCAGCTGTTGGAATGCCCCCTCTTTGGGACCAACTCTGTTTTTTTCACAGTTCCAGGACTTTTGCTTTTTGGTGTTTTTGGGTTTTTTTTTGTCTCGCTTGTGGGTATTTTAAAAGAGAAAAGAAGAAGAAAAAATGAAAGAAGAAAAAAAGAGGAAGGAAGATGCGATAAAATTGGAAAGAAAGGAAGAAGGAATAAAACAAGAAAGAAGTAAAGAGAAGCAAAAGGAGTTGAGGGGTAAAAAAGATAAAAATAATGAAAAAATAATAAAAAGAATTATTAAAAAAATAAAAACAAACAATCAAAAAAAACTCTTGCTGTTTTCAAACTTGCCAGTCCAGTTTTTCTGGTCTTACTGGCTGCAAGGGCAGAGGGGCAAACGTATCCATTTTCTCCCTGTTCAGCACTCAGTTATCTTTGGGCTACTCTCCCCAAGGCTATCCCGGCGCCTCTCCACACAGGGCCTCGGTGTGTGTTCTGAGCCTCCTGGGGGAGCGTGCACTTTCCTCAGCTTATGGGTGTGAGCTCGGGTCTCCTAAGCAGTGTGCGCCTACCCCAAGTTTTTGGGTGTGGGTTCCAGATCTCCTGCTTTGCATGCACTCACTCTATTTTCACATGGAGTGAAACTCTACAATCCAGGTTTCCCATGGATTGTGTGCACTTCCTGGGTTCATGTGCGTGGGCTCTGGTTCTCCCATGGATCGCTCGCATTCCTCAGTTTCCCGGTGTGGGCTGCGGGTCTCCGTTCACGTGCGGGCGCCTTTGGTCGCACAGCCGTCTGCTGTCTTGAAAGGGCGCCTATGGTCGCGTGAGCTACGGTGTGCACTCCTCCCAGAGCTATGCGTGGGTGCTCACATCCCCAGCGTGTTTGCCATTCAGACCTTAACTCCTCTCTGTGAGACTTCAAGCCACCAGGTCTCTCCCATGCTGCTGAAACTTTGCTTGGCTGGGGAGGGAGCAGTTGACCCGGCTCCCTACCTAGAGTCCTGTGGCAGGCCTGGCAAGCACTGGCCTGGAGCCTCAGTCACCCTGGTCTCTGCGCTGATCCCTGGGCACTTATTGTTCTGAAGTATTCTCCTTACCGTCTGGTGTTTCAATGTTTGCTACAATTTTCAGTCTACTATTTTCAGATATGCCGTGTTTCTGTTGGTTGTTTGCTCTGTTTCCCTACAGATTGACCAGGTTTTTCTCCCATGTGTAGGGGGAGGTGGAATCTCCCCTACCTACCTCCTCCACGCTGCCATCTTTCTTCTCCCCCTATATATTTTTCTAATATTTCCTGGAAACCTTGAGGTCTGGTCCCCATTCCAAATCCCTATTTGGGGCTGCCCTCTTGGCTGTACCGTTATATTATGATGGGTCAAAATGCTGCCAATAAAACACAATTTATATTGATAGAAAGTCCTAAAAATATTGGTAAAATTTAAATTCAAAAACAAACAAAAGAAGAATGCAGGGGAGGGGAGGAGAAGGATGAAGAAAAAACAAAGTAATCCCCTGGAAGTGAATGTGCCCAAACAAGGACTGAATTAAATTGCACATCTTTACAATCCCCTCCTGCTAATTTTTAACACCTGTTGTCTCTGTTGGTATTACAAATGTTTTTACCCCATAAATTGGCACAAAATAACACATATATTATTAAGTCCACAGTTCCAGTCAAGCTCTTGGATTACAGTTAATGATATGCTTTAGACCAGGGGCGTCAAACTAATTTTCAGCAGGGGCCACATCAGCCTTGCAGTTGCCTTCAAAGGGCCAAAATAACTTTAGGACTATATAAATGTAACTACTCTTTAACTGTTAAGGAGTTGAAATTACATTCGGCCCTTTGAAAGCAACCATGAGGCTGATGTGGCCCCCGGTGAAAATGAGTTTGACACCCCTGGTTTAGATCCTTGAGATCAAGGTACCATTTTACATATCCATAATTTTTGTCAACTTTTCTGCAAAAAAAAAAAAAAAAGAAAAGAAAAAACTTTGACAAATGGTCAGACTTCTCTGGAGTGTGAAGGAGAGGTGTGTGACTATTCCCTGGTGTCCAAAGCTCCCAGACCTGAAGATTCCACCTCACCAAACAGGTCGGGGAGGGGAGGGGCTGATAATGTGCTCCAGCCCTGAGAGGATACTAGTTGTGCAGTTTATAAGGAGCTAGATAAAGAGTTCAGAAAACCATCCAACCTAGCTACCCTGCTAGACACAGTTATCCAGAATCTTCTACTGATGCCCTAAATCCCTAGTAAATTTGCAGGAAGTAGAATGAGGTAAAGAAGCAGCTAATCTAACTGAGTGTCTCCTGTGTGTCTGGTTAGGTGTTTTACACAGGTAGTCCTATGTATGACAAAGCTATGAGGTAGAATGTATGTGGTCCACTTTGCATATAGCTGAATGACATCCATCTATGATTGCCTCCCCACCCAGACTTCTCTTTCGGGGATGCCAGGCTGGCCATTGCTCCTGCAGCTGACAGCTACCCTCCATTGGGTTAGAGGCAGACACCTGGCCCAAGTTGGTCAATCAAATTTTCTCTCCAGGGAGTTCCAGAACATAGGTAGTGAGGAAAGGAAGGAGCTGTGGGGAGGAGAATGTAAACTTCGCTGTGATCATGCATAGCCTAAGCCATCACTGCAGGAGACCAAACGCACACAAAGGGAAAGTACCAGTGAGAAAAGCCAAAGACAGATAGCTTGCAAGGAGAAGTGGAAAGGAACTCCATAGCTGTGGAAAATGCAGAACGCTGATTTTCTAGTATAATGTGACTCAACACCATTTCCATTTTTGGATTTTATTTTTTAAGATTGCATTTATTTATTTATTTATTTTTAGAGAGTGGGGAAGGGAGGGACAAAGAGAGGGAGAGAAACATCAATGTGCAAGAGATTCATCGATTGGTTGCCTCTTGGCCACCCCCAATCAGGGACCCAGCCTGTAACCCAGGCATGCCCTGACTGGGAATTGAACCCATGACCTTTTGGTTTGTAGGCCAGTGCTCAGTCAATTGAGCCACACCAGCCAGGGCAACACCATTTCTTTTTTTTTTTTTTTCAGAGGCCTGACAGAGTAGCTGTTGAAGCCTTATTAAAACTATCTTTTACTTATATTAAGTGGCTTATGTTCCTGGTATAAAAGAATATGCAGCAGGTCCTCAAATAATGTCATTTCCTTCAATATAGTTTTGTTTTAATGTTAATGAGATGCCATAGGAACTTCTGTTTATATCAATTAGTAGTCTATAGTAAAATTGGTTTCATTATATCTATTTTGCTCAAAGTCACAAAACTTGTCTACAACCTTAAGTAAGGACTGAAACTTAGTGTATGTCCCAAACCCAGTCTGAGAAAAAACCTAATTTTGTGAGATATAATTCTCAATCTTTTTCTGGGAAGAAATTGGCATTCTTGATTTTAAAAAATTAAAGCAATATAATGATAAATGTTAATAGGATTAAGACTTATTCTAAGAAACCTGTCACCCACACGCCCACCCAGTCAACTGAAACAAAAGTGATCTTTAAGCAAATATTCTTTTCTTATTGTATCTGGTCTAACAACAATCATCTAATAACCTTTTTTTTTTTCCTTTTCTAAAAGGCCCCTATCAAGAGTAAACTGTATTATTCTACTAGAGGCCTTTACCTTTATATGCAAGATTGCACTAAGTTTCATACCTAAATTGTCTGGAAATATGCTTTAGCAAGGGCAATCAGTCATTCTCTGAGGCCATGGTGACCAAACATGGCCTCATCTGGGAACTTTCTAGACAAGCAAATTCTCAAGTCCCACCCCAAACCTACTGAGTAAGAAATTCTCCTGGTGATGCTGGTAAGTAGGAAATTTAAGAACCACTGCCCTGAGGATTCCAAAATTCATAAAGGTTGGATTCCTTTGAGGATACCTTTGGGTTGGGTTGCATGGAAGTGGAGAGGACCCTTCCACAAACCACTTTTCTATATTCTTCTTGGCTCAGAAGTAGCCTCATTCTAACAACAGATTATCCTGAAGACAGGAGCTACCTACTATTTACACTGTAGTCTGTGAGGGGTTGTTTAAGGAAGATGACCCATTGCTGCTTGACCTGCTCCCATAGCAACCCCAAGCTGTTGGCTGAACCTGGTTTCCCGACTCAGGAGGAGTTTAATGAGAAGGCCAAGCTGAGCTCAACTCACAGGGAACATGCCCAAGCAACTCAGCAAAACTGATTTGCTTACAGTTATTAGCCATGCAGATTCTCCACTGACACACTTAGTTTGGGATAATGTCATCTTCCCAGGAGGCCTCAAACGTGACAGATGACAAAAGCACTTTCTTTAGAATGAGGGACAGGGAAGGAGCCTTAATAAATGGGAATATATAACTTTGGAAAAGACAAAAGTGGTCACCTTCTTTCTAGATGATTCTTCATCATTTTTCACCAGCTCCTTTCACCTTCATCAAGGGAAAGCTGTGTCCCCACTGCAGCACCATCTCCTCTTGTCACTGGAAGGAATCCGGTCTGGAGCGTGTCTGCCTTGGGTGGGCCTGTAGCGTGTGGGTTCTTGACTTCATGCACGAAAGACTTCACAGCATGAGTCCAGGTGATTCTGAGAGCTCAGGATAGTGAAACAAATCCTGAGGGCTTAGGATAGACAAAGCAACAGGAGAGAGCCTGAGCAGGGCTGTTTTGGCCTGTTGTAGGAAAGAAGTAAGCCATATGGGACTGCATGGACTTACTGAGAAGTAAAAGTCACAATGGTGGAAGCTGGCCACAGCAGGGAAGCTTTTAGCTTACTGAAAAGTCAGAGAAGAGGGGGCCTGAGAAACAGGTTAAGGGGGTTAGCCCGGAATGAGCTTCTACTGCCCATACTTCCCTTGGTTGAAAGTCTTATGGGGACACACAGAGTTTAGGAGAAAGAGAGTAAAAGTATATGCTGGAGAGAAAAGGGGCGTGGGCATGCTCCAAGGAGAGCACACCTTTCCTTATCTTGAAGGTTTTTATGTGTTTTCTAAAAGTGGGAATTTTAGAAGTTTCAGGTGAGAATTTCAATAAAATATGTATCAGCTTTTCAGGTGTGTCTTTCAATATGCTGATTCATCAAAATGAGCATATAAAGGGGTCAGAGTCATTCTCTGGAAAGTTTCACCTTCAAAGAATGTCACCAAAAACCAAGGAGGGTCTGCCGTAGCATGGTCTGGAATGTGCAAACCATTTGTTCCTGAGTGTCCTTGGTTAGGGAAGATAAGACTACTATTTATTATCTGCCTGTAAACTGCTCAACCAGGTTGGTTTATTTATTTATTTATTTATTTATTTATTTATTTATTTATTTTCCCAGCTGTCTGTCTCAGTTTCCCTGTTCCACTTGCTAAGGAATTTTTCTAGTTTCTTACTATCCTGCCTCATGCTGACACAGTGTACGCTATCCTTGCTTATGTACTGTCTCCTTAAAAAGACTCTTTGAGTGCTAAAGCAAGGATTAGTCATCTTTGTATTCTCTGTGTTCAGCAAGATTTATTTGCTGAATGAATGAGCCTTAACTAGGCTGATCCAGATGTTTGGTGGGAAATGAAGTCAGCCAGCAGATCCTAAGACCTATTAAGTCAAACCTTCTGACTCTGCAGATCTCTGCTGGACAGGCACACACATTCATGCGCACACATATCTTGATGGTGATTTTGAGACAGGCTAGTAAGCCAGTCAAGTTGAACAGGGAAACTGAGACAAATAGTTAAACAAGCCGTTTGCAGCCATCTAGTAAATCCTACCTTCCTGAAACCAAGGGGACTTCAGAGTAAGTGGGCCCTGGCTGGTGTGGCTTAGGGGATTGAGTGCTAGCCTGCAAATTGAAGAGTTGCAGGTGTGATACCCAGTCAGGGCACAAGCCTGGGCCAGGTCCCCAGTGGGGGGCACATGAGAGGCAACAGATTGCTGTTTTCTCTCCCTCTCTTTCTCCCTCCTTTTCCCTTTCTTTAAAAATAAATGAACAGAATATTTTTTTAAAAAGTAAATGGTTTGTTAAAAAAAAAAAAACATAAATGGTATATACTTCTCCCCAGCCAGAGGGTAAGTAGCTTAAATCACCCTACTCAGGGAGAGAGCAGAAGTCTAATTAGTGCTATTAGCCAACCACACCCAAGGAGAGACGAACTTAAGGAAATAAATCTCACTTTGGCACATCAGCAAAAAACTGATGAATTTCTATTGAGAACCCTCCCCCAAGACCTCCCCTAAACTCCCAGCCTTTAAAATCCTTCAAAAATGAAGGTCCCTCTTTGCTCTCCTTCCAGGAAGCATGCCTGCACCTTTCCTCTTCCTCTCTTCACCTCCCACAGGCGTGAATCTCCTAAACTCTAAGGGACTTTATGAGACTTGCAACCTAGGAGCTGTGGGCAGCAGCAGCTGGTCCCAGTCTAACCCCTGGACCCTGTCCCCAAGGCCCCTCTTTCTCTAACTTTTTTGTGAGCCAAAGTGGCCCAGCCTAGACTCATCCCCCCACCTAGTCTCTCTTCTTTTGGCTTCTTCTATCCTAGGCCTTTCCCTGTTTCACTGCCCCCAGCTTTAATAAATGTCCTTAAAAAAATCACCTGGACTTGTGTTGTGAAATCATTCCTGCACGAGGTCAAGAACCCACATATTACCAGCCAGCTCTAGGCAGACTCACTCAGGGCCAGGTCCCCTTTCTGGTAACAATTTCAGGTCACTTAAAATACCTTTTCAGTTTAAAAAAGCTTCAACTGGCTGTCATAACTAATGGCAATAGTTTATCCAAATAGAATTTGCTTCCACTGCCTTAATTCCAAAAAACACACTTCTCTTAAAGGAAGGCACTACTCATGTGCAGGGTCATTTCTAGTCCCATCATGGAATTGCAAAAATATCTTGAGATTTCAAACTGCCCTTTGTCAACCTTGTCAGTTCCTTAGGGACTGACTGGTCAGAAGTGCACCTTTGTGTTTCGGTGAACAAGAGTTTGCTGAGGGAAGAGGGAGTATCAGTAAGAAGAGATACTGTTTTCTTAGTTGAGTGGCTGTTCAGAGACTTTGAGTGTCATTTACATATAAACAGTGTAATTGCAGGTAATTGCAGTGATAGCAGGAGCTGGCATGCATTAGGCTGGTGTTTGATATGCTAATCACAATTCTCCATAATCTATGTAGGCTGTTTGGAAAGAAAATTTAGAATCAGGAGAGAACTGAAACCCTGTGAGGTTAAGTGACTTGCTCAAAGACCACATGGCTGATTAATTAGGAATTTCTGTGTTTTGGGAATGTGCAAAAGGTCTTATGTACAATCTTTCATTTAATTCTCTCAACGACTCTTGGGCAAGTATTTTATTACTACTATCTGCTGTTTGTGAAGAAGGGAAACCACATGGAGAAAAGTTAAGCCTCAACATTCCAAGATCCTCTTTGCCAGTAGTGAGAGATCCACTGAGGTGAGAAATCCATTGAGGTCTGCTGAGGTTTCAGCTGAGATCAGTCTGTTCCCTAGTCTTTTTTTCCTTTTTAAGATTTTATTTATTTATTTTCAGAGAGAGGGGAAGGGAAAAAGAGAGGGAGAGAAACATCAATTGGCTGCCTCTCACATATCCCCAACTGGGGATCAGGTCTGAAACCCAGGCATGTGCCTTGACTGGGAATCGAACCAGCGACCCTTTGGTCTGCAGGCCAGTATTCAAACCACTGAGCCACACCAGCCAGGGGAGAGTGTCCCAGTTCTTAAGCCAGCAAAGCACATATGCAGCCTACTTCCCATTATTACATAAAAGGCTGGTATTTTATATCAGGAAAAAAAACCCTCTACAATTTTCGATAAATTTAAGTTAACCATCTAGTTTGTTCCTGACCAAACTTACTATTAACAAAATATTTGTGTCTCATTCCATTCAAAGGCTGTCTAAATTGCAACAAAGATTTAATTAACATTGTGAATCAGGAGCAAAAGAAATGTGCAAGTGTGTTTTTTCCTTTTCCCCCTCACTTGAATGTATCTAGCAGTGATAGATGGGTATATTCTCTGTTCTTAATTAAAAAACTTAAAAAGTAAACACTCAGGTTCACATATTTGGAGAGGTATATTTATACCTTTCAACAGCAAAATAGATAGATAGGTTAATTGATTTCTCCTTTATTTAAGAAATTTCTCAGCCGCTAGCAGGGCCTGTCTCAGACTTACCTGAAATTTTTACGCATTCTTGTCCTGGTTGTTCATGCAGGATAAATAGGGAAGTGCTGTGATTTATATGCCACAAGCCCAGTTTAGGCCTTCTCCTCCCCATACTTTGCCCTGAAGCTGGCCAAATTCCCATGATAGGGGATTCGGAGTCAGTCATGACCCAGAGTCCTTAAGCACTTGGATAGTGTACAGGGGCAGAGCTGAGGGGCTGAGGTAGGGGTGTTGTAAAGGAGATGGGTGATGGCTATGCCTGGCATATAGTAGATGCTCAGCAACAAAGTACTCTCTGAAACAGATGGCTTAGAAGACTTTGAGGAAGAAGAAAGAGGATAAAGTTGATCCTTCTAGATCCTTCTCTTCTAAGCACTTGCCTGCTCCTCTGTCCTCTAAAAGTGCCTTCCTATTAGAATTTCTGGTGCCCAGTCCTAGCCATCCTTTTCCTCCCTCCTTAGGTCACCCTGTGGACAGACACAGCTCCAGTAAAGCTCAATGTCTTCCAAACAGACAAACAGGAAGACTGGGATGGTGGCAACTCTCTCCCTAATCATCGTTATGGGAAAACTGCTGTGGAAGGTGAGGAGCTGAAATATCTAAATCTGTGACCTAATAAGTTAAACCAGTTATACACACACATACAAAATCATCAATAACCTAATGCACCTTGATAACATGATATTTTGCATTCAAGATGAAATTATCATTACTATATCAAGGCCTTTCCTAAAACATCTTGTTAAATCAGCATCTGATCCCATCACCCTGTCTCCGTGCTCATTGAATGTCTGAGACTGAGACACAGTTTTTGAAAGCATGGATCAAAGGCGTGCTTCTTACTCCCCTATAGCATATATACAACCCAGGGGCATTTTTTGCAGCCTGGCCCTTGTCCACTGTTGATTCATTGTGTAGCACAAAGGGAAATGGGTCCAAACACACTAGTGTCAATGAACCAACACCATAAGTTCACAAGTAGGCTCTGCTTTCCCACGTCTAATTGCTTCCTTCTTTGACCCTCTCAAATAACATTCTCCCAGAACATTTAAACTTCCAAAGGGATCTGAACATAATCAGTTATTTCAGGAACTTAAGGCCAGCTTTTCCTTGGATCATCACATGGGTTTTTGCTGCTCCACACTCAATGGCTTTAATGAGTTTTTTAATTAAAAAACTGCTTCTGCCCTGGATGGTGTGGCTCAATGGATTCAGTGCTGGCCTGTGATCCAAAGGTCGCCAGTTCGATTCCCAGTCAGGGCACATGCTTGGGTTGCCAGCCAGGTCCCCAGTTAGGGGCATGCAAGAGGCAACCACACATTGATGTTTCTCTCTCTCTCTTTCTTCCTCCCTTTCTCTCTCTCTTAAAATTAAATAAAATATTAAAAAAATAAAAATAAAAAACTGCTTCTCCACCTTTACAAATGTTAACTTATATAGAATTAGTTTGAACAGAACTCATCCTTCCTATAGTGACTCCATGTACTCCCAAAGCCTCCAATTTCTGTTCAATACAAAACCTTCCTTCCACCATCAACTCACTTATGAATGGAAATTCTAAAAATGCCCTTGGCTTTTTGAACCCAAGGGGCAGCTATCTAGAATTAAACTACCTGTGAAGAAGAAAGACATCTGCCTGATGACCAGTTCCTCCCTTCCAGCTGCCTCTCTAGCAGTTCTCCTGCGTGTCTTGAAAAGGGTGCTCCGTTTCATCCCTAGGAAAGGTTCACTGCAACACTGATGGGTGCCTGACACCCAAGGCGGAGAGGGCAGCAGCATGTGCTGGGAGGTGGTTCAGAGTACGGTGGTGGGGTGTGCATTGACGTAGCACTTCTGAGTGCAAAGCCTGGCCCTGCCACCTCACAGCGTTGTGAGGTTGGTGAATTACTTCTTTATCCTGCGCCTTGGTTTCTCCATCTGTGAAACTGAGAGAACAATAATACCTAAGACCTGTTATTCCATTTGATAAGGCTCATTTGCTATCTCCACTAGTAAGCCTTGCCAGATCTAATTATTTCCCTCTATGTTTTTTTTAAATTTGCAAAACAAAATACCTATTTATTGTTTTCCAGCAAGAAATGAACTGTCAAGCACATTTTTTGCCTGGAAGCAGATTTATATAGGAAGCCAAACTACTGTCAGGAAGTTGGTTGGTGGGCATAGACTCAGAGATATTGGTATCACAAAGGAATAATACATCGCCTCATACATTCATCTCTACTAGTAAAAGGTAATGTGCAAATATCAAGAGGCAAAGTAAAAACAGTTGAGTTAGTTTTGGGCAGCATTTCCACTGTTCTGGCAAGAACAAAATACGTATAAATATATGAGATTCGAAATACAAATAGTGTAATTTTGCGACTCATGTTGTCACATTTATCTATTTTTAAAAATTTTTTTACTTATTGATTTTAAAGAGAGAGGAAGAAAGGAAGAGATGGGGGAAGGGGAGAAAATGGATCTTTGTTGTTCCACTTCTTTTAAAAAAATTTATCTTTATAGAGAGGGGGAAGGAGGGGGAAAGAGGGGGAGAGAAATATAGAGGTGAGAGAGAAACATCAATCAGTTGGCTCTCACACATCCCTAAATGGGGACCTGGCTCACAACCCAGGCATGTCCCTGATTGGGAAAGAACTAGTTTGGTTTGCAGGCCACTGCTCAATCCACTGAGCCATGCCAGCCAGGGCTGTTCCACCTCTTCATGCATTCATTGGTTGACTCTTGTATGTGACCTGACAGATGGAACCTGCAACCTTGGCCTGTCAGGACGACGCTCTAACCAACTGAGCTACCCAGCCTCATGTTGTTGCATTTAAAAGTGGCATTGCTCTTACACAGAGGGTTGAGGAGTAACAAATATTTAAAGAATGAGTTACAGAGCACTTCTTAGTTATTTTTCCAAACAGCAGTCCTCAGAGACCAGGTCACAAAGTCAAAAATCAATCGGTGAGTCTCAGTACTCTGTGACTAAGAATTAGTTACATTCATACACCAAAGCAATTTGTTTGGTAGTTGCATTTTCCACTTCAGTGAACTTTTGTCAATTTTAAATGGTTTAATTTGGCTAAGGTTTTTTCTTTTCTTGTTTTTTTTTCCCCCACAAGGGGAATATTGGGATTGGTGGATTCTCAGTTGAAATACAAGTGGTCTGGACTTCTTAAAAATTTCACACTAAGGGCCAAGTGGTAATGGAAAAAGCAACTTTGATTTAGTTAAGAAAGTTATTTTTTAATTGCATCATTCAACCTACTTTATGTTCATTTCAGGAAGAATAAGACACAAAATTCACATAAAAATTACACTGTGATTCTTTATGTTTTTCATACCCCTCACAATGGGCAGGAGCACTTGCCTGCTCTCAGCAGTTCCTGAATTTACAAATTCTTAAAAGGGTATGAATCTGCTTTGAAGTTTACTTTGAAAAGCTCTGGGCATCTAAAAGATATTAACTGCTGATGCTTTTGATTGGCCTTTTTCCACACTTCATTATTTTAGATTAAAATGAGTTTTAATTTGAAAAATCTCTAAGATAACTATACTCTTTGTTCCTCTTCTTTGGCTGGATATATTTGTGGACATAGTATAAAGGAAAGCCTTGGTCTCCATAATTTTCAGTGAATAAAGCAAAAATGAAATCCAGAATGTTCTACTTGATAGAATGTTGTCTAAGATTCTAGAATCCTGTAGAGTGAATAGATGGAAGGGCATCATCCCAAAGAAGGGATTTAAGCAAAAGACAATTAACTCCCTTAAATTTGATGATACATTTGTAGAAACTTTTAAGAGTTGGAGCAAGAAAAGAAAAATAAAGGCAACTTTTAAGACTGTGGAATGTGTGTGGAACATTTAAGGTGCCAGACAAGGACAAAGATATTACTCTTGTCATCTTTAAGAGTAAAGAAAGACCAGGAGGAAAACCACAGTAACAATGGCAGCTTTTGCAGCTCTCCAACTCTGCAAATTCCCAGTTGTCTTCCCTCTTGACAACTACTTGCTCCACTGGAGAGTTATATGAGTTATATATTAGGTAAAGATACATTACCCAGTTACTGTGTGCAGATTTCTGTACTGCCTTGTGGCTCTGTACTAGAGAAGATTATACCCTACAGAAGAGAGTAAGGATATAACTCTGAGGTGAGAGAAAACCCCTTGCCCAACAAGAATCTTCTCTGTAGCATCCTTGAAAGATGGGCATCTGCCTAGGCATCTCCCCTCCAGAGTACTTGCATTTGTACTTTTGGAGACAGCTAGTCCATTCTGTTTCACTTATCTTTTCAGGGATGAAAACAATCATGTCCTTCAAATAATGTATTAATGAAACACAGAATGTTTGGGATGTTGAACAAGCAATTACTTTTTATTTAGTCTCCTCTTTCTATGTTTCTATGATTATTTCATTTTTTGTTACTTGATAAATTTCCAAACTCACATTAGTAGTTCCCTGATTATATTTTAGAAGCACCCTACAGAGAAAATAGAAATAAACACAAATTCAGTTGTTTGGCACAGAGGACTTGGGAATGCATGAAATAGCTGGATGCTGTAGCCTAGATTATAAAATGATCATTATGTTGGCACAAAAGATAAGGTCCTTGTTTCATTGCAGAATAAAATCAATTTATGGAGCTAAAGACTTTCTCTTCAGCATCATTTCCAAAGTAGGCTTTGATCTGGGTAACTATCAAGGTGGTTTAGCTGCTCAGAGACTTGTATATAGCCTTTAAATATCTCAATAATGCTTTTTCAATATTTATGCAGCCTTTTTCAAGGAGAAAAAAAGACCAATTAAAGCACAAAAACTATGTTTCACTTATTCCTCTATTTGTAAAACAGAGAACTAATGCTATGTTCAGTTTCATCTTGCCTTATGCTGGCAGTCATAATTATCAACTCACCAGAAGCACACACATCTGGGTAGAGTTAGCTGATTTATTGCTCATGGCAGTGAGGGAGGATAACACGCTGGGAGCCCTCAGTAAGGGTGTTAGAACGAACATGGATTTGGACTAGTGTTAGATGATTTTGGGAAGTGCTCAATGAAGTGTGGCTTTACTGTGGATTAGTAGTTGTCAGGAAGTGGGAGAATTCTATGACTGGTTATCTTTATAAATCACATCTAAAAAGAGGGACAACTAGAACAAGGCTGAAGCTGTAATTAATAAGAAGCAGCAGTCACTCAAAGTAGCTGGGAGAGAGGGGTTTGGTCATTTCTGTAGTTTTTAGAAAATGTTTGTGTTTTATCTGTGTTCAGACATGACTATGGAGTGGTCTCATTTTTGTCTTGATGCATCCTGCTCCTAGCCTGGCCTCATCTGATGCTGAGGTCCTATGGCATTGTTTACATTTAAGAGGAGAAAGCCAGGGCCCAGCTTTGAGAGCCAAGGCCCGATCCTAGGAACAAAGAGGCCTAGGTGATAGTGGAGGCCAGTTCTGGGTATCAGGACAGCTTTTTATCCTTCTAATAATATTTTTATATGAGATTATAAGTCCCATAAAGTCAGATGCCATGTTTCTTTCATCCCTGCTACACCCAATATTTATATATAGCCTAGTAATTTAGAAGGTGCTCAATAAATAATCTTTAAAAGAATGAGTATATAAATTAATGAGTGAATGAATGGGCTGTGGATATTCTTTAACAGTCTTCTACTTCAAGTACATGTAAAAGAGTTAAACAAAATGAAGAGAGTGCGTGTCTTAGTGCAGGTGGATATAAAGATGAGTCTATCAGATCCAATTTGGGGACAGTCTTACCTTGAAGAAAGTACATTAATCTGCTTGCCCAGGTTCAGTTCATGCCTGTTGTCTCACGTAAGCACTAATAGTGCTCTTTCATTCTCAAATATTCTGTGGTTTGGGTGACAAACTATTGGATCACCCTAATCACAGAGGGGAAGACTGCTTCAAAATAACATCCTATAGGTATGAGTCATGGGGGTCCCTAATTAGAGGGTGACAAATGAGAGGACTGCAAATGCTTTCTAAGGCCTCTTTCTGCTCTCAATTCTTAGACCTTGTGGGCAATATTTAAAGAGGTAAATAGGAAAAGGATTTATTATAAGCAATAATACTGAGGGCCACTTAAAAACATGATTGTCAATAGTCTGCCCCAGTAGGGTAATCAGAAATGTAACTAACATTTGTCACATTTATTCTGTTATAGTAATTCTTCTATTAAAATTCACTTACAGTCTTTGAGTATATTTTGTTAGAGAATGAACAGAGGACTGAGCTACTCCCAGGAGGACAGAGCTATTTTGCCTAAGGCAGCTACACCACCTCTGTGACCACACATGGAACCAGCATTGTTCTATGTCTTCAGTGGTGAAATTCGCTCCACAGTAATTTTACATAGAAATAATAATTAAAATATTTTATGTGTGATTTAATGCAGTGTTCTATCTCTTGAATTAATCAGGAAACTTATAAGTGGTATCTGCTATGGAACCTTCTATAAATTCATTGTTCTATTTTTGCTTTCTATATAAATCTACTCTTATTTTTTATGTAAAGTTGTGGCCATAGAATCTGCATTTTTAACAAGATCACCAGGTGATTTTATTTTATTATTTTTTTAATCCTCTCTCAAAGATATGTTTATTGATTTTAGAGAGAGAGGGAGAGGGGAAAAGAGAGAGGGAGAGAGAGAGAGAGAGATGTGAGAAAGAAACATTGATCAGTTGCCTCTTACACACACCCTGACTGGGGATCACACCTGCGACCTAGGTGTGTGCCCTGACTGGGAATCAAACACACAGTCTCTTGGTGTACATACAGGATGCTGCTCCAACCAACTGAGCCATCCAGCCAGCACTCACTAGGTAATTTTAATGTATTCAAGGTTTAAGAGCCTCTGAAATCTGTATCATTATCACCACCACCACTACTACACACAGCTGTCCACCTGGCCATGAGGAGAAGTCAGTGGGTACTTGTAGGACTGGCCTGATTTAGGTTTCATTGGCATTTTGGCAATAACCCTGCAAGAGGTCTTGGGAGCCATCTACCAAGCCTCAAGGTTGGATGCATCAACTTCAACCTCAGGAGGGTCAACTGACTTCATTATCCCTTTTAAACCTGAACTTTGCTGAAGCACCAAAAAATTGCCCACTCTGTTAAAAATCTCTTCTTTACATTCTTCTCAAAGAGGATAATTTCTTATGATTTAAAACAATCATGACTTTATACTCTAAATGTGTGTTTGAGTTAAAATAAGGGAGAAAAAACTGGAATATAGTTATGTGCTTAGGTTTGGACAAAGTTTTGAGGGTGCAGACATTCTGCATATAATTCTGTCTGAATATAGAGCAGTAAAGAAAGTATAGTCCTGAGTCATAGTTTTTCCTCTATGAGTCAAAGTAAAAAAAAAAAAAAAAAAAAAAAAAAAAAAAAAAAAAAAAAAAAAAAAAAAAAAAAAAAAAAAAAAAAAAAAAAAAAAAAAATGAGGACAGAATAAGATGACACATCTCCAAAAGTGCCAACGTCTGGATCATAGGGATGCTAGAAGAAGAAGAGAAAGAACAAGACATTGAAAACTTATTTGAAAAGATAATGAAAGTAAACTTCCCTAATTTGGTGAAGGAAATAGACATACAAGTCCAGGAAGCACAGAGAGTCCCAAACAAGTTGGACCCAAAGAGGACCACACCAAGACACATCATAATTAAAATGCCAAAGGTTAAAGAGAAAGAGAGAATCTTAAAAGCAGCAGGAGAAAAGCAGAGAGTTACCGACAAAGGAGTTCTCATAAGACTATCAGCTGATTTCTCAGAAGAAACTTTTCAGGCAAGAGGGGACTGGCAAGAAGTATTCAAAGGGATGAAAAGCAAGGACCTACAACCAAGATGACTCTATCCAGCAAAGCTATCATTCAGAATGGAAGGGCAGATAAAGTGCTTCCCAGACAAGGTAAAGCTAAAGGAATTCATTATCACTAAGCCCTTATCGTATGAAATATTAAAGGGACTTATCTGAGGAAAAGAAGATCAAAATTATGAACAGTAAAATGACAACAAACTTACAACTATCAACAACTGAATCTAAAAATTAAAAACAAACTAAACAAGTAGAACAGGAACAGAATTATATAAATGGGGATCATTTGGAGGGTTGTTAGTAGGGAGGGGGAAGAGAAAGAAGGGGGGAAGTTACAGGGATTAAGAAGCATAATTCGCAGGTACAAAATAGACAGGGGATGTTAAGGACAGTATAGGAAATAGAGAAGCCAAAGAACTTACATACACGACCCATGGATGTGAACTAAGGGGGTATTGCTGGAGGGAAAGGGGATACCAAGGGGAGGGGGGTAAAGGGAGAAATATTGGGACAACTGTAATAGCATAATCAATAAAATATACTTTTAAAAATTCTTTAAAAAATATCACTGCATAGACACAGACTGGATTTCTAACTCTCTCTCCAAAATTGGTTTGTTCACACTTAAAGAGTACTGAAGATTATTCCACTGGTATTAAATCACAGCGATGATGTTGATAATATCTTACCCAAGGGCACACACAGTACAAGTGACACAGACAGGATTTGAAACTATATTTACCTAGTTTCAAAGCCTCAGCTCTTGTCACCATACTACATTGCTCTTTGACAAGGAAGTTTCAGATACAAGCTATAGTAAATTACTTCTCACACCAATGCTGCTGCATGTTTCCCTGGGCCTACAGTTAGGCCTCTGCAAAAGAATGAAAAAATTGGAACCTTGGAGTATAGTGCAAATATTTACAACACAGGGCTTATAATTCAGAGAGTTGGTTACAGAGGTGGGGAAGAATCAAGATCCAAACTGGGGATGGTAAAGTAACACAAAGATCTGTAATAGGAAGCCACTCTCACCCTGGACTGAGAGACAACAGGAAAAGGTGAAGTTACCAGAGGGAACCCCAATACGCCAATCCATACAGGAGATCCGGCTACTCTGACGTAGCCACTTTGGGCAGAGAAATAAAGTAAGAAATATCCTGGTTTTTCCTTTGCTGTTACTTTCATCTCCTGACACTCCAATGTCTTCCTACTGGCTAAACCCAGAAACCTGGAAAACCAACCTTTATGGGTGTTCCCCTCTCTTCAGAACTGAGTAAGAAAAGGGCAAGGACTGGGCCTGAGGGCAGACAGACCTAAACATGCACACCTGCACTGATTTTGTTGTTTCCAGAATTTTGCAGTTTAAGCCTATTTTATTTGAATTTTAATTTTTTTCTCATCTTCTCCTAAGAGACACACCCATTGATTTTAGAGAGAGGGTAAGGGAGGAAGAGAAACATCAATGTGAGAACGAAACATTGATTGGTTGCCTCTTGTATACACCCTGACCTGGGACTGAATCTGCAACCTAGGCACAGGCCTGACTACGATTCGAACCTGAGACTTTTCAGTTTAAGGGATGATGCTCCAACCAGGTGGGCCACACTGGCCAGGGCAAGGCTCCTTTAATTAGCATACTCCCTAATTACCTTTAGACTAACTTGATTGAACAACACAAAATATTTTTTTGTCATATGTGACTTGAAAAACATCTATTATGCAAGCGTATATTTCTTTATACTACTTGTATCTCCCCAAACATTGAAAAAATAAGGAAAAGGGAAGCTGGCTACAAACTGTATGGTCATCAGGCTCATATTTTTTGGAAAACTGACTGAAACATTTTTAAGGTGACTTTCATGGTTACATATGGTCTAAGGAGTTGGCAAGTTTGTGCTTAGAGTCCTGGACATAATTCCTCAGAAATGTGAGGGTGTTGGAGACTTCTGGGTCTCTAGAGAAAGTTCTAGGTGAAGACCCTGGACGGTGAGTTCCTGTCAGTCAGTCAGTTGTGTTCTGGGGATCCACAGCTGCCACTTTCTGATTAACTGGCAGTCTTCCGAAGGAGAGAGTTAGAGTGTCCTCTAGAGCAGAGCTGGCCCCTGGCGTGGTGGCTGGGCACCTTTCAAGCTTTTCTGCAGTGTTGCCACCACCAGGACACTTCTCTCTCCCCAACACTCCCTGAAATATGGCTGTGGTCTTGTTAAATACTGCACCAAAGGAGATTCAATACAGATTACAATTTGTGTGTGCTGTCACATATTTAGAGGAATTGTCAGATTAAGAACGCACAGAACGCACAGAAAACGGAGACCGCAGCCAGAGCCGCGAGGTTTCAGTGTGCTCAGAGCTCAGCCCAGGAGGCGCGAGCGTCTGAGGAGGACGCAGGCAGGATGTCTTCTGGGAGGGTGGTTCTCTCGACTTACAGGATTTAAAAAAAAACAAACAAACCATTTTATCCTGCATTTTTTGAAGGAGATGGCTAGGTAGGGTCCTTTGTGCTTAAGATGTCAGGCTTTGAAGTGTTTTTTCATCTTATTTTCACAAATCTGTCCCTTTTTCTCTATTCTTATTATCATTGCTCCTCATCTGTGCTTATTGCTACAGCCACCAGTTCTCCCCGCCCCAGCCTCCCCCTCCCCAGTGAGATATTTCTAAGCAAATAAGATCAGTCATGTTCAGGCTCTTCCAAGGGCTCCTTCAGCCTCTGGAATAATGTCCAAACTCCGAAGCAAAAGCTGTGGTTCCATCCATCCTCCCGCATCATCTCACCTACAGTCCCTGCTGTGGCAAGTCCTAGGCTCTCCCCACAAGGCAAACCCATACTTCCTGGAAAGCTCCAATCTCCCCAGGCTAGGTAAGTGGCCATCCTAGAAACTTGTAATTATTGCCTGCCCCTAGACCACAGGTTGGGCCTTACTCAAGAGTTTTATCCAACATCCAGCGCCTTGGACTAAAACTGTGCTCGATGGTATTTGAAAAGCACTTTATAATTTACACAGTGTTATCTCATACTTGCTCATTTAATCCCACAAACACTCAGGTAGCAGTGTTTTCCAATTATACAGGGAATTATAAAGGGAACTGAGGCCCAAAGAGGTCATTGGTTCAGGTTAGACCCTCAAGTGGCGGACCGGATACTCAAACTCCTGGCTCTCTGAGGGGATGGCATGTAGGTCTGAGAATTATATGGACTTGGGTGTAAATCCCGACGCAGCCAAGGACTGGCTAAGGCACCAACTGCACTTCCTTGCGCCTGTGTCCTCAGCCTTAAAGAAGACAGTAATTCCATTTCGGGCTTGTTATGAGGATGAAATAAAACAATGCCTATGAAGTTGTCTGGCTAGCAGCAGGAACTATAAATTTGAATCCCCTTTCTGACCCCAAGCTTGGCGAGCTTGGTCTCCTATTTCAACAGCAGCTCCTCCTTCTGTGAGTTCTGGAGGCCACGGAGGGAGGGTGCCAACTGTGGAGCACTGTGCCTGTTTTGACGCGATACCTTGCCTCGGGGACCAGCAATCCTTAATGGAGTGTGCAGGCTACAGGCACAACGTTGAGAGGACACTGGGGCAGGGAGCTAAGCGGCCCTGGGAGGCAGGTGTCAGATGGAGGGACCTCTTGGGGACGTTGGTCAACCGTGGGAAAGAGGTGCCCGAAGGCACAATTCACGGAGGGGCCCACCCACGCGTCCCGACTTGCCAGTGCCCGCACCCCACCCCCCATTCACCTCTCCTACTGCCCTCCCTTCCCAGTGCCGGATACTGTCTCTGGGGACTCAAAAAGCAACTAGGGTCCCAAGGACTCCTAAGAGGTCTCCGGGTTCGCAGCCTGCGCTCGAGCCCGGGCGAGTGAAGCCCCGCCCTCCTGGCCCCACCCGGGGCGCCGCTGGCTGCTAGCCGGACATGCGCACCCGGCGGCGAGGCGCAGTGAGCGGGGAGGCCGGGGAGCGCGCGTGCAGTTTCAGTCAGCCAGGAACGGGCGCGGGCCGGAGCGGACGGGCGCTTCGGGGAGCCGCCAACCGTTGGTGGGGAGCAGGACGCGGAGCGGGGAGAGCGCCTCCAGTGCTGCCTGACGAGTGCAGTGTGCGAGGCTGCAGCAGCTCACCCTGGATCCCGGAGCGCAGCGTCCAGTGGATGCCAGCAGCAGGAAGCTGCCGCACTGTTGAGTCCAGAGAACTCCAGCGGCAGTGACCTCAGCAAGAGGAGAGCGAGGCGGCGGCGAACTCCGCGGATCCTCGGGCTAAGGGTGCGGGGTGGCGGGCGGCGGCAAGGGAGCGCGGGACGCAGACCGGGCGAGGCTGGGGGACAGTGATGAGCCAGCGCGCTGGGAGGCTAAACGCTGCCGCCGCCACCCGGAGCATCTGCCGCCGGAGCTGCTGCCCGCGGTCTGGGCCCCGGCCATGGAGACGCTGAATGGCCCCGCGGGCGGCGCTCCGGACGCTAAGCCGCAGCAGCCCGGCCAGCACCACCGCCACCACCACCTCCACCCGCTGGCTGAGCGGAGGCGGCTGCACCGCGCACCCTCGCCCGCCAGACCGTTCCTCAAAGACCTGCAAGGCCGGCCCGCGGCGCCCGGCCTGGCTCCAGCAGTCCCCTCTGCCGGCCGATCCCCGGCGCCCGCCGCCCCGCGCTCGCCCAGCCTCCCAGGCAAGGCAACGCCCTCGCCTGGGACCCTGGCCGCGCCCGGCCGCCTCTCCCGGCGCAGCGGCGGCGCACCCGGTGCGAAGGACAAGCCGCCGCTGGGCGCCGGGGCCCGGGCAGCGGGCGGTGCCAAGGCCGCTCCGGGCCCCAGAAGGGCGTCTCGCGCGGCGCCAGCTGAGCCGCTGCCCCGGGCTGGAAAACTGCCGCCGCCGCCTGGGCCCTCCGAGCCGCTGCACGCTGCTGCTAAGGGCCGCAAAACCAAACGCTGCTCCGCGGCCCCCCTAGCCCGCGCCGCCGGGCCCCCGATCCCTGCCGCCCCTGTCCCCGCGGTGGTCCTCGCTGTGACCTCTGCGACCGGCTCCCCGGCCCCTGGCTCCCGCATCAGCCACACGGACAGCAGCTCGGACCTCTCAGACTGCCCTTCCGAACCCCTGTCGGACGAGCAGCGCCTGCTTCCCGCCGCCAGCAGCGATGCCGAGTCCGGCACCGGGTCGAGCGACCGCGAACCCTTGCGAGGAGTCCTCGCGATGAGTCCCGCTGCGCGGGGAGCGCCCCGCGTCAGCCCGGAGCCCCCGGCGCTCCTCGTCGCGCTCCCCGCCACGGGCGCTTTCCTTGGGGGTCGGAGTAGCCCGGGAGCGGGGCCCGCGGGGCCTTGCGGGGCGGAGGATGCTGGGGGGCGCGCGCCGCCAGAGCGAGCGGTCTCCGGGACCCCCAGGGAGCTCGGTCTGGGTGGGCAGTTCCCGCTGGCACCGGCGGCAGCGGAGGAGGAGCTGCTGCGGGAGATCGAGGAGCTGCGCTCGGAGAACGACTATCTGAAGGTGAGCAGCCGGCTCTGCGGCAGGGGTCCCGAGGCGACCCTAGGGGCATGGTCACTGGCGAGGACCCGCGAGCCCAGCCTTCCCGGTCCCGACGAGCACTTCTCTCCTTCTTTAACTTTCGTGCCTGGAACACGCTGGGCTTGGGCATCTTCTGCCAAAACTTCCAGAAGGAGCAACAAGGCCTGTGGGTCCGGGCAGCTTCTCAACCCACTTAGCTTTTCTTGTTTCTGGAAATCTTGCTTCTCTCTCCTGATGCCTTTTCCCTATCGCTGTGCTGGGGGAGAGGTAGTTATAGTCACATTTTGGATACACACTGCCCCCCGCCCCCGCCCTGGATAGGGGCCCACCGCAGCTGTGGGAGCAGGTTATCCCTGGCCAGGGAGCTGTGGTCCCAGCCACCTGCCCGCAGGTCGGCCCCGGAGGGGGTGGGGAGGCCCGGCTGCGGGCGCGCCTGCTGCTTCTCTTGCGATTACAGGAAATCAGGCGCCCTGTGTGTCATCCTCGGGAGTGCAGGCTGGGCAGGTAAAGGGGGGGCACCGTTTCAGTGATAAACCTTAATTAAGTTCAGGGGTCCCTTCAGCAGGGCCTGGGCTTAGGGACAACAGTACTTTGCTTCTCAGGCTTCTGTAAGCGTTCACGAATCGGTTTCCCCGTTTCAGGAGAGGCCACTTGATTCTCTTCACACGCCTGCACTTTCGAGGGAATCGAAACCTCTGCCGCCCTGTCTCTGGGTGTTTTCCGGCAGGGCCTGTGAGCAGTGGCCTCTTGGTCTTCTTAACTTTGGGGCACCGAATCTGGGTCCATGTTTTCTCGGAGGGCAAGGTCTGGCCGCAGAACAGAGGACTTAGACAATGTTGGGGGAGGGTGTGAGGTTAAGAAAATTGAGATGTGAGGTGATTTGAGAGAAAATAAGGAGGATACTACTGAGGGCGGTTTTTTAAATTTATTGTAATCCTCAGGTTAGTAAATAACTCCAGTGATACAGACATATTCATGCTTCTGTTAAGATGGTAATGTACGCGTATATCCTCCCAAACCACTGGAGTGGCCCTCCTTTATGAGTGGGTTATATGATTTGGACCGTTTTCTCAGCAAATGCTGAACCTACCTGGTGGAGGCCCAGTTTCTGGCCAGTGCGACTAAAGGTGTGAGCTTCATGGTGAATGGTGGTGAAGTGTGCAGTTCGAACTGAATCAGTTCATTGTTGAGTGTTCCTAACCCTAAACGTTTTATCAGGAGCTGCTCTGACTAGCGGAGCCCAGTGGTTATTTTATCTTGTGCAGAGAGGTAAAAGTGAGGCTGGGAAGAGACCTGAGGAAAGGGAGCAGACTGGGACTTGGAGTGAGATGTTTGAAGCAGTGCGTTTGCGTTTGTCACCTGCTCTTATGTAATAGACAACAGGGTGAAATTCAAAGGTGTTGAAAAGAAAGGGCAACTATGTTGTCTCATTCTGTCTGAAAACAGCACTTTGGTAAATGTTCAACAAATACAAACTCCCTAAGGTGGGGAAAGATAATCTTGTTAAATTTTGTAACCCCCCAACTCCTACTATAATCCCTGACCCACAGTGTTTCTGATTAAATTATGTTTATCCAAATTATGACTGCTAAGCAAGAAAAATTATTTGCTTTAAGATGTTACTTGATACATGTTTGATCTTGAGATAGGCAGTCGACAGCATTTCCGTGTTCCTTCCTTTATGTTGTTAGTTTCTCTGTGAATCGAATAGAAGTCTGACCCTGGAATCTGGTCTGGTATATTTGATATTTCAGTGAATCTTCACAGCAACATGGGTATGGTTGTTGTTCTATTTATCATAGTCCCAATTCCACAGACAAGAATACTGAGGCCCAGAAAATTGAAATTACTTCCCCAAGGTTACATCTGGTAAGTGGTGCAGCTTCTGTTTTCCCTGCCCCCAGACTCTGCTCTTTTCACTGCACTGGTCTGCATCCTCTTTCCAGCGGGGTTGCTTTTCTCAGAGTACCCTACTTGCTCTAGAGTTATATTAGCTCAAAATGTTCCCAGTGCTTAGCTTTCCTAGGGGATCTATTTTCTTTTTAGGTGAAAGGGTTATAGCGAACATCTCTCCAAATGGTCATGTAAGTCCCACTGGCAATGTTTAATTTGTGGGAAATGTTCAGTTGCCATTTCCTGTGGAGCAAATATCACAGCCAACTGTTTACTGTGTTTGAGTCTACCTCCTAGCCTTTCCCTGACAGCAGGAGAGAGGAGTGGTTAGAGGAGGTCTGAAGGAGGAGAGGAGACCAAAACAACCATCACAGATGTATGTGTGTGTAAGAATGATCACAAATATATGTGTGAGTTACATGTTTGGTCATTCCAAAGCTTAAATTACAATAGTTCAATTTGGAAAAGGAACAGCAATGCTGGTAGACTTTTAAAGGTCAGTGAGCCTGCCCACTTAAAAGCAAAGTTGGGCAGGGACCATGCTTGACCTCATGGGGTAGAGGCAGTAGACATGCCCTTTGCATGTGGTGTTTAAAGCACTCACATTTTAGGTTGGCACTTCCCTTTTTGTTGCTTTTGTTGCTCAGTTACCACTGAGATGGTAGGTAAAAGTGCATCCTTCACGTACTGCTTTCCAAGGGACTGTTGCCCAGAAGTTTGGTGATTGGATAGAGCATCTCTCTGTTCAAATGTTATCTCACAAGAAGAGACCCAGCCTAGAAATTTTATTTCACTATATTCTGGAGGAATGTGACCACATTAAGTATTACATTCCTTCCCCAGTCAATTTTGTCATCATCACTGTATAAGACTGTGATACTTTCTGAGCTAGAATGACATGGGGTAACAAATCAGAAAAATAAGGCCTTGCAAAACCATAGGAGGATGTCCTATTAATTAGTGAATTCAAGTGGAATTCTCTTGGTTTTTAGCTAGATTGCTGTATTTTTCTAAAATTCAGCAGAGGAGTGCATGCCTCCCGTTGTGCTATATGGGGCTGTCCCTGACCCTGCTTTCTGTTCATTTTCTACCTTCATCAAAGGACACCAAAGTGACTCCATGAAAAATGCAAAAATCACTCAATCCATTTTCGTAAACAGTCAGCAGAGTACTCTTGATCCTTTACCTCTGGAGAACACGAATATATTTGGAAGTATTTAGAAATTAAGGTAAGCAGTTCAGTTACCAAAAGTCCTTTGCTTCTTTCTCAAACCAAACCCACGCATGTTTGTTAATGATGAGGACTTCTACAAAATGTTGCTGATGTGTTTCCCCCTGCCCACCACCACTGTGTTTTGCCTGAGTACTCTGAGATAATCAGGCAATCTTAGTGCTCATTGTGAACATATTAATTACGTTCTCTGTTTCCACAGGCTTTTCAGGAGGATTTAATCACTCTGAGTCTGTTGGTCTCTTTTAAAAATGCTTTTCATATTCCTGGTGATGCACTCACAAGACTCCCACCCTTGCTCTCAAATAGTGTATTCCAGAGTGTGGATGTCCTGTAGGATCAGCAACAATTGCTGTGCTCTTATTTTTGCTCTGCTTTCTCAGTTACTTCGTAAGAATTATTTTGGGTTGAAAAAAGGAAGTCAATGCTAGGCACAAGGACAAATAAATTGAATTCTTTGAGAGGAATGATTTCCTCAGGGAGTGCTTCGGGAGGGTCTTTTTGGTTTTATAAGATGCATCAGCACGGATCCAACTTTACCCATTCTGTTTCTCACTTGAGGTTGTCTCCGGAGTTTCAAGCTCTGAAAGAGTTTTGTTAAATTTGACCGCATGGATTCTAAGTGATGAGTGTGGCTCTGAGACAGGGACACTACGAGGCCAGGCCAAGCAGTTCTGAAATGCTTCAGTTCCTCCTTCCCTCTTCTGGCCTTTGTTCCTCCCCCCTTTCCTTTGGAAAGGTTAAAGTGGATAGCATTCCTATTCTTCCCTGACATTCCACTTTCCGAATCCATTCTTTATTCACTCTGTGAAAGAGCTGCTGTGATAATCTTGGGTGGGAAAATAATGTAGACCAGGGCAAATAGCCCATCAGCTGCTGGGTGAATTGTCACTTGGTAAACAATGGTGGCAGCCCCTGCACCTTCTTAGTTAAAGCTGGGACTCTGCAGAGAACATTTCCATTGTCCAGAGGGAAATGAGGTGGATTATTTTTATATTACAACAGACAATAGTTTCTGCCTACAACTCCCAGAAGGTGGAATTATTGCAACAGTAGTCAGATGATGACTCCTACTGTTCAAATTGGGTCTTTTAAAGAGAGGTTATTAAATCAAAAGTAGTTATTTATTTTGGGTTGTTTAAAGGAGATTACGATTTGAATAAAATTATCAGTATGATAAAAGCGTTCTTATCAGTTACACTAAGAAACCATGGATTTGGATTTTATTTTATATTTGTGGCTAAGACTATCCTCATAGAGGTTTTCATTGAAACATTTCATTTTAATCTTGGCTTACTCTAGTGCACACATGCTATCCTTTTTAAAAATGTATTTTATTGGTTATGCTATATAGTTGTCCCATTTCCCCCCCTTTATTCCCCTCCACCCTGCACATCTTCTCCCATCCACATTCCCTCACTTTAGTTCATGTTCCTGGGTCATACATATAAGTTCTTTGGCTTCTACATTCCCTATACTATTCTTAACCTCCCCCTGTCTATTTTCTATCTACCATTTATGCTACTTATTCTCTGTACCTGTTCCCCCCCTCCCCTTCCCACTTCCCTGCTGATAACTCTCCATGTGATCTCCATATCTGTGATTCTGTTCCTGTTCTAGTTTGCTTAGTTTTGTTTTGTTTTAGTATTTTTTTTAGGTTCAGTTGTTGATAGTTGTAAGTTTCTTGTCATTTTACTGTTCATATTTTTGATCATCTTGTTTTTCCTAGATAAGTTCCTTTAACACTTCATATAAAATAAGGGTTTGGTGATGATGAACTCCTTTCATTTGACCTTATCTGAGAAGCACTTGATCTGCCCTTCCATTCTAAATGATAGCTTTGCTGGACAGAGTAATCTTGGATGTAGGTCCTTGCCTTTCAGGACTTGGGATACTTCTCTCCAGTCCCTTCTTGCCTATAAGGTTTCTTTTGAGAAATCAGCTGACAGTCTTATGGGCACTCCTTTGTAGGTAACAGTCTCCTTTTCTCTTGCTGCTTCTAAGATTCTCTCCTTTTTAATCTTGGCTCACGTAATGATGATGTGCCTTGGTGTGTTCCTCCTTAGGTCCAACTTCTTTGGGATTCTCTGAGCTTCCTGGATTTTCTGGAAGTCTGTTTCCTTTGCCAGATTGAGGAGGTTCCCCTTCATTATTTGTTCAAATAAGTTTTCAATTCCTTGCTCTTCCTCTTCTCCTTCTGTTAACCCTATGATTCAGATGTTGGAACATTTAAAGTTGTCCTGGAGGTTCCTAATCCTCTCCTCATTTTTTTGAATTCGTGTTTATTCATTTTTTTCTGATTGAATGTTTCTTTCTTCCTTCTGGTCCACACCATTGATTTGAGTCCCAGTTTCCTTCCCATCACTGTTGATTCCCTGTACATTTTCCTTCATCTCACTTAGCAAAGCCTTCATTTTTTCATCTAATTTGTGACCATATTCAACCAATTCTGTGAGCATCCTGATTACCAGTATAATAACATCTGATATGTTAGCTATCTCTTCATCACTTAGTTGTATATTTTCTGGAGCTGTGATCTGTTCTCGGCACACCTGTTAAATAGTAAGGGGCAGAGCCTTAGCTATTCACCAGGGCAGGGCAACCCAGGTAGTTGTGTTGTGGTGCTGTATGTCGGGGAGGGATCCAAGAGGGAACAAGGGTGCTTGCTCCACACTCTGCTGGTTTTCAGTCACTTCTCCTGCTACCCACAAGCAAAGTGGGCCCTTCTGTTGCTGATTCCTGGGTGGGTGGGCTTGTGTACAGTTCTAGGACCCTGTGGGTCTCTCCAACGAACTCTCCTGTGAGGCTGGGAGTTTCTCTTGCTGCTGCCTCAACCACCCTGGGTGTTTTCAATCAGTGGTTTGAGACTTTATTTCCCTGCGCTGGAACCCTGGGTTGTGTGGTCTGTCTCTCTCCCCAGTTGTCCCTCTTGGTTTATCTGTATGCGAATGTGAGACTGCCCGCTTCACCAGCTGCCACCTTGTCACGAATCCTCTCTGTCCGGCTGCCCATCTCCGCCTCTCCTACAAGTCCAGATGAATGCTTCTTCTTTAACTCCTTGGTTGTCGGACTTCCATACAGTTTGATTTTTCTGTCAGTTCAGGTTGTTTTTTGTTTTTAAATTGTTGTTGTCCTTCTTTTGGCTGTGCAAGGAGGCACAGTGTGTCTACCTACACCTCCATCTTGGCCGGAAGTCACATGCTATCTTATTCTTCTTCTTATTATTATTCTTATATTTTACTTGATATATAAAATAAGGCTCAATTTGTTATTGTAGGCAAAGGGGAATAGTTTAAGAATTCATACTACTTTAAGATTTCATTTTATATACAAAATTTGAAAAATATATTTAATTAAAAAACTAGATGAGGTTTTCGATGAGATAATGATCTCACATTTAAGAATCTGACAGACCTGATGTTAGGTCAATATAAAACTGTTGATTAAGGAGAATTTTTTTTCTTATTAATTTCTATTTATAAACAACAACAGCAATTTTTCACTTTTACTTATTATGTCTAAACTATATCTGCCAGAAATATTATATGTTCTGCTTGATTAGGAAATATTTAGATGGCAGACATCTTTACAGTTCCTTAATACAAATTAGAGCATGCTGTCAGAAAATTAACATAGTTTGAAAATCACTATCTATCATGACCCTAATCTAAATAATCACAGTTTATGCTTTCCAAATATCTGCTGCCAGCTTACATGTTTTATAATTTGCTTTTCTTGGAACTTCTTTTTCACTGAAGCAGAAAATTGCTTTTTCTCAAGGTTCTGTGAAAAGAGTTGAAACACTGGCTTCATTCCATCAGACTATGGTGTTGGGAAGCCCCTTAAACTTTTAAGATCTCAATTTCCTCATTTTATGAAAGGGAGTATGTCTTTGCTGCACATTGCAATGTTTTTCTTTTTTTAAGTGTATTTTATTGATTATGCTATTACCGTTGTCTCAATTTTTCCCCATAAACCCCCCTCCACCTGGTACCACCTTCACCTCCATCAATCTCCACCTTAGTTCATGTCCATGGGTTATGCATATAAGTTCTTCTGCTTCTCCATTTCCTATACTATTCTTAAACCCCTCTGTCTATTTTGTACCTACTAATTATGCTTCTTAATCCTCTTACCTTCCCCCATTCTCCCTCTTCCCCCTCCCTACTGATAACCCTCTGAATGATCCCCATATCTATGATTCTGTTCCTGTTCTACTTGTTTAGTTTGTTTTTAATTTTGCTTTTTAGATTCAGTTGTTGATAGTTGTGACTTTGTTGTCATTTTATTGTTCATAGTTTTAATCTTCTTTTTCTTAAATAAGTCCCTATAACATTTTATGTAATAATGGCTTGGTGATGATGAACTCATTTAGCTTTACCTTGTCTGGGAAGCCCTTCTGTTCTGAATGATAGCTTTGCTGGATAGAGTCATCTTGGTTGTAGGTCTTTGCTTTTCACCCCTTTGAATACTTCTTGCCAGTCCCCTCTTGCCTGCAAAATTTCTTTTGAGAAATCAGCTGATAGTCTTATGAGAACTCCTTTGTCGGTAACTCTGCTTTTCTCCTGCTGCTTTTAAGATTCTCTCTTTCTCTTTAACCTTTGGCATTTTAATTATGATGTGTCGTGTTGTGGTCCTCTTTGGGTCCAACTTGTTTGGGACTCTCTCTGCTTCCTGGACTTGTATGTCTATTTCCTTCACCAAATTAGGGAAGTTTACTTTCATTATTTTTTCAAATAAGTTTTCAATGTCTTGTTCTTTCTCTTCTTCTTCTGGCATCCCTATGATTTGGATGTTAGCACTTTTGGAGATGTCCCAGAGTCGTCTTATTCTGTTGTCATTTTTTTTTTTGAATTCTTGTTTCTTCATTCTGTTCTGGTTGAATGTTTATTTCTTCCTTATGTTCCAAATCATTGATTTGAATCCCGACTTCCTTCCCTTCACTGTTGCTTCCCTGTGGATTTTTCTTTATTTCGCTTAGTGTAGCCTTTATTTCTTCCCTTATATTTTTGCCATACTCAGTGATTCCTCTGAACATCCTTATCACCAGTGTTTTAAACTCTGCATCTGATATGGTGGTCATCTCCATTTCATTTAGCTCTTTTTCTGGGGTTTTGTTCTGTTCTTTCATTTGGGCAATGTTTCTTTGTCTCCCCAACTTGGCAGCCTCCCTGTGTTTGCTTCTATGTAATAGGTACCACTGCTTTGACTCCCTGCCTTAGTGCACCAGTTAAGTTGTGAGGGGCAGAGACATAGCTGTTTGCCAGGGCAGGGCAACTCCCTTGACCGATTTGTGGCATTGTGTCAGGGGGAAGGTTTGGAGAGGGGACAATGCTGCTGCCTGGTTTCTTCAGGCTTGACCAGCACTTGCCCCATTTCCAGTCACTTCACCCACTTCCTGTTTGCAAATGTCACCCTTCTAGCTGCTGCTCTGGTGATGATTCCCAGAGTTGGTGGGTTTGTGCACATTCTAGAACCATGTTGGCCTTTTAAATGGATTCTCCTGAGAAACCAGTAGCTCCTTCTGCTGCCCCAACCCCCACTGGTTTTTACAGGCAGCAGTTGTGAAGCTTTATCTTCCCAGTGCTAGAACCCTGGGCTGCCGAGTCTGGCCTGGGGCTGGGATTGCTCCCTTCCGAGGTATCCCTCTAGATTTTTTTCTAACACCTGTGAATATGGGACCACCCATTTGGTACTCCCTGCTCTGGTTCCCCCTCTCCTCCCCTCCTACCCCTTCGAATGATGTGGTTTGTTTGTATTCTTGGTTGTTGGACTTCTATACAGTTCAATTTGGGGCAGTTCTGGGTATTGTATTGAGGTTAGTTGTGATTCTTCTTGTGGTTGTGTGAGGAGGCAAAGTGTGTCTCCCCACGCTGCCATCTTGACTGGAAGTCCCTTGGTGTTTTTCTGAGGACCAATTGTGATAATGGATATACTCACACACTGATAATGTCAAGCTCTGAATGTTAGCCGGCTTTTGTAATTTTACACTGCCAGTGGGCTTTTAAAACTGCAATTTAAAGCCTATTATTGTTTTTTTTTGTCTTGGTTGTTACAAATAATATATTGTATTTATTGGAAAGATCGTATGTTTGGAACCAGACAGCTTGGATTTGCAGTGCAGCTTACATTTATTATCCGGGACTTGGGACATGTTTACCATTGTGGGTTTTGTTTTCCTTGCCTGTGCAGTGGGGGTAATATGGTCCTGGAAAGGTTATCACAGGCTTAGGTAAAGTGCTTAATAAAGGATGTCTTCTGTTCTACAAATTAGTTAAAACATGAATTATAAAAGCAATGATTCAAATACACCCAATTATGGTCCCTATTTTTGCCTAAGTGCAATTAATGTTGGTAATTATTTATGCCAACAAATATTAGCTCTTTCCATCTAGCCTACTCAGTGATTTGGAGGTGTGGCTTCACCTAGCCCTTAACAGTTGTTTGAGCCTGTGGTGCTTGTTTCCACATCGTGAAACATACCCAGCATTGAACATTAGGGTCGATGAGGGCTCCTTTATTATAAAGTCTGAAAACTATATAACATTTTTATGCCTGGAAATTGTATTTTATATCTTCTTATGGTGATACCACATTTTAAAAACTTTAGTTTGAGTAACAGGCATTAAAGACTTTGGCTTTTAGGGACAAGCTTTCCAGATGGAAAAGTAATCACAAACAAATTCCTCCCATGAACAGAATGGCCACAGCCACTGTGTATCTGTATGTACACATATATTTATTGATTATTGCTTGTATCAAACTATTTTTTATTAGTTTCCCAATGTCATAATTACCTTTTAATTGTCCTGAGATACAAAGGCAAAGATTAGGCTCTTTCAAAGTTGAATTCATCATTTTCATGGATGGAACCTGGGTGAAACTTGACCTTGATTTTGAAGATACTCTAACAAAAGAATGACATCCACAAGGCCCACTTAAAGTTTTTGGTCTGTGATTTGTCTCCTGCAGCCTGGGCTGGGTTGGGGCACAGCTCCTGCACTGTATCATCCAAACCTCAGTGTGGGGATCTGACATCAGTTACCACCTCTTTGCTGAAGGTCAGCAAGGACCTTCATGAAATAGCTGAGTTCTCCAGTCCCGTGAAGAGCCTAGCCAGTCCGTTCTGTTGATGGGTGTTCAGTGGAGGCCATTCTCTTGGTTAGGGTAGTGTGGACAGGGTAAAGAGAATCTGCAGGCTGGGGCACAGGGAATGAAATGGCACATCTGTGCTTTCCAGTAGACAGCTGCATACAGTTGAAGTTGAACTGTTTTCACCCTGTTTGTGCCAATCTGTATTGTTCCATAAGGATTCTCAGTTTATTTGTTACACTTTTGTACTTAATCTTATGCAGGATAAAAATACTCTTTAGGAGGTTTCTTTCTGTTCAATTTCTACTCTCCTTGAAGCTCTGATATTGGGAAGCTCTGTGCTTTATTGTAAGTGAATCCCCAGTTTTAAGAACAAATGTAGGAGTAGCAAAAGTGATAACAGTGGTGAGAATCCAGAAGCAAATTGAATGTTAGGAGGAGAACTGACAGTTTAGGGTGAAGTTTTGTAGAGTTTAACCCGCCTTGAGCCTCAATATTAATTGAACAAAGCAAATGGGAATGACTGAGTGTATCCTATTCTGGAGGCATTTAAATCATCATTATGAAATGAATCATGCAAGAAAGGATGCAAGAAAATTCTTGCATGCTTTCCTTAATCTCCTTCCATCTAAATTGGTCTTTGTTAAAATATTTTATAATACTTCAGTAGAATTTAATTTTTTAAATCTCACTCAAGGGTATGTATATTGATGTTGGAGAAAGAAAAAAGGAGAGACCCTGGCAGGTGTGGCTCAGTGGATTGAGTACCAGCTTGTGAAACAAAGGGCCCCCAGTTTGGTTCCCAGTCTAGGGCAGATGCCTGGGTTATGGCCAGGTCCTCAGCAGGGGGTGCAGAAGAAGCAAGCACATATTTTTATTTCTCTCCCTCTCTTTCTCCCTCCCTTCCATTCTATAAAAATAATTTAATTTAAAAAAAGATTAAAATAAAACTTAGTAGTAATTTAGTATTTAAAAAAAAAGAGGAAGGGAAAGAGAGAAAACGAGAGACAGAGAGAGAGACAGAGACATTGATGAGAGAGAAACATGGATGGGGTCTCCTGTACGTGCCCCTACCAGGGATCAAACCCCGCAATGTAGATAGTGTCTTGATCAGGAATCAACCCACAACTTTTTGGTGTACAGTATGACCCTCCAACCAACCAAGCCACCTAGCCAGGGCTTCAGTAGAATTTATATCCCCCATATTGTAGCCATGTCTAGGAGCTTGGGAAAAAAATTTTTTTAATTAGGCTACAAGACTGGAACAAAGCAAAGGGCAGTTATGTCTGATTTTGGTCATCTTTATGATTTGGTCTTTCTCTGTGTTGACTGGTATTATGTATTCATTCCACAAATATTTACTGAGGGCCTGCTGTAGGGTTCATACTGCTCTGGGTGCTGTGAATGCAAAGAGGAACAAGATACTCAGTGTCTGCCCTCATGGAGCTTACCTTTTAGTGTAGGTAGCTGATGATAAATTGACGGTGATAAGAGGTGGAAGAAAATAGAGCAAGCAAGGGATGACAGCCACTGGGGTTGAGGGGCAGTGAGGTGGTCAGCGAAGCATTGTGTGCCCTCCAAATTATGAGACAGGAGCTTTGCAGAGTGCTGGGAGGAGCGCAAAGTACAGAGGGTGTAGTATGTGAAAGGCCTGGAGCAGTCCTCTGCCCCGTGGGACCAGAGAAGAAGGAGGCATCTCAGGGGTTCTGGGGAAGCCTTTGAAGCATTTTTGGGTGTGATGGGAAGCCCCTGGAGTGTTTGATTATGGGAGGAGGTTGGTTACATATTAAAAGGAACTCTGTGGGGAGAGAATGAACTATGGAGGAAGAGAGGGTGAGAGGGGAAACAGGGGGTCCCATGTGATGAACTTACCTGTTGTACAGCTGCCTCTTGAGAGGGGTGGAGGGCATGGTCCTTGGGAAGAGAGCACCCACAAGTATTTTGACATTGAGCTGACAGCACTGGATTGGCTGAAGAACGGGAGGAATTGAGGAGGGGAGCCAGGATTTTTCTTGTGTCTAGAGGGGCCTCGTATTTCTGGCAAAGTAAAATGGAGGTGGGAAATAAGGTTAGGTGAATGAAAAAAGGCAAACCCCATGTGTGATAAGAGTGATTTGAAACAATACAAAAGGTTCTATCTTTAGAATTGTGAGACATCTCACAATAATCAGTCCTGAGATTTGCATTGTGGAACAGAATTTTAGAGACATTGGCAGGTATGCTGTAATTTCAGGGCAGTTCACAGTTATGACTTCACAAAAGTTTACGTGCTTTGAAGGCAAGGTCTGTCTGACTCACCGTTGAATGCAGATTGTACCTTAGAGACAGGTTTAATGTTTGGTTTGAATCTGAAGGTTTAATTGTCTGTAAAATTATTTCATTCATGATTGTGATTAGGAAAGAATTGTTGGAAATGGAATAAATATTGCTAGGCCACAGTGAATAATCCAGGCTGAATTTTAGTTTCTGGATCCATAAGATTTGAACAGACATCTGGTGATAATCTTTCATGTAAGAATTTCCAGTGGTCCCTGTAACATCACACAGGTGTGGCCATAAGCCAATGAGTTAGTGTACATGTAGTTAATAATATTTAGTATCATTTATCAGGGTGGAGGGGAGACATGTTTTTTTTTTTATGTACTTGGCTTATAAATCTACTTGATCTGTCTTGTGTAGGATGAGCTGGATGAACTCCGGGCTGAAATGGAAGAGATGAGGGACAGTTATTTAGAGGAAGATGTTTACCAGCTGCAGGAGGTTCGGCGAGAACTGGATCGTGCTAATAAAAACTGCCGAATCCTGCAGTACCGCCTCAGGAAAGCTGAACAAAAAAGTCTGAAAGTGGCAGAGACTGGGCAAGTGGACAGCGAGCTTATTCGAAGTCTGGAACAGGACTTAAAGGTGAGCGAGTGGGGCTGATGGGATGTGCGTTCCCAGAAGGAGCTGCTGCAGTGCAGTCACAGATCTGAAACTGCGGCCTTCGTACCCCACTTCCATGGAGTGTTGAGTTCTGTTTGTGTTTCTCTTTTTCTCTCAACAGATGTTAGCATGAACATTCTTTGTACAATTTATGAACAAAGGTTCATAGGTTGTATGTAGTCATATCTTAGATACCCCAAGATTTAAATCTGTCATGTGAACTGGACTCTTCAAACTTAAAAAAGAAAAGAAATCATAATAATAGATCTATAATGAAAAATAATTAATACCTGGCAATTGTATAGAAATTATACAGAAACTCCTAAATATCTGAAGTATTTTAAATTCAGTTATAGTTAAAGACCACTTTTAAGAGTTGACCATAATCACTTAACATTTTTATTGTTATTTTACTTTCTAGGACATAGGAAACCTAAAATTACCATAATCCAAGTGAGACTTGTCTAGTGTAGTGCTGATTTAACTGAAGGAGAAATAGGATCATAACTGACTATTGGAAGTATCTTGAGAAGCATCGTCAGAAGTGGGAATGAGGTGCAGAAATCCTAGACTTTCAATCATTTGTGCTCTCCGTGGGTGTCATGACTTCTCTCATTCCCCAGTTGTCAACTCATTCATCTAGAGATGAATTATGCATGATGTCTTCCTTATTATGGGAGTCCTTATGAAACCTCATTTAGCCTTTCATTGTAATAGCAGGGGAAGAATCTTTGTAATTCTATCAACTTTATAAACCACTTACAAAATGTCATTTGGTGTGATATAAGGGTGATTTATATTTCTTTTGCAAATCTCATTTCATTTTAGAAAGTAAAAATGTTTAACTGCTTTTAATATTCAAGAATTTTAACACAGGAGACAATTCAAAAATTTACTACATTAAATATCTACTACAGAATTATTTTGTTTTTTAGCATATAGGTTTAGTATTACCTTAGGGAACAGAAATATTTGTGTTTTTTTAAATTTAATCTTTATTGTATTTTTTTCCATTACCATTTAGTCTTCTTATGCCCCTCACCCTCCTAGCAATCACCATACTGTTGTCCATGTGAAATATCTGTTTTTATTATTATTACCATTATTTCAAATTTATCACTTTAAGCATCTGTACCTGAGCAGGATTAACATTGTTGATGATATCCTATAAGGAAGTAAGGCTATCCAAAGTGGCATTTTATTTTTTTTAAAGTTTTTTTAAAAGAAGATTTATTTATTTATTCAGAGAGAGGGGAAGATAGAGAGAAAGAGAAGGAGAGAAACATCAATTGGTTGCCTCTCACATGTGCCCCAACATGGGACTGAGCCCAAAATCCAGGCATGAGCCCTGACTGGGAATCAGACCAGTGACCTTTTTGCCTTGAGGGAGAATGCTCAATCAACCCAGCCATGCCAGCCAGGGCCAAAGTGGCATTTTAATCCGTGTAAAACTTGTATTCTTCCTCATAATGTGGACATAACATTTAAAACTAGTACCCTCCTTTAAAAATAAGTTTGTTAATATTTGCAAAGGTCTTTGCTCTCTGGCGTAATGCCATTATCATTCAGTGATTCTATCTGAAGAGTTGTTTGAATGTAGCCTTGGTACACGGAAAGCTTCATATCCCGATGACTGTCCCTGCAGGTAGCCAAAGATGTATCTGTCAGATTGCACCATGAACTTGAAGCTGTGGAAGAAAAGCGTGCTAAAGCTGAAGATGAAAATGAAACCCTCCGACAGCAGGTGATTGAAGTGGAAATATCCAAACAGGCTCTACAAAATGAGCTGGAGAGATTGAAAGAGGTAATCTGGAAATGTTTGGGGATTTCTCCTTTGGGTTTAATTGTGAGGAACTTGGGACCTCAAGTGTCCCATTTATTATGGTTTAGAGCAGGTTTGGGGCAAACTTTGGTCTGTATGTGTGGCCTGGAAGTCAGAATGGTTTTTACATTTTTTAATGGTATTGTAAGACAATCACCACCACCCAGAATAAACTTTAAAAAAGCAAGGAAGACTGTATGACAGGCTGTATGGTGCTTGTAAAGCCTAAAATATTTGCTCTCTGGTCCTTCATAGAAAAGGCTTGTTGAACCCTGGTCTAAAGCTATTTTAATAATTTCCATTAGGATGAGCTGGCCATTAATTTGTTTTTAATATATTTTATTGATTATGCTCTTACAGTTTCCCATTTTTTTCTCCCCTTTATTCCCCTTTGCCCTCCAAACAGCATCCCGTCCTCCTTATTAGTTCATGTCCATGGGTTGTACATATAAGTTTTTTGGCTTCTCCATTTCCTATACTATTCTTAACCTACCCCTGTACTTTGCACCTAACATTTATGCTTCTTATTCCCTGTACCTTTTCCCCCATTCTCCCTCCACCCCCTCTGTGTTGCAACCCTTCAAGGCTGGGCAGGTCCATGGTATTCAAACAGATGGAATAATATTCACAGAGCTGTTAGGATGTCTGGCATGCCTTTATTCATGGGTGGGCAAGCCACGAATGCTGTAAGCTGTGTGTCTGTCTGCATGTCTCATGTCATTGCCTTTGCTCCCCAGTGTGGCACTCATCATGGCTCTTATCCCCTTGCGTCTGTTTCCCATCATCATCATTGCCTCAGCAGGGAGTCCCTACTTGTTTAAGTACTAGAGGGGAAAAAGGCTGGCAAGATGCCAGAAATTATATAACATGACATAATTCTGTGCATGTGAGTCTACTTCATGTTATGGGAACAGTTTATTGGACCCAGTCTCAAGGCTATGAGAACACTAGTTATTAGGCCTCTTCAAGGCTAAGGGAACACTGATTTGCTTAGCCACCCAGATACCTGGGTGAGGAAACCAGACTGCCTCTACTTACCCTGCACCTTCCCTGCTGATAACCCTCCATGTGCTCTGCATTTCTGTGATTCTGTTCCTGTTCTAGTTTGCTTAGTTTTGTTTTGTTTTTTGGTTTTTTTTTTAGGTTCAGTTGTTGATGGTTGTGAGTTTGTTGTCATTTTATTGTTCATAGTTTTGATCTTCTTCTTTTTCTTAGATAAATCCCTTTAACATTTCATATAATAAGGGCTTGGTGATGATAAACTCCTTTCACTTGACCTTATCTGGGAAGCATTTTATCTGTCCTTTCTTTATAAGTGATGGCTTTGCTGGATAGAGTCATCTTGGATGTAGGTCCTTGCCTTTCATGACTTGGAATACTTCTTTTCAGCCTCTTCTTGCCTGCAAAGTTTCTTTTGAGAAATCAGCTGACAGTCTTATGGGAACTCCTTTGTAGGTAACTGTCTCCTTTTCTCTTGCTGCTTTTAAGATTCTCTCCTTATCTTTAATCTTGGGTAATTTAATTCTGATGTGCCTTAGTGTGTGCTTCCTTGGGTCTAACTTCTTTGGGACTCTCTGAGCTTCCTGGACTTCCTGGAAGTTTATTTCCTTTGCCAGATTGGGGAAGTTCTCCTTCATTATTTGTTCAAATAAATTTTCAATTTCTTGTCTTCCTTTTCTCATTTTGTCAACCCTGTGATTCAGATGTTGGAATGTTTAAAGTTTTCCTGGAGGTTCCTAAGCCTCTCTTCATTTTTTTTGAATTCTTGAATTCTTGTTTCTTTATATTGTTCTGATCAAATGTTTATTTCTTCCTTCTGTTCCAAATCATTTATTTGAGTCCTGGTTTCCTTCCTTTCACTGTTGGTTCCCTGTATATATTTTTTTATTTCATTTTTCATAGCCTTCACTTCTTCCTAAATTTTGCAACCATAGTCAACCACTTCTGTGAGTATCCTGATTACCAGTGTTAGTTTTTTTTTTATTTTAAAGATTTTACTTATTTATTTTTTAGAGAGAGGAGAAGGGAAGGAGAAAGAAAGGGAGAGAAACATCAATGTGTGTTTGCCTCTCGTGTGCCCCCAACTGGGGACCTGGCCTGCAACCCAGGCATGTGCCCTAACTGGGATTTGAACTGGCAACACTTTGGTTTTCAGATCCACACTCAATCCACTGAGTCACACTGGCCAGGGCCTGATTACCAGTGTTTTGAATTTGGCATCTGATAGGTTGGCTATCTCTTCATTGCTTAGTTCTATTTTTGGATCTTTGATCTGTTCTTTAATTTGGGCTGTATTTTTTTGCCTCAGCATACCTGTTACGTTGTAGTGGGTGAAGCCTTAGGTATTCACCAGGACGGGGCAACCCATGTCTCTGTGTTATGGTGCTGTATGTGGGGGTACATCTGAGAAGGAGCAGTGCCACTTGTTCAGCTCTCTGCTGGCTTTCAGTCACTTCCTCTGCTACCCACAGACAAACTGGGCCCTTCTGGTGCTGATTCCAGGGTGTCTGGGTTTATGTACGTTCTACGACCCTGTGGGTCTCTCTAATGAACTCTCCTGTGGAACTGAGAGTTTCTCTTGCCACCTCAACCACCACAGGTGTTTTCAGTCAGAGGTTTGAGGCTTTATTTCCCTGCACTGGAACCCTGGGTTGTGTGGTCTGTCTCACTCCTCAGTTGTTCCTCTCAGTTTATCTGCACACAAATGTGGGACCGCCCGCTCTGCTAGCTGCTGCCTTGCCCACCCTGTCCTCCAGCAACTGCCTTGCTGGGAGTCCTGTCCCCCACTGGCTGTCCATCTCTGCCCCTCCTACTGGTGTGGATGAATGTTTCTTCTTTAACTCCTTGGTTGTCAGACTTTCATATAGTTTGATTTTCTGGCGGTTTGGTTATTTTTTGTTTTTAAATTTTTTGTTGTCCTTCTTTTGATTGTTTGAGGAGGCAAATTCTATCTATCTATGCCTTCATTTTGCCGGATGTCTGTTAATTTTTTTAATGTGTCCAAATGTTCTGTATTATTACTAGAATACAACATTAAGTGGTAGCTTTTTTCTTGAAAGTCTTCTATTCCAACAAGCTGGAAAATATGGTTTTTAAAGCTATGTAAACGGATCTGTGTATGCTGCCTCTATCTGTTATTCAACCAGTATGATTTAAATATACATAAAAATATAATTTCAATATACATTAAAAAATTTGTTTCCTAGCAATGAATATATATGAATATCCATGAATATATATGAATATATACACTCATTTGTATAGAGTAATGCAAATCCCATTTTGTCGTTGACTTCTATAATAAGATTAAAGCTGAGTATTTTCTTGGAAAATATATTGTGTATTGATGGAAATTAAAAACTGTTGTTGAAGGCTTTAAAATGATGGTTAAAAATAAAAGGTGATTGTTAAAGCCAGCATATTACCTGGTAATAGCCTTGGTAAGCAAACTGTTCATCCACTCAACTTAATTCAGGCCCTGTACTAGGCGCCAGGCCCTGCTCTCAAGGTGTTTACAGTTGAGCACATGGATAGCAAAACAAATTACGTTAAGGAGCCAATTCTGCGACCTGATTCCTCCCCTACCGCCCAGTCTGGTCTGTGCCGATGTCTCACCTCAACACTTACATCTTAAGTTGTCCCAGTCCCTGGCCATTCCTGTCTGCTTTCTCATCTGATACATCTTGGATTTGGGTAAACTGCGGGTATATTGTCACCACTTATCTGAAATTGTTGTGTTTTTTTTTTTCCTTTGATATCCCCCACCCCTTCACTAATGCCCCTCTAGAACTTGAGCTCTGTGGGCTGGGAGGGTCTTGTTTTTTTCTGGTTCACTGGTGTCTCTGTGCCTAGAACAGTGCCTGGCATATCAGCCTTGTTGGGACTTGCTAGGTGAGGGGGTGAAGGAGAGCGAAGGTGGCTGTGTGGTGACTGCAGCTTGCCTGGGGGACTCAGTGAGCTTCACAGAGAGGTAGATGCTGACAGCGTTCTTTCATTCCGGGTAGCCCTTGCCCCTTATCTTGCACATGTACTTACCCCCAGACTGGAGGAATTTCTCCTCTGATTGTGGATATCTTATCCCTATACTTTTCTTAGTAGTTACTTTTGTCTTTTTCCTTTGGTCTAAGTTTACTAGGAGGTATGCCATAATGGGTTTTTTTTTTTTTTTTTTCCTCAAAACTTCTGGTTTGATCCTGACCTTGAGGGTATGGAAAACAACTTAGAAGTTTATTTTATAAATGTTATATATAGGTGTGTGTATATAAATATGTACATTATATGGATATAGGTAAATAAATACATACATTTTAAGCAAGCAAAAATTCTTTTGCATACATTTAAATGGATAAATCTAGGACTTGGCATCAAGTCATGAGCAGTAGCTCTTCCAGGAAAGAAATGATTACTATTGCTCTTGCCATTCCAAGCCAGGCAAGTGTGCGGCAAGGCTCTTCAGAGCTGTGGTGTTGGCTCAGGCTAGGTGTGAGGAGAGAAGGTAGAGGGGTCAGCCCCTCCCTTCCTTTGTGGGTGAAAGTTACTCAGGGAGGGATTGCTCAATGCGGACAAAAGAAGTGTTTCATCTCCAGAATTACAGTTGGACTGGTGGGGCTGCATTTTTAAAAAAAGATTTTTATTTATTTATGTTTAAAGAAAAGGAAAGGAGGGAGAATGAGAGGGAGGGAAACATTGATGTGTGAGAGAGACATTGGTTGCCTCTTGCACGCCCCCAACCAAGGACCTGGCCCACAACTCAGGCATGTGCCCTGACCAGGAGTTGAACCTGTGACCTTTCAGTCTGTGGGATGACACCCTACCTACTGAGCCACACTAGTCAGGGCTGGGACTGCATATTTACACCAAACTTCTAAACCAGTGATTTTCAACTGGTGTACCACAAGAATTTTTAAAACATGCAGTACCTGACTATTTATTTAGTTAGGGGCACTGACCTCTTTTCTTTTAGATTGTCAAATAGAAACAATGACAAGAGCCAACACAACAATAGCCATTGGTGTGAATGCCCTGTCTGGGACCATAAATATATAGGTCATATAATAGACTTGTATCTCATTGGTCACGCCACTTATGTTTGCATCTGATTGGATAATTTTTGGTACCAGAAATCCTTATATGCAAGGATAGGTTTTTAAAAAGTGGTGTGAGCAAAAAGAGTGAGTAATCACTATTTTTTTTTGTAAATTAATCAAAATTATACCTATTTTTTTGTCAGATTGGCAAAAATGTGTTTGTTGATGTGCTGCAGAATTTTAGTAATTAGCTCATGTGTTTAATGAGATGAAAAAGGTTGAAAATCACTGCTCTAGATGAATCATAAAACTGACAGGAGTCTGAGGAGGGTCAGACACGCTGGCAGACTGTGCTGGAAGCAGAGAATGATGGAGCCGAGCGATAAGGTTCAGAAGTGGTGGAGGAGGTATTTATTGGAAAATGCCAGCAGTGGTCTCAGTGAAAGGGTTCTTTTTATGAAAGCCAGAACAAAATACGCCATGAATTTTGCCCTAGGGTGAGGATAATATTTCTCTTTCCTGAGCTTTGCTCGTTGTTGTCCACCTCCAAAGTTTTGTAAATGGATGCATTACTTTGAAAAAGGGCAGGCACAGTTTGTGCGTGTCTCTGCATGACAGAAGTAGCTGCAGATGCATGTACGTCCCTCTTGGCCTCAGACAGTGAAACAGCACGTCTTTGTGCCTCTTCAGCTCTGTCGCTTCTGCGGGGGCTTCTCTCTCTTAACCTGCAGAGTATTTTCAGCTGGCTGGTGGACTTGTCCAAGATGATTTCTCCTAGCACTTCAAACATTGTGTCAGAAGCAGACTTATCACCCTCACCTCCACCCATGCCTTCTTCTCTTTCCCATTTGGGTTAATGGTACCACTGTCCTTTTAGTCACCCAGGCTTAAGTGATTGTGACTGATCTTATATCTCTTGCTCCCCGCCCTCAATTACCTGCCGGTGCTTAAGGGTCAATGTTCCTTGCTTTCGCAGTCTTAGAAATTTCCTTTCTCACCGATACATGCTATAAAATGGATGAACCTCAAAAATAGGATAAGTAAAAGAAGTCAGATGTGTTGTATGCTTTCATTTATAGGAAATATCCAGACTACGTAAATCCATAGAGTCAGAAAAAAGGTTAGTTGTTTCCAGGGCTTGAGGAGAGAGAGGGGGGACTGACTGCTTAACGAGTATGGGTGTCCTTTTGAATAATGAAAATGTTTGGAACTAGATCAAGGTGATGGTTGCACAACACTGTGAGTATACTAAATGCCACTGAATTTTATACTTTATAGTGGTTACTTTTAACGTGAATTAAAACTTTTTACTTTCTTTATTCTATCCATGTACTTTATCAGTATCCTCTCAAATGAGTATTTGAGGGCTGACACTATGCAATCACCACCTTAAAGCAATTTACTACTTCTAGTCTCTCTTTTCTGTTTTATCTTATACATCCCCCCAAATCTCTGTTATTCTCTGCTTAAATTAGACAAACTCACTCTGGTTCCCAATTTCAGGGGTGTCCAACCTTTTGGTGTCTCTGCCCACACTGGAAGAAGAAGAGTTATTTTGGGCCAAACATTAAATACACAAACACTAATGAAAACTGATGAGCAGATAAAAGGTCCGTGCATAATTTTTGTGATACCCACCACCACAGATAAGCCAAAAAGTCCTCACATAATAACCTAATTATGCAGTGGCCCTTTCGATAATCTCTGAAAATTGTCAAGGAGGCCCCAAGTTTGTGACTGCTAATATAGAAAATGTACATATTGAAGTAATAAAACTGAGTAATGTTTTAAGTAAATTTATGATTTTGCGTTGGGCCACCTTCACAGCCATCCTGGGCTGCATGCGGCTTGTGGGCTGCGGGTTGGACACCCCTGGTTAACTCTTTGGCATGACCAGAGGACCTTTTCCTGCCTTCTCAGCTCTGTCTCCCAGCTGGGTTTCCCACACCATGTCTCTAAACCCTGGAGTAAAATAGAAGGCAGTTGAGAAAGATGAGGAGAGACTATGACCTGAAATCCTCTTTGAGCTAATAGAAGAGTGTTTGGGAAAAGTTACTTCTCCAGTGACAGGTGAGGTGATTAAAGAGGGCTGTGGTATTAGCCCATTTAAATCGTCCCTTCCAGTTGCTTGTTTGCTTCCTGTGCCTGGCTTGTTCACGCCATGGTCTGTGCACCCAAACACCCCTTCACTTGTGTAAGCTCAAAAAATTTTGCCCTTTTGGGGGAATGGTGGGGTGTTATATATTTCTTCTAGTACTCTATGACAGAATATTGCAAAAGGCTAAAAATTGTTAACCCTAGCTCACTTTCAGCTTCTCAAAGGTTGCCCAAGTGCTTCTACTTAACAACATTTCTTTCTATCAAAAATATTTTATTTTTTCTACCCAAATTTTTTGAGTACTTATTACATGCTAGACATAAATAATGAATACCAACGTAGTTGGCACTTGCAAGGCATAGAGATTTGTTCTAGATCACTCCAAGGAACTAGGGTTGGTGTTTTTTATTCTTGTGAGGTAGAATTAACATTAACATTATACTAGTTTTCAGATGTACAGCGTAATGATTCTCTTTGTGTATACTGCAAAATGACCACCACCATAAGTCTAGGTAATATCCAACATCATACATTCTGACAAATGTTTTATTTCGCTTGTGATGAGAACTTTTAAGATCTACTCTCTTAGCAACTTCCCAATATGCAATACAGTGTTACTGACTTTAGTCACCATGCTGTACGTTAATTACGTGCTCATGACTTACTTATTTTGTATCTGGAAGTTCATACCTTTTGACTGCCTTGACCGCCCCCCTGCCGCCCACCCACCCCAGGATTGTTGAATGGAGCCTCCAAGAACCAACTAGCAGTCAGATGGCTCTTGTGGGACACCTTTCATCACCAGTTAGGATATGGGACTGATTCTCTGGGTTTGGTTGAGTCTCCTTTTGTGCCTGGTAAATGGTGAGTTTTGTAATATTTCTTGAGTGCTCCAGTTTTGGGGCAAGGACTTTAAATTCATTAGATTGAAAATTTTCAAATTTAACCCACAGCAAGAAGTACATTTTATATCGTCACTCAATATATAAATATAAAGGTTTTGCAAAAATAATTCTTATCTTTGCTGTATGGTATACATTCTGATATTTTCAAATCCATTCAGCTTTTTAAAAATTAATAACTACTTTAAATTCATGTATTTATTTTAAAGTATATAATCTTTATTATATTTTTCCATTACCATTTAGTCCCCTTACACCCTCCTCCCCTCATCTATTCAGTTTTTTCTTTCTTACTGTGTTTATAAGTTTGATTTATAATCCATTGGTGGATTGCTGCTATTTGGAAAAAATGTATCAGATCATTTGTTAATTATGCTATTCAAATTTTCTGTATATTTTACAGCTTTGTTTTGTCTGCTAAATATATCTATTTGGGATGAAGTTATGTTAAAATCACTCATCACTTTGCATTTAAATTTTCGTCTTGTAACTAAATATATCCGTTTGGGTGGAATAAAATTATGTTAAAATCATCTATTATCATTTTTCATTTACATTTTTTTCTTGTAATCTGTCAAATTTTGCTTTACATAATTTGAATATAAATGCATACAGATTTAGAACTGTTCTTTGTAATGAATTGTTCCTTATCATTTGGTAATGACCTCTTTATTTTCATGTAATGCTTTTTGCTGTAAAGTTTCCTTAGCTTTTACCATCTATAACAAATTTCTTTTGGTTAATATTGCTTGGTATAGCTTTCTTTTTTTTTCTGAATAATACAGGTATCTTAGAAAGCTGCAATTCCAGTTAACTCCTATCTTTCATAGTATTGTTATTTAGTATCATTTTAGTTTCCTCTTTTGAAAAACATTCCCCTAAGTTGATTAATTTAATAATTACTACTTATTTAGATTCATTCGCGTATCTTCCAACCTGTTGCTATTGCTTCATGAGTGTTCTTCTTTCCTTTTGAATTCAGTCCTTCTCACTGTTCTATTGATACAGGGTGCAGCCAGGAGTGGGGGGCCCAAGAATGGGGATTTGGAATGGGGCTCAGAGCTCAGAGTGTCCAGGGAATATTAGAGGGACATATAAGATGTCCTCACCCCTTCCCCCACAGGTATGAGTTGGAGGAAGGGACACACGGTGCAGGGACATGCAGAGATGCTCATCCATGGCATGGTCATTTAACATATCTATAGCCTTTGGCTGGTGGCTTAGATGTGTTAAATAGCTGTGGCCATGCTCTGAGCCAGGGGGATGGAAAGGACTCCCCCCAAGACGTGGCTGGGGGAGGAACCCCAAGTTACAGCACCTGCATGGGAGCTTGGAGAAGATTGGCTCCAGAAAATGGGGACACATCTGCCCAGACTCATGATGGCATCCCAATAACCTTGGAAATATACAGGAATGCTGGCAGGTGTAACTGACTGTAGGAGGAGTTGGAAATGGGGGTACAGAGGAGGATTGGCGCGAGGATTTAAACTGAGATGTGGCAGCCATTAAAGGGAAGATCCATGTGGTTTCACCAGAGTGCAGGACCCACAGCCCTATGAGGGAAAATCACCATGTGGCTTTAGCAGAGAATTGCCACTCAGCTTTGCCCGAGTGGAGACCCTCTCTCAGCTTTGCCAGAGGGAGAGATTCCACGCAGTTTCACCAGAGTGCAGACCCCTGCAGCTTTGGTGAAGAGGGAGAGCTACGAGGTTTTGCCAGAGTGGGGACCTCTTCCCCACAGCTTTGGTAGAAGAAGGATCACGCGGCTTTAGGGTGCTCCCTTTGGCTGCATGGCCTGGGAGCAAGAGAAATTTTGCCTGGAAGAAGGGGGGAAAGGACTCTTGCCAGTAGGCCATGAGAAGGTGCCACATGGCTTTGGATTAATTAGAGATCCTTCCTGGACGACAACACAGCTGAGGGTGTCAGGAGCCTGGATCCTGGACATTTGCTTCTCTTCCTGAGTTACGGTACCCTGAATTAGGGCAGAGGGAGATAGGAAGCACTGTGGGTATCTGTGGGTATCCTAAAAGACTTTGATATTTTAATGAAGATGTTAGGTCGCTACTTTAACACTGTCTAGCAATAAATAAACATTTCCTTTCCTTTTCACAAATCTCTGGCTTTGAGAGGCATCTTTCCATAAGGTGGCGGACATAACGGACCTTCTGTTGTTCTGTAACACTATTAATTATTGTTAAGTAGGTTTTTTCCCAGTAAATGGTGTTGTTTGAAAGTGCTTTTATTCCATATTTAGTCATGAAAGCTATTTAGTTGGACATAGAATCATAACTTGTTGAAGATAATATCTTTATTATCTTTTGGTTCTGTTTTGCTATCAAGAGGACTCCTGTCAGATAATTCTCATTTTTGTGGATAATATGCCTATTTCCTGTTTACTTTTCTCTTTGTATATGCTATTTCATGGTTTAAATCAGCTATATTTGGATTTATTTTTATTTTTCTCAACAGTTATTGTCCACACAAGTCTTTTATGAAATCTGGAAAAACCTAACTCTGAATAGTGTTCAGTAGTGAATCTAAGGAAATTATGACTTTTAATAGTGTTTCTACTTTATTTTCTGCATTTCCTCTACAATTTCCATTATTCGTATGTGGAATCTTTTTATATTGGCTATTCTTATCCCATCCTCCCTAACTATTCTTTAAAAAAAAGCAAAAAAAAAAAAAAAAACCCCAAAAAAGTCTTTTTATCTTTCTGTGCTATATTCTGGATAATTTCTTCATTTCTTGTCCAAGTTGCTAATTTTCATTTTTACAAAAAGAATACTGTTTTATTTATCCACTAAGTTTTCATTTCCATGAGTTTACCTTTCATTTCTGGAATTTAAAAAAATTTCCTTGTTCTTTTTAATAATATTTCTTATTTCCTCATCTTTTTAAAAAAATTTTTAAACATTTTAAAGTCATAGTCGCTTTCAGTTTATTTTGTTATTTTCAGTTCTTGATGTTGTTGATCCTTCTGTTTGTCACAGATGCTGACTCTAAATTGGAGTAGATTTTATTGTGAGCTCTTCTTAGTGGAGAGTCCATGAAGTTTGTTGAAATGTCCTTCTGGTGAGGTTTTCGAATTGGTCTTTCCCGAGGCCTTGATAGTATCATTGGTCCAAATGTAACTCTTAATTTCTGACTCATGAAGTTGTGCAGTGAGTGTGTTGTGTGAATGGGAAATCGAACTTGCATGTGGCATAGGCTTAGGGTATTTTTATACTTCAAAGGAGATTTTGTTTTCCACCACCCAGTGACCTGAGAAGTTACCTCTCCCCCTTGCTGGGTGGTTTTTAGTTTACTTTCAGTTGGGGTGCATTCATAAAAGCTTCTTGTCACACTTCTGGCTCTGAGGGCCTATTTCTGCATCTGGTAATATCCATCCTTCCCTGCTACCCCACAATGCTTAACACATACTCTTGTGCTGATTGCTCTGGTTTTCAATAACTTATGCATTTCTGACACTGGGGACTTTCATTTTTGGTGTGAGTTTAGCTGCATATAAATGTTTGCTTGTTATCTTTTCCCTAGCGTTTCTAGCTGTCCATTGTGGGAGGGCTCATGCTGCCTCAGTGTCCTGCGCTGCCAAACAGGACATGACCCCTGAGGGCTCAGCAGTTCTCCAGTAGCAGCTGGGAGTGCCATGAGTAACCCCAGTTGTCTTCCAGTTCATGACTCAGCACCTTTGCTCCTCCTTCTTGGTCAGTTTCTTCCACCCTACTGCTTAACCAGCTCCCATTTTCCTTAGAGTTCTGTTTTACTCATAGCTTCTCTACTTTTGGATGCTACTCACTCTTTTCTCTCTAGGTGTCTGCTACAGACTGAATGTTTGTGTGAACCACTGGCCCTACCCCAATTCATATGTTAAATCTTAATCCCCAGTGGGGTAGAGTTTGGGGATAGGACCTTTGGGAGCTGATTAGGTTATGCAGGTGGCACCTTCATGAATGGAATTAATGCCCTTATAAAAGAGACCTCAGAAAGCTCCCTTGTGCTTTCAGGCAAGAGAGGACACGATGAGAGAAGGTGTCTGTCTATGAACCAGGCAGTGGATCCTCACTGAATCTACCAGCTAGCTTGATCTTAGTTTTCTTAGCCTATAGAACTGTAAGATATAAATGTTTGTTCTGTAAGGCACTCAGTCTACGGCATTTTTGTTATAGCAGCCCAAACAGATTAATACAGTCATTCTACTTTTATCTCAACCAGCGGGCAAGCACTTTTCTCTGTATGTCATTATCTTCAAACTGTCAGGCAGCCATAAAGTCTTGAAAATATAGATGTACAAACATAATAAATGGTTTTATTGCTATTATGCTATACTTTAATGAAATAATATTATCTTTGTTTTCAGAGTTTATGGTTCCCCTTTAAGAACAAGATTTGCTTGGGTAAACTAGTGTATCCCATCTTTGGATGGAGTCTTGCTGCCAGGTCATCAGCCCAGCCACTGACCAGGTTGTCCACAGCTGCCAGGGAATCAGTCAGGGACCCTCCCCTCCACGGCCGAGCCCCCACCCCTCCACCGCCCCCCATGGCCTGGACAACAGTGGTTGGTAGGATCAGCAGGTCATGTGGGACAAAGGCAGCTAGCTGTGTTAGTATGGTGGGCTCTCTGGGACAACTCAGAAGGAATAAGTAGCATCTGGTTTTATTTGCTAGTCATGAGTTTATGGGGAGGGGTGAGATGACTAGCTAGAGAACAGGAAGGGGGAGAAATCTGGTGCCCTGAATGGTATCCCAGTTACATGGTCTGCTAAGTTCATAATGTGGTAAAGTGGGATGAGAGTGGGAGCAGAAAGACTCAGTGGTGGCTGCTTAAGTCTTTTTTCCCCAAACACTGAAACATGAGAGGAGTGTGTATGTGTGTGTGTGTGTCTGCACAGGGATATGGAGAGAAACAGTTCTTTGTGAGTTCTGCCCAGACTAGGGGGGCAGGGAGCAGATTGGACTAGAAACCATTTTAATCAAGGAACAAATACCAGAACTGGAAATCCAGAGGTCAGAGGCTGGGGAGGATGAGGAACAGGGCAGCAACTATAGGAAGATTGGGTATACACAGTTTTGCATATGTAAGCTGTAAATGGAGCAGTTTGGGTGTCTGGGAAGAAAGGGGGTTGTGTGTTCAGTTAAAAAACCATAAATAACACTAAGCAGCTGATTCATACTGTTGCTGGAAAGGAGGAGTGAGCGCCTAGTGCAGTCTGTCCTGGTCCTTTGGAACTTTACCTTTGGAGCCATTTCTTGTCAAAATCAAGAGAGAATAGAGAACCATGTCAAGGGGTTCTAGTAGGCTAGTTACAGAGAGTGCTAGTGGTCTCCCAGGGGCCCAGCTTGGCTGAACCTCACCAGGCCTCTTTGGATGTGCAGGGCGGGTTTTTGTTTCCTCACGGTGAGCTGTGGTGGAAGCACAAGGAAGTAAGTAAGGGCTTGCCCAGGTTAAGTTTTTGAAATGCTTTCATTTCATAGGTCATGCTATTTCATTATGTTCTGTTGTTAAAGGAGTATTTTACTTCTACTTTTTGTGGTTTTTATGTTGGGAAAAAAAGAGAACAGCGGTGAGGACAAAGGAAGCACATTAGAAGGAATAGCTTTATTTGACAGCTGGCTTCTAATGGAGTGTGAAGGCATGTGAGGCTGGACCTGGGCCTGAGGCCTCAGCTCACTGAGTGTTAGAGTCAGAAGAATGCTCGAGATGAGTTAGCCAACTTTTTCGTCACTTACACAAAGAAACCAAGGTCTGGCTGGGTCATGTATAGCCTCAAGTCAGGTAGTCCATTTACAGTAGAGCTGGACTGTATCTACCGCAGCAGCTCTGTTTCTCTCCTTCTTTCCTCCAGGCCTTAGCTCTAGACCCTCATCCTCCTTTCTTTGTAGGCTTGGAAGCAGCCAGTTGCCAGGTCAGAACTGGAGGTAAGCACTTGCAGAGCCAGCTTGAATGGAGCGCCTTTTAGGGGAAGCTGCCAGCAGCTCCATGTTCCTCGCTGCTGTGGGTTGGCAAGGAAGGGCACCTGTATCTTTTTGTTTTTTTTTGACCCATTAATGCTTCTCTATAAAATTAATATCTACTTTTAGGAGTACTTATTAAGCGTCTTCCTTCATCTCTACAGAGAAAATTATAGGAAGAAGGCCAAGATTTACCTTTGAAGAGGGAGCGTGGGTTCTCCCCTCCTGCTGTACCACCCCGCTAAATGGGAGCTCTCATGTCCCTGCACCCTCCCATCAGACTCCGATCCTTGTCATTTTTACCCCCATGTCATTTCCCCCCCAGGTTAAAGGGTTCCTGGACTCAATCCCAGTGTGTGTGTGTGCGCGTGCACGCGCGTGTAGGTTTCCCCACACTAATGAGCAGTTCTCAGACGCCCACAAGTGCTTCTCACCAAACGTTATGGATTGGATGTTCCATTGACCCCCTCCAACTTAGGATTACAGTCGCAAGTCTAGGATATTACCCATACTTCTGATCAATTGACTATAAATCAGAAGTTCCCATGATCTACTCCTTGGGTTCAATTAATTGGCTAGAATGGCTCACAGTACTCAGGGAAACCCATTCACTCACTAGTTTACTGATTTATGGCAAAGGATGTTAAAGGATATGAATCCACAGCCAGATGAAGAGATACATAGTGCAAGGTCCCAAACAAAGGAGCTTCTGTGCTTGGGGCCTGGCAAGGTGGCATGTGAGAATGTCCTGGTTCTCCAAACTGGAAGCTCTGTGAAACCCCATCTTTTTGGGTTTTTGTGGAGGTTTCATTACATAGGTATGACTGATTAATTCATTGACCATTGGTGATTGATTCATCCTCTAGCTTCTCTCTCCTTCCTGGAAATCAGGGTGTAGGACCAAAAGTTCCAAAGCTCAGTTTGTGGTGAGTTCCTCTGACAACCAGCCTGCTTCCTTAGGTGATTTGCAAATGTCACTTTCATTAACACAAACCCAGTTGTGGTGGAAAGGGCTTATGAATAACAAGACACTCTTCGCCTTTAGGCTCTGACGCTTTTTTAGGAACTGAGGGCAAAAGACCAATTATAATAAAAGATGTTCCTATTACTCTTATCACTCAGGAAATTCTTAAGGGTTTTAGAGCTATGAGTCAGGAACTATTGACAAAGACCAAATATATCTGAAATATATTTTGCTAGTCTGAAAGATCAAAAATATATATATGTTATAAATCACAATATCATACTGGGATTGTACCTAGATTCCCACATCCACTTTATTGAAATGCTGCCCATTTTTTAAGAGAAATTTTTTATTTCTCCCTGAAATACCACCTCCTCATTGAAGCCTTCCACAGCACTCTTTTCTGAACTCTGAACATTTTCATATGATTAAACCATTACATGGTCATTGTAGGCAGTTTGAAAAGTAAATTGTAGAGAGAGAAAGTTACCATAATGCTAACATCCAGAGAGATATCTGATTTTTCATATGAAATTGGAAATATACCACATATACTTCTTAGCATAGTATTTTTTTTATCCTCACCTGAGGACATGCTTACTGATTTTAGAGAGAGGGGAAGTGAGGAAGAGAGAGGGAGACAAACATCGATGTGTAGGGAGGAAGAGGGAGAGGGAGAGAAATATTGATAGGGAGAAAGAAACATCGACTGGTTGCTTCTTGCATGCACCACCGACCAGGGACGGAACCTGCAACCTAGGTATGTGTCCTGGCCAGGAATTGAACCCACAACCTTTCAGTTTACAGGACAACACTCTAGCCAACTGAGCCACATCAGCAAGGGCCTTAGTGTAGTATTTTTAATTAAACTTTTTATTTTGAGGTACTTGTAGATTTGCATGCAGTTGTAAGAAATAATAGAGGTCTCATGTACCCTTTACCCAATTTCCCTCAATGATAACATCTTAAAACTCTGATGATATTGATTACAACTATGATATTGACGTTCATTCAGTCAAGCTATAGAACAGGTACATCATCACAGGGACCCTTCATGGGTTACCTTTTATGATCACGCCCACTTCCCTCCTGCCTTCACCCATATCCTTCACTCCTGGCGACCACTGCTGTGTTCTCCACTTCTATGACTTTGTATTTTCAAGAATGTTATATAAATGGAATCATACAATGGGTAACCTTTTGGGATTCTGTGGAGATTCATCCAGGTTGTTGTGCATATTCATAGTTTGTGCCTTTTTATTGCTGTAGTGTTCCATGTTGTGGATGTATCACAGTGGGTTTAATCATTCACTAGTCGAAGGACATCTGGGATGTTTCCAATTTGGGACAATTGCAAATAAAGTTGCTGTGAATGTTTGTATGCAGGTTTTTGTGGGAATGTTAATCTTCCTTTCTCTGGGGTAAAATGCCTGGAAGCTCAGTTCCTGGGTCATATACATGTAGTAGTTGCATATTTTGTTTTCTTAAAAAAGTACCAAACTATTTTCCAGAGTGGCTGTCCCATTTAACTGTGCCACCAGTTATGCATGAGGGCTCCAGTTCCTCTGCACCCTCCCCAGTATTTTGTGTCATTGTTTTTTATTGTAGCCGTTCTGAATGGTGATATCTCATTGTGGTTTTAATCTGCATTTCCCTACTGGCTAATGACGTTGAACATCTTTTCATGGGATATTTGCTATCTGTATATCTTATTTGCTGAAATGTCTCTTGCCCATTCTCTAATTGAATTGCTTGTTTGTTTTTCACTATTGTTGAGACTTTTTTTAAATCCTTACCTGAAGATATGGAATATGTTCATTGATTTTTAGAGATAGAGGAAGGGAGAGGGACAGAGGGGGCAGGGGAGAGAGAGAGAGAGAGAGAGAGAGAGATTGATTGGATGTCTCTTGTACGAGCCCTGACCAGGGATGAACCCACAACCTTTTGGTATATGAGGTGATGCTACAACTAACTGAGCCAACCTGTCAGTGTATTTACTACTGTTGAGTTTTGAGACTTCTTTCTTTTTTTTTTCCTGCGTGAGTTTATCTAGCTTTTCTTTATTTTCTAAATTTTCTTTTCTTTTTTTTTTTAATTCTCATTCTTCTACCCCTTCCTCTTTGGCAACTGTCAGCTTGTCCTCTACAAGGTCTGGCACAAATAACGCCCCTGTTTTATTATCACAAAATCTTTTATTACAAAATCATAAACATGTAATTCTGTAACGTAACAATATCACACTCAAGCACACCATGTGAGATTTTAGATGAAATGTTCAAATTGCTGTCCATCTCATGTGAGACATTCACGTACCCTACCAACCACACTCAAGCAAGCCTTAATTCTGCTGGACCCTATATATCTATGGATCTATGGATATCTATGGAATTGTTTTGCTTATTTATTTAGATTCCACATATTGGTGAATCATACAGTATTTGTCTTTTTCTGCTGTTGCAAATAGTTTCTACCACACCGTAGCTTATCTTTCATCCTTTTAACAGTGTTTCTCAATGCAAGTGTTTTTATTTTGATGAAGTTCAATTTTATTACATATTTCTTTTTATGGTATCAATTCTAAGAACTCTTTGCCTAGCCCTAGATTATGAATATTTTCTTTTATGTTTTTTTTGGGAAAAGCTTTATAGTTTTATGTTTTACATTTAAATCCATGGTCCATTTTGAATCCATTTTTATATGAGGCATGAGACTTTGGTTAAGCTTCATTTTTTTTAATACCCATGGATGTCCTATTGCTCCAGCACCATTTGTTGAAAAGGCTGTTTTTCCTTCATAGAATTACTTTTGCACCTTTGTCAAAGATAGGTTGACATATTTGTGTAGGTCTGTTTCTGGGTTCTCTGTTTTATTCCATTGATGGAGATCAATACAACCTTGATAAATCTTTTTTTAAGGTCTTTAAATCTTTTATTCATTATGCTATTATAGTTGTCCCAATTTTTCCCCCATTCCCCCACTCCATCCGATACCCCAATCCCTCAGCAGTCCCCCATCCCACTTAGTTCATGTCCATGGGTCGTACATATAAGTTCTTTGGCTACCCCATTTCCCATACTGTTTTTAACACCCCCCTGTCTATTTTGTACCTGATATTTATGCTTCTTATTCCTTGTACATATTCTCCCATTCTCTACTCTCCCCACTGATAACCCTCCATGTGATCTCCATTTCTGTGATTCTGTTCCTGTTCTTGTTGTATACTTAGTTTGTTTTTGTTTTTGCTTTTGTTTTTTTAGGTTCAGTTGTTGATAGTTGTGACTTTGTTGTCATTTTACTGTTCATAGTTTTGATCTTCTTCTTTTTCTTAGATAAATCCCTTTAACATTTCATATAATAAGGGCTTGCTGATGATAAACTCCTTTCACTTGACCTTATCTGAGAAGCACTTTATCTGTCCTTCCATTATAAGTGATAGCTTTGCTGGATAGAGGCATCTTGGATGTAGGTCCTTGCCTTTCATGACTTGGAATACTTCTTTTCAGCCCCTTCTTGCCTGCAAGGTTTCTTTTGAGAAATTAGCTGAGTCTTATGGGAACTCTTTTGTAGTTAACTGTCTCCTTTTCTCATGCTACTTTTAAGATTCTTTCCTTGTCTTTAATCTTGGGTAACTTAATTCTGATGTGCCTTGGTATGTGCTTCCTTGGGTCCAAATTCTTTGAGATTCTCTGGGCTTCCTGGACTTCCTGGAAGTGTATATTCTTTGCCAGATTGGGGAAGTTCTCCTTCATTATTTGTTCAAATAACTTTTCAATTTCTTGCTCTTCCTCTTCTCATTCCGTCAACCCTATGATTCAGATGTCGGAATGTGTAAAGTTTTCCTGGCGGTTCCTAATCCTCTCCTCATTGTTTTGAATTCTTGTTTCTTCATTCTGTTCTGGTTGAATGTTTATTTCTTCCTTCTGCTCCAAATCTTTGATTTGAGTCCCAATTTCCTTGCCTGCACTGTTGGTTCCCTGTACATTTCTCTTCATTTCCCTTTGCACAGCCTTCACTTTTTCCTCCATTTTTCAACCGTACTCAGCCATTTCTGTGAGCATCCTGATGACCAGTGTTTTGAACTCTGCATCTGATAGGTTGGCTATCTCTTCACTGCTTAGTTCTATTTTGGGAGCTTTGATCTGTTCTTTCATTTTGGCCATATTTCTTTGCCTCAGCATCCCTGTTACATAGTAAGGGGCAGAGCCTTATGTATTCACAAGGGCAGGGCAACCCACTTTGCTGTGTTGTAGCACTCTATGTGGGGGAGGGTTCAGAGAGGGGAGAATGACACTTGCTCACTCTTGAGAGCTGGTTTTCAGTTATTTCCTCGTTACCCTCAAGCAAATTGGGCCCTTCTGGTGCTCATTACCAGGTGGATGGTTTTGTATATGTTCTAGGATCCTGTGAATCTCTCCAACTACTTCTCCTGCAAAGCTGGGAGTTTCTCCCGCTGCTGCCTCAACTGCTGTGGGTGTTTTCAATCAGAGGTTTTGCGGCTTTATTTCCCCATGCTGGATCCCTGTGTTGCACGGTCTGTCTCACTCTGCAGTTGTTCTTCCCAGTTTATCTGCACGCAAATGTGGGACCACTGGGTCCACCAATGGTCGCCTTGCCACATGGCCTCTGTGTCTGTTTCCGCCCTTCCCACCAGTCTGGATGAATATTTCTTCTTTAACTCCTCGGTTGTCGGACTTCCATATAGTTTGATTTTCTGGCAGTTCTGGTTATTTTTTGTTTTTGAATTTGTTGTTGTCCTTCTTTTGATTGTTTGAGGTGGCAAAGTATACTACCTATGCTTCCATCTTGGCCAGAAGTCAGTGTAGTTGTATTTTTTGCTATAGTTGTGTCCCAAGGCGAGGCATGTTTACCTATGCCTCCATCTTGAATGGAAGTTCTGTATAAATCTTGAAAGTGCTGCCCTGGCTGGTGTGGCTAAGTGTATTGAGTGCTGGTCTGCAAACTGGAAGGTCATGGGTTCGATTTCCAGTTAAGGGATATGCCTGGGTTGTGGGCCAGGTCCCCAGTTGGGGGTGTGTAAGAGGAAACTGATCCATCTTGCACATGTTTCTCTCCCTCTCTTTTTTCTTTCTTTCCCCTCTCTCTGAAAATAAATAAATTAAATCTTTTAAAAAAATTCTTGAGTATACCTTCTTGGTACAGTGTCTGCTTCAATCAGCAGTTTGAGACTTGCATTTGATCCTTCCATGAGTCCTTCCCCTGATCAAGCATTCAATGAATATGTGTTGAATGAGTTAAGTTTTTATCATCCTTAGTTTTCCTTGAGAAAGGGCCATAACATTATTTTCAGATCTCTTGGTGAAGAATATGTGATTCTGTGATTACCCCAGGACAGTTAATACAAGCCAGTAATTCAACTTTAGGTCAAGTATTTAACAATGACCATGGGCCATAAAACCTCTCCATATGTGATGGTCACAGTATTAGTGATAAGAAAAGCTTCTAAATATTCAGCCAAGCTCAGTGTGTCCATCACTGGGATCATGCCACACCCAATAGTTCCCTGTGAGCTGGGCTCAGGTGACATTTCAGGCAGAGATGGACCCTTTGGGGTGGCCTCATTCAAAGCAGCAACACTGTATGAGCAGCTGTCAGTTTGAGGCCACACTTACTTTCTCCAGAAATTTAAGATCCAGCCATTTCTCCTCTTCCCTCTACACATCCATCTTGGCAGATGGGAATCTTATATAATATAGACGGCAAAACCAATATGTTATCTACTGCCATTAGGCACTAGAATGAGACTTTTGTGAATTTTAGTGAAATGCACAGTGCTTGTGTTGCTTTTCTTAAAAAGTAATTAAAATATAGACCAAGCATATATTTCTGAATAATTTAGGTTTTTCACTAGGCAGTTAACTGCATTAAGCTTGTGCTATGGAAATAAAAAAAAAAAATTCCCTTTTCAAAATTTACATTTGATTCTTGGGATCTCCTACATTTTTATTCTGTAAGTAGTGTTATTTATATAATATACAATTATATATTAAATTATAATATAATTTAGGTAACTCCCTCAAATGAAGACTCAAGAGTCAGAGATATAGAAATGCTTAGAAAATACTGCATGAGTGTTTCCTAAATATACTTTCTTGATATTTCTCTGACTCAAATGAGAGCCATTCTACATTGAGGAGTATGATTATGAGCCAAATAAGTAGTTTTCATGTTTTAAACACACACACACACAGCACCATCATATAGACTGTCTTCCTGTTAGCAGTTGCTCTACAGCATGTGAACTTTTGACCCAGGGAGGAGTGGGAGGAGTCTCAGACTGGAGAGAGACCCTACGCTCTCCGCTCTCCCGGGGGCACTTTCCTTCAGGGTTTATTTGTGCAGGTTGGTTAGTTCTTTTTCTTATTTTCTTAAAGAATGTTTGTGTAGGATGGTTGGGGTCTCATTTGTTTCCCAGCATCTCACATAGTCTTTCTTGTGACCCACAGCAGTTTTATTGGAACAAGGGAATGTAGAAAATGTGGGATACGCACATCAGACAGTGGTATTCGAATATAGACACTATTCATCTTTAGATGCTGACGTAAGCTGGTTGCCAGGCAAAGCAGTATTTATTTATCAAATAAATATTTGTGTTTATTTCTGAACAGTTGGAGTAGACCCTTGTCATTTTTTTTCCCATCACGTGGTTTTGTCTCTTCTGGCTGCAGTCTGATAAGACATGGAGATAGAGAGGGCAGTTTGGGGAACCCGTGATGGGAGGTTAGGGCACCAAGTGTTCCTCCTAGGGCTGTGGGACCACCACGCTGGGAGTGGGACGCGAAGAGGCTTGTGAATGCTTGTTTGTCTGTATTTACTCACAGGGATTTGCAATAACTGCTTTTCATAAATGAGTGAAACAGTCATTTCTGAAAAATCTTCCATTATTTTTTATAAATCATAGGAAACATTACAATTTAAAGATGATATAATTTTTTGCAACAAGTGCCTGTCTGCTTTGGTCTAAATGTGTGTTTAAAACACTTTTAATGATCAAGAGCTTTGAACATTCCTACTAGAGGACAGTTGCAGGAGCATTCTTGGTGAGTTAAAGATGATTTTCCCTCTGGCTAATCCAATGGAGGGGCTTGGCCAGACCATTCTTTTACTTTTCAGTTTAGAAGTAACACAGAGTTTCTTGTTTGTTTCTAAGAGTTCTCTGGTGTAGGATTTTTTTGGGGGGTGGTGGGGTAGGTTTATCTTCAAACAAGGTTACACCTGGGGTCACCTAGGTCATGGGGCCCAGATATGATACAAGCTCACGGAAATATCACACAATGGAATTGCTTCAGGAATCACTTTACAGTAATCTGCTTAGAGCATGTTTTCTCGATCTCTGTATTCTGAACACTTTGGGGCTGGATAATTATTTGTAGCTGGGGGCTGTCCTGTGCATTGTGGGATGCATAACCACATCTCTGGCTTTACCCACTAGATGCAAGAAACAGATCTCTCCATTTGTGATGATCAAAAATGTGTGGGCATTGCCAAATGCCCAGTGGGGCAGGCAGTTGAGTACCTGTGGCTGAGAGAGACAAGCAGGACATCTAGCAGGCTGGCAGGACATCTCTCCCTCCACCCCCTTACCCGCCGTCGGAACTTTTGAGAAAGAATCCTGGTTGACCAGATGAGCATGTGGTGGTGATGAGCTGGATTTGGTCTTGACAATGGTGTCTGGCTTTTTCCTCTTGAAGGAAGATTTGATATGATTGTGAAGGAGCTTCACAAGGTTTGTTCTAGTACCTTAGGCAAGCTGTCTTGGCACCCTGCTTACTATATTAGGGTTCAAATCCTAGAAGTCTAGAGCTTGGTTCATTATTTTATTTTCTGGAGGGCCTACATTTTCTAATTTTGCAGTGAGGTGGATAGAAAGTGGGCACCACACCTTCACCTTTGTTCTCAAACTCTTGCAAAACATCTTCAGAGGTGCTCTTTGAGATGACTGTACATGGTGGGAGCCTTTCTTACAGGAGGATTAGAGAACAGCAGTGCTTAGAGCAAGTTTTGACAAAGGTGCATCTTGCACCACCGCTTTTATTAGGTAGTTAGTGAAAGGGATTGTAGAAAAGTGAGCCAAGGACCGAACGCGTTAGCCCCATGATACTCTACCCTGGCTGCACAGTAGATGCCCTCAGGAGCTGTTAAAAATCCTGATGCCCAGGCCACAGCCAGGCCAGTTACAGCAGAACCTCTGCGGGTGGAACCTGGGCATTAGTATTTCTAAAGTTTCCCAGTCATTTTAGGTGAGCACAAGCCACTGCCACGAGGCAGTGTGTCTGGAGCTTCTCCATAACTGGAGCTAAATATTTCCCACCCAGGAGCAGTGCTGTGGGTTGATTATGTTAATGAAGGGTAAAATGAGAGTTTCCAGAACAGGCCTTTGGAGAAGATGAGGCCTTGGATTACCCTCTTTTCATTAAAGCAGAGGTCCCTGAAGATTGAGCTTACAACATGTAATTGCTGTAGTGAGTCAGTCAGTTCACAGTCTTGAGGTGTATATTTGTACCAGCAGAAGTTGTCTAGGGCAGTAACTGTGGCTGTTAGTCCATTCATTATAGTTTTCCTAAAACAGATCAAAGGCCAAATGCCAGCATACGCATGCCAGTGGCCTTCGTCAGTCTAAGATAAGTTTGAACCTGCCACTCATCAAATTCACTTCTCCCCTCTCTGCCACCCTAGTTTTTTCCCTCTTGCCAAAAGTGTACCCATCTAGCTTTTGTGGATTGTGCTGATTGTGTGTGGCTCTGGTGCTGTAAGTCACCAGTGGGGCAGGACCCTTCATTAGAATGAAGGGTGGCTATGTGCTCAGTCTCTCCCGCCAGCCTCCAAGTGGCCTCTGAGCCTCTTGTGGGACTTTGAAATCACCCCCATTAATTAGAGTGCTGGGATTTTCTTTCATTCAGCTGTTCTTGAGATAGCAGAATACATTGCCAGGAAAAAGGTGTAATGGGTGAAGGGTGTTGTGCTAGCCGGGGCATCTCACTCTGCTCTTTATTTCTGGGAATTCCTGTAGTGAGGACATATCTGGGAGTGGTGGTGGATGATGGGGAGAGGCAGAAAGTGGAGCCTTGTGAACAGAATGAGTGGGAGGCCCCCTCACAGCCATGACTGAGGGTTTCCTGGCTACCAGGGACAGTCCTCAGTGCTCTAAGAGTCTCACCCTATCCCATACTTAAAGCAATGCAGTGAGCTGGGCAGAGCAGACCCATTTTCAGTGGAGAGAATGGAGTCTCAGTAAGAGTCACACAACTAGTTCATGGCACATGGACCTCACACCAGTGGGTAACTGTCCCTTTAATAAGGTTTAAAGTAAGGAGTAAAGACTTAATTTTTTAAAAGTAAAAATTCCTTTCCCTTTTCTAAATAGAAGTAGGGGAAATTCAGGGATTTACATATGAAATGTATAAATGTATCTACTATTATATCTCTAGGTTGTGTAAATGCAAAACAGAGAAGATAAAGAATCGAATCATCTTCACTTTTTAATTCTCTGTCACATAATCAGACTGGGGATAGCTGTTCCCATTGATGAACCATATTCCATTGACTCGTCAGTGGAAAGGTACAGCAGTAAGAGGAAATTAAACATGATGCCAGTTAAATTACGACATCCTATTGGCTTGACTAAATGTGAAAAGACACAGTTTTCATTTTCACCAGTAACTTTATTGGTTTGGCTATTTCGAATATGCTGGCTGTCTCCCGCATGGTATAATGTCGATCATTCTTAATTAATGTCTCAGTTTGATCACCATCAACATCAACTGGTCTGCCCAACTATAGAGCATCGTCCAGTGAGAAATATCTAGCACAGAACTTTGCAAACCATGTTCAATTAGTCACAGCACCTTCTCCACAACCGCACAAATATTTTTTTAATTTCAGTTGCATTTTTACCTTTCTTGAAATAATAAAGCAGAGTATGCTGAAAATGTTGCATTTTTTCCATCTTCAATATTAAAATGGCTACACAAAAATTCACCAATTTTGATAAGTTTTTAAAAAATGCATGGTGATATGACAGCTGCCATAATACAGTCTAACAAAATTATTTCAAATGAAGTTAAAGATAACTAAACACTACTAGAGCCATCATATGGAAATAACCAAGCAAACTTTTTGGCTAACCCAATATATATCATACATATATCGATATATCTTTTATATAGATATACATATATATATATTGATAGTGTATGCCTGAATTCAGAGATATGAAAATGTGTATCTTCAAATCAATGAAATGTGGCATGTACATATTCTTAAAAATCCCATGGATAAACCCTGCTAAGTTACTTGCCCAAACTACTTCCCACTTGAGTTAGGTAACTAAGGAAGCATGAGGGGATGTTTTCAAAATACTCCCATAGGTATCCGTGGCTGTGTCAGATGAAGGAAGACTTTCTGTAGCCTCTTTTAGGAGTTTTCCTACAACCTGTGCTGATTGTTGCCTGTGTTGTTGGTCTTCATGTTCTCTTCTACAAGGTTGTCAAGTCCTAGAAGGCAGGGCATTCACATAAAGTTTTCTGGGTCTTTTACTTTCATCTTAAAAGCAACAAACAAATGAAACTGAACTTAGTAGAGTGGTTGACATTCATTATAAAAAAGTTTTGCTTAGTTCTTGCACTAGGCTCCATTTTGACATTTAGTAAGGAATTTAAACAGAGACAGAGAAGTTTAAACAGTTGTAAGGACACCTTTTGAGAAAGCAGTAAGAAGTGTCCTGTGAGAAGGGCACTTCCCTGCTGTGTTTAAAGACTGGGGCTAGTTTAAATGACTTCTGGAATGTTTACAAAGGATAGTGCTCAGCAGCATGAGACATCCACTGTGGCCATGGTGGCCTGGGCTGGCTGTCAGGGGCGTGTTCTTGGAGCTCTCTTTAGTACGGAATTAACAGCAGGTGAAGTGAGTGGGAAACCATGGAAGATGCCAATCTGGTGCTTACTGGCATGGCAGCTGGTTTCTGGGGTGTCTCCCTCAAGTTCTTCAGAGCTGAGAGGATGACTGAGGAGATTCAGGCTAACCACTGAGCATTGGATTTAAGTTCCTTGATACACGTGGAGGGAAAAAAAACAGCTCTTGACTACGTTCAGAAATGTGCAAGAATTAGGACCACACAGGGCTTCATAGTCACCTACGGGACAGAAACTGCTACTAAGTCAAGGTCACTGTCCCTCTAACCAGGGACCGTGAAAGGGCTCATCCTATCAGTGGACCCGCTAACCAGTGGGCTGGCTTTCTGTATTGCTTTTTTTGGACTAAATTTCAGCAAAATAAAGAAAGCGAATTTGGTTTGGGAAAGTGTTTTGCTGCATTATTATTAGGTGCATAAAAACTCGTCTTGTTACAACGTGGTAGATTGTGCTTTTTCTGTGATTAGATACATTCTTTACCCCTGTGAATGCTTTGCTCTGTCCTCCAGTTTGCCTGCTGTCGCTGTCAGTGGCATAGCAATGCTGCTGCATCGATTGCCTTTAGATATGCTTTGCTGGCATAATATTTCTACGCCTTTGTTTTTAACTCTTCTCTATCATCTTTTAAACAAGTAATTTCCGAGAGTATGTGTGTGAGATAGTTTGAGTTTATCTTAATGTGTGAGTTTATTTCCTTAGAGTTATTGTGCTTGAAATTGTAATTGGACAAGTTCTACTGTCTTTTACATTTCATGATTCCATGTTTATTTGCTTCTTTTTTAACCTTCCAGCCTTCTCTCAAAAATATTGGGCTTGTTTTTAATTCCTTATATGGATTTAGAAGCAATAGCTTCTCTCTCTCTTATTTTTACTGATTGCCTTTGCAAATTTTAACAAGCATACCTAAAAGTATATTTATCATTCTTCTCAATGAGGTAAGCTCCTTATGACATCATGACTTGCTGACAGTCATTTAGTGTCATCTCTGATGCCCTCATCTTAAACTCCCTTTTTAAAAATGTCGATTCACGCTTTCAGTTTAAATTTGCCAACTTTACTTACTACTTTTCTTACTGGATTCTTTTTCTTCCTGCTGGAATGCATCACTTAGTGTTATTTTAGCAAGCACAAGCAGAGCTTTTGCATATCTAAAAATTGACTTCATTTTGTTGTGACTTTCAATGGTGACTTGATTTGGTAGAGAATTCTAGGTGAACAGTTTGCCTCAGCACTGAAGAGACAGTGGCACTAATTCTTGGTGTCCGCTGTCACTGCAGCAGCTGCCAGCCTCATTGTCATTCTTTGCCCATAACCTGACTTTTAAGATTTTCTCTCCACCATTATAGTTTCACTACAGTGTGTCTCAATGTGGATTTCTATTTAGTTATCCCTCATGGGACTTTCAGTGCATTTTTCCTAATTTCTTATGTTTGGGGTCACTTTGAATATAGTGGCTCAGCCTGCCTCATATTTGCCTGATGTCCAGGTCTCATTGCCTGGCAGTGTCTGTCAGACATACCTGATGATGCAGCAACTGGTAGCAGAAGATCTCAGTCAGAGCTTTTAGAAATTAAAATCTGCAAGGAGCCATCATGTAAATCTTCCTAGTGAGGGTGGGTCTAAAAGAATCAATGTATTTTTCTCTTCTGTTATTTCTTCTTCAATACTATTCAAGAAATGACAGTTTAGCCAATAATTTCATGGAACAGCATTTCCCTCCAAAAAACATTTTTCCTGGTCTCGCATTCCCAACCAGCAGACTTTTCCTTTCTCTTCTGTAGCTGCACATGAGTGGGCAGCCCTCTGACTAAAACATTTAGAAGCCTGTTTTCTGCCTTTACTCTGAGCTTGCTAGTGCTGTTTTTAAGCGATAACTTTATGCATTAACCATTTGCTATAGGGCAATGTTGTCATTTTAGTTAAGTGAATCTCTATACTAATAACTCTTTGCATTTATAGGTATTAAAATGTATTTGTATCCCCAGTTTTATCTACATGAAGTGGAAAACTGAAAGAATGAGCATAGGTGATTTTTGTCTTCTCCTGCAAAGCTATTTTTATAGGTACTCTTAATGCAAAGCACCGAGGGTTTTTAGCACAGTTTTTGAGGTAATAGTCTTTAATAGTTTGGCCAGTAAACAAAAATCATTAGAAAACTACCATGGGAGAGGTTTGGGAGGTCTAGTTGACCTTATACAATTTGAAGAGAATGAAAGCATGGCATTTCATTTGCTTTCAAAATAGGAAGTAGAGTTGTCTATTTAGAGATTGCCTTCCCATCCTTCCACACAATAGACCGTTTTACCCAAGAACTGCCTTTTAAAGTCAGGTTAGGCAGACCTGGTCCATATATAAGGTAGAATACACTACTTTGAGAGTCAGAAAGGAGACGCAAAGAGTTCTCCTTGGCTTACTTCTGCCCTGAATTGTTCTGTAGCAGCTATAACACATCAGCAAACCAGACTCAACAGAGTGAGAAATCACAAATTAAAATCTTGAGCTGCAGATACTGTACTGAGGGGAGAGTCCCCCTAACTCGCAGACAACGTTACAGGAGCCTGGAACTGGTGTGTTTCAGTGCGTGTCATGTTCCTCCACAAACATACCCTGAAAAGTGGGGAGATAAGGGGTGGGGGCAGCGATCAGGGGCAAGCAGGGGGCAGCTCCACCAGGAAGCACATCCTCCAGCATGATGGGGTGTGTGCCTGTGCATGGACACAGATGCACAGAGTGGGGAACAGGCAGTGATGGCACGGAGACCTGCTAGAAACATGAGTATGATTTCCGTTAGCATACTTATGGCATTTATTGGGTTGGCCAAAAGTTAGTTTAGTTTTTTCCATACAATGGCTCTAGTAGTACTTAGTTGTCTTTAACTTCATTTGAAACAATTTTGTTAGATTGTATTGTGACAGCTTTATATCCTTGTGCATTAAAAAAAAACTTATCAAAACTGGTAATTTTTGTGTAACCATTTTAATGTTAATAATGGAAGAAGATATGCAACACTTTCAGCATATTGTGTTTTATTATTTCAAGAAAGGTAAAACACAACTGAAACACAAAAAAAGATTGTGCATCAAACATGGCAAAAGTGGTTTGTGAAGTTTCTTGGTACTATTGACATTTTGGCCAAATAATTCTTTGCTGTGGGGTTGTCTCATGCATTGGAAGATGTTTAGCAGCACCCCTGGCCTCTACCCTCTAGAAGCCAATAGCAGGGGATAGCCAACATACTTAAGATATCCAAATCAATAAAGTTATTGGTGAAAACGAAAAATGTGTATTTTATTTTATGGAAAAAAACTAAATGGACTTTTTGGCTGACCTAATATAAGAGATCCTACCCTACCCAGGATGTTTTTTTTTTTCCTTGCTGTTAAGGATACATATTCCAGAGGGTCATCATCAGCATCTGTCTTACATTGAGAGGTCAGAGTAATCCAAGAACTGACAAGTTTAGGGAGAACATCAATGTGGTGAGACAGCTGTGACTGATCACAATCCCCTGGTCAGACAGAGGTCTGTGTGCATGTATAGTTTCAGTGATGTACAGAGTATTGCTGCAAATATCTGTGATTGTAAAGAGGAGATAAGAGTAACATTTCTTTTCTCAAAATTATGATAACAATGGTTATCTGCTTGGAAAACATGTTAATGTCTCCCAGAGCCAGTTCTGCTGAGTGGGTTTGGAGGCAGCTATGTCTTAATAATTGGTTTAGTAAAAAAAATAGTTCTGTGTTGCTCTTTTTACTCACTTACCTTCATCTGGATTGTTCTTCCACTAAACAGATGTCAGCCTTTAGAGCTCTCTTATTCATAAGCATTCAGGATGCAAGAACCTGCTCAAGCTTGAGAAATTCCTGAGAAACAAGATAATGGCCCTGTGGTGATAGTGCTATGTGCTGATTGTTTTATCATCCTTGTTAGATACCCGAGGAGATTAAGGCATGAAAGCAATCTTAGATAATTCATTGAGAAAGCCATGTAGCTCTAACTGACTATAAGCTGCCTTAGGGTGGAGGTGTGGTCATTTTTGTAGCCATAGGGCCAAGGTGGCACCTGGGACAGTAGTTGCTCTTATATGTGGTAAATGGAATTGAGAATTAAACATCAAACCAGATCTTTGCCTCTTACTTCTCCCTACCGGTGGGTGCAGTATTCTCTTCATGAGGCAACCCCAGGCCTTCTCCCTTTGCACAGACCAGTCCAGGGTGCAGAACGGTTCAGTGGTGTGGTCAAGTTTCCCTTGATCTTGGTGAACATTTGAAGTCGGATGAGTGGAAGGTTTGGGGGATTTTTGCTTTGAGAGTTTGGTCAGGTGTGCAGAAATTATACAGATGGTGATAGCAAACTGTGTTGTAAAAGATTATGGGGTGGGAAAAATAAATGGAATAACAGTGAAATAGAAAACTGGAGGAAGTGAGAGGAGCCCGCTAAATGCCCAATAAACAAGGAAGGACTTGAGGGGCAATGAGAAAACAGAAATGATTTACTTTTGTGTGAAGGAGTACAGACTTGTGTATCAGTTAATGGACATAGTAAATTGCGATGTGCTTGCTGTTGGGAGCTTATTTCTCAGTGCACTTGGTGGCTATCCAGGAACTTACCAAATCAACTTAATGGAGAGTTAAATGGCTCTTGAAACAAGCTGGCTTGAGGTGGCCGGAAGCTGGGGCCTGTGTTCCCATTGCTGAGCTGCACTCTTAAGAGGGAGGCTGACACCAAAGGGAAGCTGTGGAAACCCATTGAGCTGTGTCAGGAAAGAGCCTGCTTTCATTTTTCCCGCCCAGCTCTCCCTCTGTGGAACTACACACTGTTTTCTCAGGAGTTCTACTGCAGGGCGAAAAACTACTCTGCTCTGGGCCAGCTCGATTGGCTCCAGAGGCAAAAAGCCACTTCTCAACAGGACACACAGCCCAAGTTGGGTGGGAGTATATTGGCAGGCAGGAAGTATACCTGATTTTCTTTTAATGAAAGAGAATTTTTAATATAGACAGTATTTGAGGGAACCATGTTCCAAATACTCATCACCCAGTTTCAACAACTCCCTGTTTTTCAGACTATAAGATGCACCCCCCAATTTTGGAGGAAAAAGGGGGTATGTCTTATAGTTTGAATATAGCTTACCTGGCTTACTGTGGGGGGGTGGTGGAGTGGGGTCACAGGTTATTAAATATTTTACCACATTCTTTGCTTCAAATTTTTTTTCCTATTTTCCTCCTCTAAAACCTAGGTGCGTTTCATGGTCCAGTGCATCTTATAGTCCTAAAAATATGGTATCTTCATTTTGCCAGTCTTGTTTGATTTCTTTCTTCCCCTGTCCTTCTTCCCTTCTTCTACAGTCCAGGGGTGCACAACCTGTTGGCGTCTTGGGGCTGCATATTAAATACATTGTGACATGTAATCACAAAAAAATCTCAGTGTTTTAAGTAGATTTATGATTTTGTGTTGGGCCACATTCATAGCCATCCTGGGCTGCATGTGGCCTGTGGGTCTAAGGTTGGACACTGCTGCATCTACACTGAGCACTTTAAAGCAAATTCCAGATATCTGTACACATGATACTTAGTACTTCTGAATTCCTTTTTTCCAAATGAAAAATGCAGGGCATGTGATAACAAGTGAAGGAGTTGGTAATTTATGCAGTCTCCTTTAACAAGGCCCACAAAACCTGGAATTTACAGGGAGCAAGTGTAACAACAGCCATAATGGTATATAGATTTTCAAAATGTATATGCTACTCATTTACCTGTATGCCTCAGGTGGTACCTTTTGGGTTGGTAATAGAAGTTTTAGTATTATTTTTCATTAATCCCAGTTAAAAGTACTTTGCTTTATTAACTTAAATCCATTTGAGAAATTTGAATGACTTTACTTTAAAACATTTGGGAAAATTAAATGAGTTAACTTTAAACTACTTTGGGTAGATCCTAGAGCTGAGGAAGCTCAGGGGGAAACTCAGGGCATACGAGCCCCGGGTGGACATAATGGAGAAGCTACTCTAACCTTGACATCTTCCCATTCTTTAGTATAGAACATACTCTAGCCATTTAGTAAGGCTTAATTAAACAGTTTTTTAAAATTGCATATCCATATGCACATATATAACATGCATGAATAAATTGACAAATGTAATCATATATTACATTACTAGTGTCCAGTCCCAAGCATAGTAGGTCTTAGTTACACAGACAGATGTAGTACTTTCCTACTGCAGCTGTAAGAAATGACCACAGACTTAGTGCCTTACAATAATGCAAACCTATTACCGTACAGCACTGTAGTTCAGAAGTCTGAACTGGTCTCACTGGCTAGAATGAAGGTTCGTGGGGCTGTGCTCCAGATAATTATCTCCTTATATCTAATAGCAATAAATAAATACCTGAGGATTGGGTGTACCTAAAATGGGACTTTTTTCTTAATTGGACTGACTTCTCTGGGCTTCCCATGGGAGAACTCTGTCCTTGTGAGACTTACAATGCCAATGCAAAAAGGGGGATTTTTTCTGTTCTTGGAGAAAGGAGACAAAAGCTGAGTGGACAGTGGGGCCAGATTAAGATTTAGCTTGGGAACCTGAACTTGCCAGTTCCCTTCTCTCCACTCATACTGGGCCTTGCGGCCTGGGTCCCATTTATAATCATAGCAGTCATTCTTCCTGAGTGCCCCATAATGGCCTGGTTCTTCCCAGTGGAAATCTGAGAGGATGGTCAGCATTTGGAATGACCAGGTCCAGAGCCCCAGACCTTCCCGAGTTGGTCCCAGAGCACTGTTGGATCACCCAGGTATTGGGTTTGGGGGCTGCCATTAAGGTACCACAAACCGAGTGGCTTAGGAAGCAGAAATCTTATTCTCTCACAGTCTGGAGTCCAAAAGTCTGCAGTCAAGGTGTCAGCAGGGACGAGCTCACTCTGCAGGCTCTGGGGAGGATCCATTCCATGCCTCTCTCCTCACTTCTGGTGTGCCCTGGCATTCCTTGGCTTGCAGCTGTTATCACAAGGACAGCTTCCCTGTGTGTCTGTCCTGTTGAGGCTCCAGGATCTTTGGAGGAACCTGTTGGAAGTGAGTGCTCACTCCTGTGGGAGCTTGTGCACTCATCACATTCTTCTCTTTGTTTTTATTAGGGTATTGATCTCACCATCTCTGCCAGACCCTAAGCTCATTGATGGCAGGCACTGTCGTCTTCGTTTTTATCTCCATCACTCTGGGGTATTATTTAACACAGTAAAACACTAACAAGTGCTGAATGCATGAATGAATGAGTGACCAGCTGCATGCAATAAAGCAAAGCAGCTGGAACCAGTCCTGTGGAAGAGGAGGGCCCTTGGCACAAGCATATGCCTAAGCAGGCAGGTCACAGCCCTGCTCTCCTCCCAGCTGAGCACACAGGGCCTCCGTGGTATCACTAGTAGGTTAGCTGTTGGCTCAGACTAAGTTGATAAAAAATAATTTTTGGAACTATAAGCATTTCTACTGAAGTTCCTTAAAATTCCCTCTGGTTTCTGATTGCTTTTTACTGACAATTAGTGAGATATTTCGTGACTTTGTACAGTACAGGTATTGAGTGAGATAAATCCCCATTTCAAGAAAATGCTAAACAAAAATTCCAACAAACTCCATGAAACCAAACATTTATAACCAAGAGAAAAAATACTAAAGTAGTTGATGGAAACTTATTTTATAACTGAGGGTGAATGAAAATTCAGAACTATAGAAAAATAACACTGATTCACATTTTTCAGATCCTAAGGTATGAGCTATAACTTACATATGTGTTTTAATGTACATATAAGATGTATAATAGATATTTCTGTTAGAACTGGGGAAATGTATCAACATGTTAGTACAGATTACTCAGAAGTTTTTTTTACATTCGTTCAGGGTCAGCCCTGAACTTCTGTCTTTGGAAGGAAACACTAAGTAAGTGCAAGGCTTTGAGCAGGTTAGCCACGTGGTTTGTAAACCAGATCCTTGCACATGACACCCAGACGTCATAGGCGATCAAGGCTCTGCAGGGGTTGTCATAGTCACCTACGAGGCTCAGTCCTTTCAAAGTACTTTCTCATGCAGAGGATAAATGAAGTGTCCTCTGTTAGCATTATTAGCAGCACATGATGCCACCCTTACAATGTCATGCCTCATCTCTACTTTTAGTTCTGTTATAAATGGAGACCCTGGACTTGCCTCAGATAACTTTATGAGATATTTGGCCACTTACCTTATTTGTTTGGCAGCAGTAAAAGGTGGTGCTTTTGATCAACCAGCAGCACTTTTAGACATTCTTCCCTGGGCAGTATCTCCAAACTCATTCCATAAAGGCATCAAAAAGCAATTAAAAGATAACAGATGTGCCATGCACACCGAAATGCAGTTGCCCAAGCCTCAGGCCGTAGCAGTAATTCAGTCACAGCAGAACAGGGAAGCACTGGAGTGAGAGGTAGAGAGTCAGGCAGTCTGGGACCGCCAGCCATGCAGTGTGCCCACCACACAGGGCTGGAGTGCAGAGTGCACAGGGATCGGACCGGTCAGGTCAGCCTGGTGAAGGGCACACCACAGGAATCCCGTGTCGGAGCTCGGCGTGTTGGGTGTTATTCTGAAGGCAATTGGGCGCCACAGGAGGACTTCAAAAAGGGAAAAGGTATGACACAACCAGAATGTATCTTTGAAAGATAACTGGTAGTCATGTGAAGCTAGGAGAGGCCAGTTAGGAGATTTGCAGTAATTTGGGAAAAAAGAGCCAGCCTGCACTAAGGCCGGTGCAACGGTGATGGATCTATGAGCTGGTAAAGACTTTGCCACCTGTTAGGTACCCGTGAGAGCAGTGTCTTCCCCGGCAGTGGCACTGGAGCTCAGGGTATCATGCTGTAGAGCCCGAGTTGGGCATTGTTCAGACTTCAGATCCTCTTCTGTCACTTCATAACTATGTAACTTGGTTGCTGAGTTACTTGAACTTCAATGCCTGCAACTGTAGAGATAAGAGCACCTATTTTATAAGCTTCTTCTGATGCTTACATGAGATAAAGCTTTGCTCTAAGAGGAGGTACAGGTTAACATAAAAATATATGTTGAATTTCTTACTGTTAGGCCATAGGGAATATGAAAGTTGTCAGCCAGGTAGCCACGTGTGTGACCGTCAAAGACAGACGGGCCTGGAGAGAGCCTAAACCCAGAGCCTGCCTTGCTCAAGGGTGGGGCCCCACCAGCTGCCTTTTGTGTCCCTGCACCCTGCAGAGGTCCAGGTACCCAGGAGCAGTGCAGCCTGTGCTGGTCACCTGGCTGCTTGGATAAGGGAAGGAAGTTTCTATCTTCTAATCAGACAGAGGGCAGAGAGGAAATATAAAATGCCACCACCTCTTCTTGGGGCTATAAACTTGGACCCCAAATGTGCAAAACCAGAGACACTGCTCTGCAAAAGGCCTGAGAATATTTCTTTTCTGGTGTGGGAGGAGTTGTAACAAGATAATTATCATGCCTTTTTTTAATGCATTGCCGTTATAATCAAATGATCCATCTGACTTGAGGTAGTTCTTGGCTTATTAGAATGCTTTATCTTTATTACAGTGAAGCAACTTGCCAGTAAAACTTACTTTATTTCAGGGAGTCAAGATAGTCACCTTTGGCTTTGTTGGGGTTGAGGCCTGCAGCGCTGCCTTCTATTTATATGTTGATATATTAGACATGCACTGGAAGCCAGTTATAGGGGAGCGTGGTGAGCAGCTGCGGGGCCAGGTGTGCTGCTTCACTGCACAATGTGCACCTTGGCCAGGTTTCTTCTGCGGGTATCCACAGAGGGCTCATGGACCCAGGATGGGTGGATGGGGGGGTGCTCTGAGCACCAGACCCAAAGCAGGACAAGTGGGTGTGGACATGTGACTGCATTTTCATGCTGCATGTACATATCTCTCAGCACATGGACTGTGTGTGTCTGGAATCCGTTGAGAAAAAAAATATTTGTGCAAAAGAGATTTGTAAGGCTCGAGCTGCTGCTGACTCTGCACTTTGACTTGAATGTTTACAAGGAATTTTGAACATGTTTGGACATAGCTTGTGTGTGTTTCGTCAAAAGAAGGCTCAAGTAGTGCGTTCTGCCAGGTGCTTGGTTTTCTGTTGTAAGTTTTGTATGCAGACACATCTCTTCTGGAAACCACCCACAAGTGTAATGTGATATTTTATGTCTGCTTCTGGGGATACGAATAATGCTGCTACTGCTATTCTGGGCTGCTCTCAAGAGTTGGCCATCTTAATCCTTCCAGACTAGATTGTTGTTCTTGACGCATTTCTTATATATCAACACTAACTACAATTGCTTTTTGTTATTGAGTGATTTTGCTGCTTGTCCTTCAATGGTCAAGGAAACACAGGGCAAACTTTCTCATTGTTCTGAACCCCACAGATCCAGTGCAAGATGGGTGTTGGGCGAGATATGGGGAAGGCACAGTGAGGTTAGCTACTGGCTCCAAGAGCCATTGGCTTTTTTGGGAAGACATGATCACAATAAAAAATTGTCTTCTTCCTTTTGCTCCAAATCATCTATTTGAGTCCCAGTTTCCTTCCCTTCACTCTTGGTCCCCTGTATATTTTGCTTTATTTCACTTTTCATAGCCTTCACTTTCTCTGTTTTGTGACTATAGTCAACTATTTCTGTGAACATCCTGATTACCAGTGTTTTGAACTCTGCATCTGATAGGTTGGTGATCTCTTCATTGTTTAGTTCTATTTTTGGAGCTTTGATCTGTTCTTTCATTTGGGCCATATGTTTTTTGTCTTGGCTCACCTGTTATGTTGCAAGGGGCGGGACTATCGGCATTCCCCAGGGTGGGGAAACTCACTTTACTATGTTGAGGCGCTGTCTGTGGAGGAAGGTTAAGAGAAGGAACAGTGCAGCTTGTTTGGCTCTCCACTGGCTTTCAGTCACTTCCCCCACTTTCCATAAGCAATTTGGGGCTCACCTGGAAATGTCTCCTGGGTGCTGCACTGGCTTTAATCCTTTCCACATGATACTGTCAAGTGCACTCAGCTGTGAGCAGCCTGGCTGCTTAACCAGTTCTTGTTTGCTCCTATTTGGGTGTGGGGGTGGCACTTAACTTGAAATCACTGGAAACATTACTTTCAAATCCCTAGGTAACTTTTCTGTTTAGATGGCACTATAACAATAGAGCACATTTGAGGAATGCCAAGTGCTTCTGAGTCTCACTCACCACCTGCACTCCTTCTACCCACAGGAGGGTGGCTCAGGATTCCCAAAGCACTTGGCTGAGGTCACACAGCCAGAGGCAGGGCAAGGGCCAGGACTCAGGCCTTCTGACACCAAGGTCACAGATGCTTTTTGGTTTTTGTAAACCAGGGCATATTTCAGATGAAAACTACCACATCAATGTAAAAAACTGTTGTTTAATCCTTGATTATCACCCTTTCTCAGGCTCAAATTTACAAAATGATGTTTATAGCAGTAAGATAATTATCTAGTCTTGACACTTACAGCATAGGCGATTGTCACTCTTTGTGAAAGTGATAACCAAACAAGGTTTCCTTATACCAAGGACACTTTGAGGATGCCTCACACCCTTCTCCTCGCTTTCCCTGGGACCAGCTGTGTCCCAGAAAATTCTCCTGAAGCCAGTTCAGCTTCTGAGATTCCAGGACATCTCTCTGGGGTCCACAGGATAACCTGACCTATTTTGTGATGGGTCATGACTATTTTTAACGTCTAAGCCACTTTTGAAAGACAAACCATCACCTCTGTGGTTGAATACAGTCTGCAAATTCCACAAAAGTTTTGCTCACAGGGAGTTGTGCATGAAGCAGGGCTTGATAGAGAGGTTATATTGCAAGTTATAAAACATCACACAGATATGATTATTCTCATCTATTTTGTTAGACTTGTATTCAAGATGAGAATTCACAGGCATGGTGTGAAGGCGGAGTCTCTTTTGAAGGACTAGGATGCTGAGCTTTAGCACATGAGTGCTGTGGTCTCTTTTATAAGGTTGCAGGCCTTCCTAGAGGTTGTAAGGTGGTTTGGTGACTTCTGGCGTGTGTCATATTTACATATAGAACAGTGTGAGATTTCAGCCTTAGCTAGCCGTGAAAAGGAATTGCATATGTCAAAGACAAGAGATTCAAGTTCTCACTTAGATAGAATTTCAGGAATGTTGAAGGATAGAACCAAACTTTTTGGAGAAAAGAAAAATTTAGGGACCTCTGGTCAAGATGGCAGTGCACGTAAAGGTGGCTTGCCTCCTTACACAACCACATCAGAATTACAGCTAATCTATAAATCAACCATCATTCAGAACCATCAGAAATGGAGCTGAATGGAGGTCCTACAACTACAGAATTTAAGAAGAAACCACATTGAACCCTGGCTGGTGTAGCTCAGTGGATTGAGTGCTGGCCTGCGAACCAAAAGATCGCGGTTCGATTCCCAGTCAGGGCACATGCCTGGGTTGCAGGACAGTTCCCGGCAGGGGACACATGAGAGGCAACCATGCATTGACGTTTCTCTCCCTCTCTCCTCCCCTTTTCCTTTAAATATAAATAAATAAAATCTTTACAAAAAAAAGAAGAAGAAGAAACCACATTGAGACTGGTAGGAGGGATGGAGATACAGAATGGGCTGATTTCACACCCAAGTGTGGCAGATAAAAATTGGGAGCCAGGGGGTCCCAGCCCTACACGAGTTCCCTCAGCCCAGGGTTCTAGTGCCGGGAAAATTAGTCTCTATAACTTCTAGCTGTAAAAACCAGTGAGGATTGAGGCTTTGGAAGACAGAGACTTCTGGAGTCCCAGGCAGTTCCTCTTAAAGGGCCCACACACAGAGCTGCTTGAACTTTACTCCCTCTGAGTTCCAGTGCTATGGTTGCAGGTTGAAAGGCATCAGAGACATATAGGGAGGAGCTGAACTGTCCAGCATCAGGGCGAGAGCTGGGGGCAGCTTTCTCCCAGGTGGAAGTACTGGCAGAGGCCACTGTTCCTTTTCTTAGCCCTCCCCCAACAGAGCCAGGGGGTGGAACCATAAATGAGACTCATCGACCTGGCTCACACTGTTTGCCTCACCCTGGTAATTCCTTGATGCCCTGCTTCAGCCACCTTTCAGGTCCACCCAATCTGTTTTTAGTGGCTTTTCTATATCAATGGCTTGCCTTGGCCCATGCTTCAGATTATCCTAAATTTTTTAGAAAAGTAGCATCTGGCCTCAGTGTGCCCTGTACCTCTTGTTAAGTTGTTCCATGCCTGGCACTAGCAGCAGCCAACCTTGGTTTATAGCCTGAGCACCTCTAAGACCAACACAAGTAGCAGCCATCTGCAGATTGCTTTGTAGCTTATGCTGTGTGACTCCAGACAGAACAAAAGCAGTGGCTGACCTTGGATGTCTTAACAGCAATCAAGGTCCAACTACATGACGAGGCTATTCACAGCCCACACAGTGGGTGCAATTTGAGTTGAGTACCCAGAGCTTGGGTATGAAAGAGGCTGTGCCACAGGACCCTACAGGACATCTACTACATTAGGCCACTCTACCAAGCCTGGGAGATGTGGCAGCTGTACCTAATACATAGAAACAAACACAGGGAGGCTGTCAAAGTAGAGACAAATAAACATGTCCCAAATGAAAGAACAGAACAAAACTCCAGAAGAAGAACTAAACAAAGTGGAGACAAGCATTCCACTAGATGCATAGTTCAGAACACTGGTTATAAGGATGCTCAGTGAATTTAATGAAAACATCAACAGCATAAAACAGATCCAGTCACAAATGTAGGATACAGTAATTCAAATAAAGAACAATTTACAGGGAATTAACAGTAGAGTGGATAAAGCTAAGAATCAAATCAACAATTTGGATTATAAGGAAGAAAAAACAACCAATCAGAAGAGCAAGAAGAAAAGCAGGTTGCAATTACAGTGCTTCATTTTGTGGAAGTACTGTCATTATCCTGCTGAAAGAAAATCTGAGATGAGATGAAAAAAAAAAAAAGAGCAAGGAGAAAAGAGAATCCGCCCCCCCCCCAAAAAAAATAAAAATAAAAATAGTATAATCAGTCTCTGGGCCAACTTCAAGCATACCAACATTTACATCATAGTAGTGTAGGAAGGAAGTTGGAAACCTATTTGAAAAAATAATGAAAGAAAATTTCCCTAACTTAGAGAAGGAAATAGACATGCAAGTCCAGGAAGCACAGAGTCCCAAACAATATGGACCTAAAGAGGCCGACTCCAAGACACATCATAATTAAAATGCCAAAAGTTAAATACAAAGAAAGAATCTTAAAAGCAGCAAGAAAAAGCAGTTACCTACATGCAAGAGCCCATAAGATTGTCAGATGATTTCTCAAAAGAAACGTTGCAGGCTAGGAGGGATTCACAAGAAATAGTCAAAGTCATGAAAAGCAAGGACCTACAGCAAGATTGCTTTACCCAGCAAAGCTCTCATGTAGAATAGAAAGGCAGATAAAGAGCTTCCCAGATAAGAAAAAGGTAAAGGAGTTCATTATCACCAAACCAGTATTATATGAAATGTTAAAAGGTCTTTAAGAAGATCAAAAATATGAACAATAAAATGGCAATAAGTACATATCTATCAACTGTTGAATCTAAAAGACAAACAAGGAAGCAGAACAGGAACAGAGTCACAGATATAGAGAACATTTTGATGGATGCCAGATGGGAGGTGGACCGGGAGGATGCGTGAAAACAGAGACAGGATTAAAAAGTACAAATTGGTAGTTACAGAATGGTCATGGGAATGTATAGCATAGGGAATAGAGTAGTCAAAGAACAGGTATGCAGGACCCAAGAACACGGACAACAGTGTGGAAATTGCCTGAGGGAGTGTGGGGGCTGGATGGAGGGGGAGAGAGGAGGAAAATCTTGAACAACTGTAATTGCATAAACAATAAAATGCAGGGTCCAGCAGAAGTAACACCATTGAGTGTAGTTGGTAGGATATGTGAATATCTTGCATGAGATGGACAGCGATTTGAACATTTCACCTAAAATGTCATATGATGTGCTTGACTATGATATTGTTATGTTACAGAATTACATGCCTATGATTTTGTAATAGAAGATTTTTATGTAATAAAAAAGGGCATTATTTGTGCTGGACCTTGTATAATTTAATAAAGTAAAAAGACAAAAGAAAAATTTAGAGATTTTACCAGGAAAGGAGAAAGAGAAGATAAAATAAGAAAGATGAGAGTGTGTTTATCTGGAATTCAGGTATTGTCAGCTTTAAGCAACTGGAACATGGTCACAACTCCCAGAGTCCTTTAAAAAGGGGTCTGAAGACCCAGCGGAGCTGTCGTGAATCCCAAGTGATGCATTTATTGCATGAGGTGTCCTCTTAGAGCCTTTCTTCCTGATAATTTTACCTACTTCTAATGGCTTTTGTCATCCACTGCTGTAGCCCTTGCTTTGATACCAGGGGATCAGGCTGGAGCAGGGCAGAGGAGAGGCACCGCTGACCCCCTAATGATGCCTGAGTGGGCAGCGCTGGCCCTGGGGCACCGCTGGCCCTGGGGCACCGCTAGCCAGAGAGCCCTCGGGAGAGACCCCTGAAGGCTGGTAATAGAGCCCCAGGCAAGAGGTCAGGGTTGACCTGTACTCTATAAATTCCATTTAAGAAGGTAGGAGAGAAGCACAATATATTTTTTAAGAAACTAACTGGGAATTAGAAATACTGGCTTTTTCTCTGCTGAGTCTTGTGGGCCACCATGGTTCTCTCCTACTAGGTTCTAAACTCTGTGCAGTCTAGAACTTCATAGTCATCTATAATAGTTACCTTCATTTATTTATTGTTTTAAGTTTTAGCTTCTGCAAGGAAGAGTTTCAGTTCCCTGGAAATCACATGGAACTCCTCTTTTCCTGAGGAGGCCTGATCAGCAGTCACTGTAGAAACTAAAGGTGTGTGTCCTGGTGACCAAGAAAAACCCCAACAGACTTTGTAACAGGTGGTTCACATGAAATACTGATTAGGAACAAAGCTAAGACGGCCTGGGAGCAAGGAGATCTGTGAATATATCAAGTTGTGAACAAATATCCCCCATCAGAAGTCCACAGCGGGCTGCATGACAGAGAGTTACACCTTAACATTCTAACCCACGTGACACTGCAGAAGCACAACTGTGCAAACACAAAAGTATATTTGGAGGTGCATGTATAGAAAAAGGAGGTCATTTGGATTTTGAGGAATATTGTCTTTTAATAAAAGTGATCTGATAAAGTTTTGAGTTCATTTTAAAAAACAATATTTTCTTACTGTATTAAATACTATCTTTGTCTTTTTTAAAAATCCTCACCCCAAGGATATTGATTTTTGAGAGAGGAAGGGAGCGAGAAAGAAAGAGAAATCCATGTAAGAGAGAAACACCAGTCAGTTGTGTCTCACACACACCCTGACTGAGAATTGAACCTGAAACCTTTTGGTGTATAGACAACACTCCAACCAGCCAGGCACCAGGCCAGGGCATATTATTGTCTTTTAACTGTTGTTGGTGTTAATAAAATATATGTGTTTTTTGATAGAGATAGTCTTCCTTTAACTGATTTTGTAAATGGATTTAGCTAAATAAGGTTTTAAAGATTGATTTGTCAGCTTTTTATCCAAGAAAGATAAAAGGAACTATTTTCAATAATGACTCATAAACTAGATGGTAGCACTCACTTTGCTAAACCTCCCTTAGGAATTATGTTGGACATCACCAGAGGGATTTTTCCATATACCTATTTATGGCTCACTTCACATTTCCTAGATGGAGATAATTTTCTTCTATACGCACAGATTACAGCAGTGCCCATTACCTGGGTTTTTCTTAATCCGTAAAATTTGAGCTACTGTATTTGCTGTGCATAATGCACACCCAGGATTATTATACCCATTATTATATCCATAGTTTGTAATCATTATACTCATGTATAATGTACAGCATTTTCCCTCGAAACTTTGAGCAAGAAATCACAAATTATATGTGGCAAAATACGGTAATTAAAGAGTAGATAAGGACTAAGAAGTATACATTAGTTGTTATAGAATAATCATGGGGATGTAAAGTACAGCATAGGGAATATAGTCAATATTCTAATAACGATATGTGGTGTTAGATGAGTGCAAGATTTATCAGGATGATCTCTTAGTAAGTTATCAAATGTCTAAACCCTGGGGGTACACCTAAAACTAATATAGTAATGTCTGTCAACTATAAATGAAAAATAAAAATGATTAAAAAAATAAAAATAAATTTTCATAAACACTAGAAGTCAAATGTTGTTACTTTCTAGAAAGTTAAAAAATCACGATATATTATTTTGATTTTTTTTGGCATCTAAATTAAAGAATTAAAATGATTTGATATTACTATAAAAATTAAAAATAAAAAAAAAAGTAAAGACAGTGCCTAAATTCTTCAGGTTGATTAATCTGATCTGTGATGAGCTTGGCACTTCTACCTTAGGATACTAGGTTAGCTCATATGACTTGATAAATCTGTAAGAGTCTTGTCTTACATGACTTAACAATTGTATCATTTTGTGCTGTTAAAGTTTTCCAGAAAATTGTTGATGCTTGTTACATATTTGGGCATGCTCTCATCTCAAGGGCCAGGGACCTCAATGACCTGAGAATTATTAGTTATCAAGTATTTGTGATCAAATAATAGATAGGTAATAATAAGTGGCTCAAGGAAGCAAAACTGTATTATTACAAATTGTCCTGATACCTGGCGAAAGCAGATGCAGGGTTTTCAAAACAGAGATGAAAAGGGATGACTATAACAACATTGTAGATTTCTTTCAAAGATTTCTTCTTTTTTTCCCTCTACTTGTTAGACAGTAAAATGCAGTTGAAATATCTCCTCCAGAATGTCAGTCCAGGATAGTAGAGGAACAGATGAGTGTATTGTTGGGGAGGGGAAACTGGAGGAAAGTTGCCTTTGAGTGGAAAAGACCTAAGTAGCAGATCGCACATACAAATTGTGCTTTTAAACTCATCAATGGTGTCTGACAGGCCACCAAGCATACCTTTCTGTAGAGTGCATCTGTGTGGCTTAACGTCTAAAAGTGAATGCTGCTTCTTAAGGCAGAAAACAATTTATGGCATGTTTTCAAGATTATTCCTGGAGCACAGTACTTTTATCCATCCTGGATAATACTTTTATCCAGCGAGTTCAGGAGGGATTCTGAAAAGATACTGTTGATCTCAAGGCTGCTGAACATTGCTTGAGGTTGAAGTTACAGTTTCTTCCAAACAGCCAGAAAGACACAGGAGAAAGGTTTTTTCCTCTGTTCTCACTTCACTGTGAGACTGCTTCCCCTCCAGGGATCTTCTGAGACCCGTCTAATGAGGAAATTGAAGGGGTTCTCATTTGTTACAAACAATGTGAAGGCAATCTCCTGCAAAGAAAAGACGTTTAAAAAGCAGAACCACAGTGAGGCCCTTATTAAACGGAGGTTGTTCTCTCAGGCCCAGGACTTTTAGAGAAGCAAGTAATTGGTGATGCAGACACGGCCCGCAGCGTCTGCGTCATTATGGATAAAATGAGACATTCACACGGACTACCGAGTCCGGTGGAGGAAAAAGGACAGCATGGCTTTGCTCCCAAGGGCAGCAAAAGCCCGCAGCCTCCGCCATGACTGCCTTTATTTGGGTTTCTGCTCACATTCCATGATGGTCCTCATTTACTATGCACAGGTTCACTATAGGTGGCTACCTTTTACAGAAAACAAAGGAGATGATGCCGATAATCACATCACAGAAGGATATTTGCAAAGGGAAAAGTGGTCGAGCAGGTTACACTCCATACTGGGGAGTTTTAGCATGGATTTTAGGGAGTTACAATAAGCACTTGCTATCTCAAATCAGGGTGAGGGAGTTTTAGCAAAAGCAAGACTCAAAGCAAACTTAGGCACATTCCAAACCTGATTTTCCATGAGAGAACCTATCTGTGGGCATGGGTCCTGTGCATCTCCGAATGGGAGCTGGGCCCACGCCACGCAGAAGGGTCTCCCACAAATTGGTATACATTTCTAGAGAAGAGTATAAATGTTCATAAATCATGAGCTATTATAATAGGTTTTCTGTGCCCAGCAACAACCCAGAAAACACTAGAGCTGGGTCTCCAAGGTCTCGTAATTGAGGAGGTGGAATGGGAGATGCGTCAGTGAGCTGTGGGTGTCCTGACTAAGAGCACAGTTGCACAGTTTGGGATCTCAGGTGTCTCTGGGGGACCCTGAAGAGCTGGGCTTATGCTCATAGGGCCTCAGAGTCCTACGAGGATTGGGTGTGCTCACTTTCTAGGTACATTGTAGGGTGGAGACCTGTCTTCCATGATAAAGGATGGATAATTGTGAAGTGACTATGTCAGGACAAGGTATGCTATTTTCCGTTTTGGAATTTACAGAATACCAAAGAGCATATCACTATTCCTGTTGCATACTTCGCTGGGACATAGACTCACCTCACAGGTCCACCTGGAATGGGAGAGCAGTCAGCATGGAGGTGAGCAGCCTACTAGTGGTCTGTCTGGTTTCTCCCAAACTCCCTGACCCTAGAGGAAGCACAGTTTGGTGGAGAGACTCAGGCTTTGAATGGAGAAGAGACTGGGTTCAGATCCTGCTTGTGGTGATGGACAAGTTACATTCTCTGAGGCCGTTCACTTGCATATAAAATGAGAATAATAATATCTCATAGAGATGTTATAAGACAGATCTTGACAATAAAATATTTGCTTATGATGGAGCAAGTTATCAGATGCAGAATGTAAGTGGTGTGTGTGCTGACTCACCTGATGTTCTTAACGATGATTCTCCAGGGGGCATGCAGTTATCTCATCAGGTCTGCCCTCCTAACCAGTTACAAAGCAAGTGTTAGGATCTTGGTTTCTCAGGTGACACAGAGGCGAAGGTAGTCAGCTAGAGCTATATCTAAGAATGGAATGTAAGGCTGGAAACTTTTCCTTTTTTACTTTCTTCTTGCCTTTCTCCCATTCTTTCCAGCTTCCTTTACTACTTCATTCTTTTTCTTCCAGTTCTGCAATAACGAGCAATGTATTGATGTGTGTATGTACAAAAAGCAAATATAAAACACTGTAGCAGGTATTCCTGCATTGCTTCCAACAAGTTTTTTTATTTTATACCTTTATGAAAAATCAAAATTTCTCCCACTACTATTTTCTGATAAATTAAAATTCTAATTAATTAATTATTAGACAGAGGGGAAGGAAGGGAGAAAGAGAGGGACAGAAACCTTAATGTGTGGTTGCCTCTCACTGGGGACCTGGCCCGCAACCCAGGCATGTGCCCTGACTGGGAATCAAACCAGCAACCCTTTTGGTTCACAGGCTGGTGCTCAATCCACTGAGCCACACCAGGCAGGGCTAAATTTTTTTCCACAAATAAGTTATGATCACTGAGAGAAATTATTTACTTCTTATAAAGAAACCATGCATGTAATAGTTGGTTAAAATATACTGACCTGAAACATCAATAGAAGAGAAAGTACCTTTAGAGGCATAATAAAATAAAATTTATTTAAAAGTCCTCCTTTTAAATTTAAAAGGTCTTCCATTTGCGGGGAAGACCTTTGGAGAAAAAAACTTTATAAAGCTTTGGTCACTGTTTAAAAGTTGCCTTCAAAACATTTATAAACAGTTTGAATCTATCTGAATGTGTATTCTACAGATTAAAAACTGTACTTGATAATCTTGGCTTCTTGGCCATAAAAGGAGAGAAAGAATGTACACTGTTTTACACATGGAAAGTGAGATAAATCACAGAATCTTACAGTGTCACCCAAAATATAAGCTATAGCAGTCCACAGAGTTTTGTTTGAGGTGATTTGTTATGGCTCTTAAAATAGACTATTTTGGATATAATTAGTTATACATACACATAACATAAAATTTGTCATTTTAATCCTTTTTAAATATATAATTCACTGGCATTGGATACACTTACAATGTTGTACAACCATGACCATTATCTACTTCTAGAACTTTTTCATCATCCCAGACAGAAACTTTGCATCCATTAAGCAGTAACTCTTCCTCTCTTCTAGTCCTCAGTAACCTCTATTCTACTTTCTGTCCCTATGAATTTGCCTAAACTAGATATCTCATATAAATGGAATACAAAAACATTTGTCTTTTATTTTTGGTCTGGCTTATTTCACATAGTGTAGTGTTGTCAGTATTCATTCATTATCAGATTTTCCTTCCTTTTAATGGCTTCTATTCTTGAGGACAGATGAGGGGGCTGCCAGGGACCCTCGCCTCCCCGCTGCTCCCCTCACCCTCAGGGATGGAGACAGGAGTGATGTCGATAGCAGCTGAAACTGAGGAATGAGAAGGTATCAGCAGATGGGGTACCAGGTGTGATGAGAAGGAGAAGCGGGGACCCTGCATGTGGGTTACAGATGCATGAGGTCGAGGCTTTACAGGAGGCAGGCGAGTAGGAGAGAAACGTGAGATGGGACAGCACGGAGGTTCAGGGGCATGTGCACATCCTGCAGGCAGCCTCCGTCCTGCTTCACAGCTCAGTTTCTGTGTATTCTTTCTCCTCTTTATCAATTTAATTCTCAATTGATTTTCAGTAGCTAGAGTCTTCTGTACATTTTATAGCCTGAACTAACCTGCTAACTACATAGAGAACCTCTCTACCCTAGAATGTTGATTCACAATTAAGGCCATTCTAAATGTCCTAATTTCTAACAAAATGTGCAATATCTGCCCAGAGTGACGGGGACCTTGTCACAAGACCTTGTGTCCGTTTTCAGTCATGTGGAAGAAAACAGAGAACCAAAGCCCAGGAATTATCAGGGCATTAGAAATAAAGGAAGAAAAACAATGTCTAAGAAAAGAATAACGTCACAGCGGGTTCTCCCAGCACCGACACAAGGCCAGCTGGAGGGCCTCCCCGGTGGGGCCAGCCCCGGACACATGGCTCCGACTTGTCCAAAGGCCTGAAAAGTACATAACTAACTCTTTTCTCATTTTTTCCACCTGGATGTTGGTCTATATCTGGACGAGATTTCATGTATTTGCTTGCCTGACTGATGTTATGACCCAAGAGATGAGGTCTTTCAGCCTGTTCATTTCACACTCTGCAGCTTCTCCATTTCCATCTGAAACCAGACAGAAGCTGTTGTAGGGAAGAGGTTTCATGATCTCTTTTCTCTTTACAGCTCTTCCCTCGGCTTCAAGCTTTTACTTATCCTTTTGTTCAGCCACTCTCCCCCAACCTTATTATTCACTTTATGTTAATGTGTTAAAGAAAAACCTTGTCAATCACAAAGAGAGTGCCTCTCCTTTGATAACTGGGATCTGCTGTGGGGGAGGGCAGGTACTGTCTGTCACCCGCCTTTGACTCAGTCTAAACCTTGTGCGTGAAGCCCCTTTTTGCCATTGGCTCTTGGCATATTTAATTGCTTTGTGGAAAATCTGACCTACTTATCTCCCTGAAATGATAGAAATAATGCTCACTTAATGTGAGAATTTTTTTAAGTTAAAATTTCTTCTGCGAATTATTAACAGACAATAGTAAGATATTTTCGCAATAGGTTTTATGTGACCTGTGATATGAATTTGGAGTTATAAATTATCCAGATTCCATTCCATATTCAGAAGGGAATATCCAGAAACCACACAGATGTAAAAGTTTACATTCCAAACACACATTTTCCACAGTTAAAAAGACATTTCTGTAAACAATGTGTTTTTTTTCCTAGAGAGAGAAGAAAGCTAGAATGATTACTAATGACTCTTACTCTCAATTTGCAAAAAGGGAGGGATGGTTAGCATTTGAAAATATTAACCAAGGAAATAATTTTAACTGTTCAGCAGGCTAACATTTGCTTTTTATGGCTGTCATTTATTAAGTGTATTACTGTAATTCATTTAGTTCTTACAAGAACCCTTTATATAAAGTAGATATTAATATTATCTCCACTTTTAAATAAGGAAACTAAGGCACTAGAAGCTCAAGGACCTAGAGCAAGGTCACAGGCCATGAGTGATGTGCCTGGATTTGGGCATGGATGCCCTTGTTCCTAATTTACCTTTCACTTTTACACATGTGACTTACATGCTTCCCTATTCTTTCCAGGAAACTGAAAAATTCATGAAGATATTGGTTCAGTTTGGGAATAAAGTTTATTATTTAATGCAAAAAAGTTATAATTTGAATTTTCAAAGTTTTTCTAAAGCCATACTGTGAAACCTTTTAAAAACCAGGTGAAATTACACATTCAGCTCTGAGAGATCTCAGGTGCTGTTACTCTAGATGAAAATAAATAGCACAAAACAAGAGTCAAAGGAAAATATTGGAGCACAGAGATGTAAGGACAGAACACTAGAACAGGCATGAAGCATGAGCCCTATGGTGAGCAGAAAATGTCAGGGACAGCTGGTGGGAGGGAAAAAGCCTGTCCACTGGCATTTTTCTGTTGCAGGTACTTGCTACTTGAATCCTCAAAGGACTTGAATACCAGTTACTGTTTTGAAGCCCTTTCGCATCCCCAATTAAATGTTTGCAGCAACCAAACACATGCACCTGAGTAAGGTGGAACCAAGAGAGTCGAGAGTGGAAGGGACTGGCCCCTGGCTGCTGACTTTCCTTCTGGATGCCTGTGAAAGATACAGAGGTGTGAAAAGGATGAAAACATGGTGCAGCCAGGCAAGGGCACATACAGCACTCTGGTGAACCCAAGAGTAAGAGATGACCGACTGAACAAATGGCACATGGGCAAAGCAAAGAGACCTCAACTCTGAGTCTCTGTGTTCTCTGTGGCCTCATCACTGTGCCTTAGAGGCAGCTGTGGTGTGGTTGAGCCGACCACTCCAAAGTGAGGCAGGACTTCCTCCCTGCATTTCCTTGGCTGTATCAAGTACCTTTGCAAGCCTCACTTTGCTCCTGGTCAATGAGGGACCATGATTCCCATTGCCCATCCTGGAAAATGCAAATAGCAAGGTACTGTACACACGTCTTGGGGTATTCTTCCCTCTTCCCACTGTTTCTCTGGGGGATGCATCGCTCTTCCCAAACCCAGTGTGCTTTGGGTGGGAGTGATGTCGTTGAACGGTAGCATCGGAGAATCTCAAAGTATTGGAAGGGACCTGGGGCATCTGCTTTCATCATTGGACAGACGATGGCTCAGAAGTAGGCATGCTGGCTTGTCAGAGATGAGCAATCTGTCCCAGTGGGGAATAGCCATGGCCGTAGAAGGTGCATCAGGGGAGGAAGCAGGATAAAGCTTTCAAGCAGAAGTGATTTCCTTATTAAGCCTCCTTTACTCTGTCAATTCTGAAACATTTAGAATCCAGCATGATTGCATAAATAGATTTGCCTACAGCCTGGGAAGGAGCCATCCTAATCAGTGCTGCCGTGAGCTTGAATAAACACCCTTGCCCTTCTATATACCTCAGTGAGGTTTTCTAAATTATTATAGCTTGCACATAAAAAATCTAACATTTGCATTTTCTCAGACCAGCATTTTATGTGTGAAACTGGTTATAGATTTGGTGTCATTTAGAAGACAAAGAACTGTACTGATGTGGCAATAACACCACAAAGCACATTTTGTATGTAAGAAAAGTACATCAATGAGCACTACAGCCTTGCATTTTGGCAGGGCCACACCATGGTGTGACACCTAATAGGAACAAACACCTTCATTTTCAGTGAAGTTCTGTCCCATGAGCCTTATCCACAGTGCTCCATCCCCAGCAAGGCAGGAGCTGTTGGAGTCTCTGGGGAAGAGGAACAACTCTCATGTCTGTGTGTATGTCAAAGGTGGGGGCAGCTGCTCAGGTTTCTTTGGTTGGCAGGCTGGTGCTCAATCCACTGAGCCATACCAGCCAGGGCTACCTCAGGATTTCTTGGTTGCCTCTCTGCTTTAGCTGTTGAGGGGTGGCAGTGAACACTCATGGTCTAGGTGCTTTAACACTGTCTGGGATGTGCTGGCTCACGAACATAATATGCTAGCAGAAATAGGCATGGTTTAGGGCGACATGCTTCTTAGCCTGTGTGTTTACAAAAGAAGACAGAATCACAGATGATTGATAAAACTGGCTTCCTTGCTTTTATTCACCTAAACCCAGGGCTGTTTTCATTCTTCCTCAGAAAGCCTTTCCTAGCTGAAGTCTTGCCTGGGGCCCTCAGGCCAGGGGGCAGGGCTGGGCAAGACTGAGCTTGCGGGGTGGGGTGGGGGGGAGAGCCCCTCCTTCCACTCTGCTTGGTGCCCATCCCTAGCCCAAGACAGTATTGTTGTGCTTTTGGGCCCACGTTACCTTCTACTGGAAGCATGTTTATTTCCCAGCTCCTACCACAGTGCCCCAGCAGCTCTCTGTCTCTAGGGGTTTCTCAGGCTACTTGAGCAGGTAGCATCCTGCCCCTTGCTCCAGCTCAGTTACCGGACTTGCTTAATTGAATCACCTGCAGTTCCCTGAATGGTGGTGTAGGCTGTTAGGTAGCTGAGAGAGCGTCTGCTCCGTAGGAATCGTGAAACCATGGGCAAGCATCCTCGCTTTCCCCTTAAATCACTTAGTGGGCCTTGTTGTTAAAGTTGGTAATCCAAGTTGTCATGACTTGGAGAGAATTGTTGAAGATTTATCCAAGGATCGGGAATGGCTTTATGCAAAATGCTAACCAGTGATGCTTTTGAGATTCAGAGCGTTTTGGTGGATGATTAAGGAGCTCAGTGGTGGCTTCAGGTAACAGGGCTCTCAGCAGACATGGGTCAGCAAGTTGGCTTCTGCCTGGTTGGGGAGCCTCTTTGAGAGGAAGCAGTCAGCCTGGTGATTAGAATCTCGGATCCATTTGCTGTCCCCAAATGTCCATTAGACCTTTCTTTGTTCTCTGTTGGAAGATGTATCTGATGATCCCCAGCAGCACAGAGCTAATCCTGCCTTAGGGCTAACCCTCCAGTTCAGTTTCCTGTTCATTTCTGCCTTGTTTGAGGGCCCAAGATCAGTCTTGTCCATCGGAGACCAGGCAAAGGCAACACAATGTTAGGTTTAGGGGGGACATTTGCATTAGAATCAATTCTGTTGTCCTTAAAATATAACATCTTTTTTTATTTGGAAAAAATAATATATGTTAATTTTGAGTATTTCAGAGAAATACAAAAAGTCTGTTAAGAAAAACATGAAGTTACCCATAATTTTACTGCTTATTGGCAAGACCTCTTACATTTTAGTGTTTGCTTCCAAACATTTCAAAGACAAAAATATTTAATCTTGGTAAGATTATATTTACATCTTTTATCTTACATTTCAAAGATTGGCATTTAATAAAAAATTACTCATGTCATTTAAAATTTTCAGTGATCATAATTTTTAATGGCTATACAGCATTATAGCAACTGTTTTCTGCGCAGTCAGAAACATTATCTGCATGATGTTATTCTTTCCAACATTATGACAATTTTCAAATACAGTGAAACTTAAAGAATTTTGTAACAAATACCTATATATTCATCACCTACATTCTACATTTTGGCATATTTGATTTATCACATATCTATTATCCATCCACCTCTCTATTAACCTATCTTATTTTTTGACACACTGAAAATAATTTGTAGAGACCAATTCACTTTTTTCTGTACACATTAACTAGAGCTTAATTTTTGCAGACACTTTTTTGAGTTAATTTATATGTACTGAAATGTGCATATATTAGATTTACAGTTTTGACAAATGTATGCATAAATTTTAATAGTATGATAGTGCACTCTATGATTTAGAACATTATGCAAAATCAAATAAAAGGTTCAAGGGGTATGATGGTAGGTTATTAGTAAGTTGTATCACAAGTAATTCAGAACTTTTCCCTATGTTCTTTTGTTTGAAAGCTAAACAAACAAAAGTACTAAATATTGTTGCATGTACCTGAAAAACAATGAGTGATGGATTTTTTTCTGGAAAGGGGGCAACGTGTGTGTGTGTGTGTGTGTGTAAAATATTGGCATCTAATAAAAAATTACTTGCATCACTTAAAATTTTCAGTAATCATAATTTTTAATGGCTGTACAGTATTGTATCAACTTATTGGTCACCTACTAAGTGAGCCAGCAGAGACGTCTGAAATGTGGGTTCTAATTTCATATTTCATATAATGCTTGGTGGTATGGCTGAGTGTCTGCACATGAAGATGGGAACTCCTACAATTTGGGAGAAGGATACTTAGTTTTTGGTGTAGTCATTATGGTTTCACAGTGGTCATGATTTTCTATTTTTCTTTCTGTACACGAAGGGTAACTTACAGTTTTATTTTATCATCTTCAGTTTCATGTATTTTATCATGTTTGGTTGAAGCTACTGTGTTGTAGCATGTTGTAGCCAGCAATTTTGCAGTCATCAGGCCTCAAAATATGTGTCTCTAAGGTTTAAAATGAACCAACTAGCTCACATTGTATCACATTTCTCAATGTGCAGTGACCTGTCATTTTTTATTATCATGTCCTTTCGCAAGGGAGAGTGCCGTTGGTAGGCTGGGTGTGCTGGCCGTCTCGTCCGTTCCAGGCGGGCCTCACGGCCTGGCCAGTCTGGCTCTGGCCTTCCCTCTCTTGGTCCTGGTCGCGGGGAATCCCAATCCAGCTCTGACTTTTATGGCTGTACCTTTCTTCAGCCTAGAAGTCTCAGTATAATTCTCCTCCTCTTCTCATTTACTTTGTGGTATTTTGTCTCTGGTAATAGTTTTATACCTTTCCCAAATAAGGACTTTTGCTCTCTGCAGCTCAGATCCTTTCAGAAACAATTGGAGTGCCAACAAGTATTCCACGACCATGAGGTATCTTGTGAGCAGACCAATTGCAACCATTCCTAGAATAGTTCTTCATGCTCTTTCTCTAAAGAAAGGAGAGATGCTTTGGATGAGAAAATTCAGCGATTGGAGAGCTTAGAAGCCTTGAGAAAATGATGAGAAAAACAGCCCTTATTGGAAGATTGGGTCATGGGAGGCCTGAGGTCAGAGGCAAGGGTTGGAGTCAGAGTCAGGGTGGTGCCCCATCTCCAGGTCTGGGGTACCTTGAAATGTGTTTTCTTGTCTGTTAGTGATAGTAGTATATGCCTCTCAGGGTTCTCATGAGAATTAAATTAAATTAAATTAGATGTGCAAAGGAAGAGTTCAGCATTGTGTCTGGCATGTGTAAGTGCCCAACAAATGGTATCAATAGTTAATATCATATTATCCTCTCAAGCAGGGCCAAAGAGAGAGGGTTTCTTTCCCTTTATGGCCATGGAGGTTTTATTTTTATTTTTTTATTATATTTTATTTATTATGCTATTACAGTTGTCCTGATTTTTGCCCCTTTGCCCTCCACCATGCACCCCTCCACTCCCTCAGGCAATCCCCCTACCATTGTTCATGACGATAGGTTATATATACAAGTTCTTTGGCTACTCTATTTCCTATAATGTACTTTACATCCCCATGGCTATTCTGTACCTACCTATTTGTACTTCTTAATCCCCTCATCTCTTCACCCATTCCCATCTGGCAACCATCGAAACACTGTATATCCATGATTCTGTCTCCATTCTTGTGTGCTTAGTTTTTTGTTTTTTGTTTTTTTTTTTTAAGATTTTATTTATTTATTTTAGACATAGGGGAAGGGAGGGAGAAAGAGAGGGAGAGAAATGTCAATGTTTGGTTGCCTCTCACATGCCCCCTATTGGGGACCTGACCTGGCCCACAACCCAGGCATGTGCCCTGATTGGGGAACAAGCTGGTGACCCTCTGACTTGCAGGCAGGCACTCAATCCACTGAGCCACACCAGCCAGGGCTGTTTTTTAGATTCAGTTGTTGATAGATGTGCATTTATTGCCATTTTATTGTTCATAGCTTCAGTCTTCTTTTTCATAAATAAGTCCCTTTAAGATTTCATTTAATACTGGTTTGTTGATGATGAACTCCTTTAGGTTTTTCTTGTCTGAGAAGCTCTTTATCTGCCCTTCAATTCTAAATAATAGCTTTTCTGGGTAGAGCAATCTTGGCTATAGGTCCCTGCTTTTCATGACTGTGAATATTTCTTGCCAATTCCTTCTAGCCTGCAGTTTCTTTTGAGAAATTAGCTGACGCTCTTATGGAAACTCCCCTGTAGGTAACTAACTTGTTTTCTCTTGCTGCTTTTAAGATTTTCTCTTTATCTTTAACCTTTGGCATTTTAATTATGATGTGTCTTGGAGTGGGCCTTTTTGGGTCCATCTTGTTTGGGACTCTCAGTGCTTCCTGGACCTGCATGTCTATTTCCTTCACCAAATTAGGGAAATTTTCTTTCACTACTTTTTTAGATTTCCAATTTCTTGCTGTTTCTCTTCTCCTTCTGTCACCCCTATGATGTGACTGTTGGTCCTCTTGAAGTTCTCCCAGAGGCTGCTTACAGTGTTCTAATTTTTTTTGATTATTTTTTCTTCTTATTGTTCTGATTGTTTATTTTTTGTTTCCTTATGTTCCAAATAATTGACTTGATTCTCGGCTTCATCCACTCTATTATTGTTTCCCTATAAATTGTTCTTTATTTCAATTAGTATACACTTTGTTTCTGACTGGATCTTTTTTATGCTGTTTAGGTCCTCACTAAGTTGTCCCGGAGGGTTTTCCATGGAATCCAAGGGGGAGTTTATGTTCACTGGGTCCTGCAGTGTAACTAGTGCAGCTGATTTCAGTGGAGGGCTGTGATTCCATGCCATCCAAGGGATCTAGTCTCCCTGGGAGCTGTTTTAGGGGCAAGTTGAGAACAGGCAAGGGCAACGATCATCTTCCAGCCAAGAACTGGTGCTTCTAGCTGAAGGAGAAGCTGATAGTTCTTATTCTCTATATCTTGTAACACTCAGATGCAAACTTTAATATGGGTAAAAGAGTCTTGATAAAAAGAAGAGTTATGGACTGTTGTTTTCTTATTCTGATTTTATAACTGTATTATGAATTAACCCAAAAAATCCAGACAACTTTCTAAATAGTAAGAATCTGTAAGAATTCTGAAAATCATCTACCTATATTGGTATCCTCTTTTCCTTATAGACTCACAATTTACAGCATCCTAATTTATATTTGCCTCCTTTTATTACCAATCTGAATTTTAAGCCCAGAGTCTGTCTCTGAAGATACTTTACCAATCGAGAGCCTGTTTGTTTTCTGAGATCTGTTGGAAGAAACTGACTAACTTAAAATAGGAAACATTTAGAATTGATAAAGAAGTCCAAATAATTACCTAACTTCATATTTTATTTAATCATTTAATCTCAGCAAATGCATACTTAGATGGATTCAATTTGGATCCAGAAATCTTATTTTTTGCCTTTTTCATAGGAATTTAGAGTTGATTTTCTGGCAGTTGGCCAGACTAAAAAGAAAGAGTAGAATTAAAAAGCAGTCACATCCTCGTTCTGGGTTCCATTTACTTGATAGTCTGCATTTTTCTCTTTCCCTTAATTTGTTTCCTGTAAAAGACTATCCACTGGATCTCTGTCCAGAGGAATGAACTGCTCATGAACAATGTTCATACAAGTTGCCCTACACCCAGGGTTCCTTGGCCACCATGCTAGTGAACTGGGGAGGAGACTGCACCCCAGGCTAGGGGCCTCAGGACCACTTAGGACCTGGTGAGGGAGCCATATGCCCCAGACCTGCAGTGCACTGGGGTACCTGGCCTGTTCATTCAACGCTTAAGGGGCTTCTTGGTCCTTTTAAACAACCGTGTAGGTATAGTTTATACCTCAAGGACCAGGCTAGTGAAAACAATTTCTAATGATGGAAAAAAGCCCAAGAAGTTGGCAGATAACTTCTGATGAAACTCCACTGTGGTCCAACATAGGAGATCAGTGGCAGCCTCTTTTTCTCTCACCTCTTTAAAGTACAGATTTTAATAGCCTGGTTTCTTTTGTTTTTGTTCTGCAAAAGAAATCATATTTATAGTAGATACTTTGGAGACCATGAAAACCCTCAAAAATTGAAATCACCTTTAATTCTATCACCTGAAGATAATCACTATTAACATTTTAATACATATTTCTACAGTCTACTTTTCTAACGAACACAGGTAACACATACATATATTTAGATTGTATTAGCTATAAACTGAAGTCACAAAATATATGCTGTTCGTGAGCTATATTTTTCTTTTAATATGTTGTATTTCCTGAATCTTTAAGTATTTTTCAAAATCATCATTTTAATAACCTTCACAGTCTTTATTTACTATTGTAAAAGGTACTGTGATGAACATTCTTATACATAAATGTTTGCATATATTTCTGCATTTTTCCTTAGGGTGCATTCCCAGAGGTGGAACTACTGGGTCACAATGTATGCATTTGTGAGACTGTGTTGCCCACCTGAAATGCTGCAGGACCCCCACTCCTGCAGCATTGTGTGGAAGTAAGTGCCCACCTCCGTGGACACTTGCTAACGCTTGGGGTCATACTTCTTTTAGTGTGTAAATCTCTAAGTGAAAAAATGGTATCTTCTTGTTTTAATGGCTGATTGTGTGTTTATTGGCCATTTGTTTATTTTCTTATGAAAGCGGTTTTCCTATTGCTTGCAAAATATTACTCTTTTGTTTGTCTTGTGTTAGAATTTTTTTCCATTTTTGTCATTTGCTTCTTAATACTGTAAATGGTTTCTTTTGATATATAAAAATTAAAAATCTTACCAATCCATTCTATAATATTTTTATTAGATACTTTGGCTTTTGTTTCTGTGTTTTAAAGGCCATGTCCCAAGAACAAATAGAAATCCATCACTTTTCTTTCTAGTTTATTTATGATATCTTAAATCTATATTTTTTAAATTCATCTGGAGATTTTTGATACATGGTAGGGATCTCACTATTTTTTTTCTTGTTAGACAGTTGTTTCCCCAACCTATGCCAAATTGCCCATTCTTCCCCCCCCACACTGTTTTAAAATGCTACCTGTATCAATTATTAACATCTTATAAATTTTCACATTTGTTTCTGAGCTTTGTTTTGTTCCATTGATCTGTCTACTCTTGTACCAGCATCAAACCATCATATTATATTTTTATACCTATTAGTACAACAGACAGTCATCATTCTTCCTTTTAAAGTGTTTTCAGCTGTTTTTATCAATCTATTTTTCTAGCTCAGAGGTCAGCAAACTTTCTGAAAAGGGCCAGAGAGCAAATATTTTAGTCACTGCAGACCATACAGTTTGTCACAGCTCACGTCTGCTCTTATAGTGGAAGCTGCCACAGGCAATAGTGAAGGAGGCTGTGTGTCAGGAAAACCTAGTTATAGAACAGGCTGTGGGGTGATTGTCCGTTGTTTGCTAGCCCTGTTCTAGATGCATTTTTGAATCATTTTGTCAAGTCCTTCTATCAGCTTACCTCCCTCACGAATAAACAAAAGGTGTTTGTGTGTATAGATATCTTTATATGCACAAATACTTTTTGTATGTGTGTGTACCTATGTCACATTATACACATTATATGTTATATATGCATATATGGAGACAAAGAGGAATTTGACTAAAATGTTGTTATATTATAAAATGATTTCAGAGAAATGTGACATCTTTATAACGTACTGTCTTCCCGTCAGATACTACCAAACTTTGCTTTATGTTTATCACCAAAGTTTCATGGTTTCTTTTGTGTAGGTCCTTTAAATTTCTGGTTAACCTTAATCCTTGCAGTGCTTTTCATCACAGTTGCCACTGTGACTGGGATCTGTGTTGCCTATCCGCGATTTGCTAGAAGAATCACAGGACTCAGAGGCTGTTGTGTGCCGAGCTCACAAGGGGACCCTCAGCTGGGTGGGGAGACTCTGTGTGCTGGCACACCGCTGGCTGCCTCCCATCAGGAGGGTGCACCCAGACTGTGCTCCTTCCTCCCGTCCGGGATGCAGCCACCCACGAATCTGCATCAGCTTCAGGAACTTCTGTCTCTACTCTTAGCTGTCATCTCAACTTCTAGACCCTTTTCTTGCAGCGTGGGCAGAATCTGTTCTTTGGGAGAATGTGACGTAATGTAGGGCTCATGGAAGGTGGGTTTGCTGCATTTCCCCCTTGATTGCTGCCACAGTCCCAGAATTACGTCCCTGGGGTTGAAGCTTTGGGAACAGTCTCTCTCCCTGCTTCTTTATTGTAACTCTTCCCTGTGGTAAGTCATCAGAGTGTTCACCTCACTCAGCTCACTCTAATCAAAGAAACTCCACTACAGTGGGAAGAATCTTGGGAAACCTACTTATTCTGGGGAAAACTCAAGCCTTTAAGACTTGCTTAACTTAACCTGTCAGAGACTGGTTCTCTCTGTGGTGTGACCTTGCCTTTACCAAAAAGCCTAAAGGAAACAAAGCAGCTTCTGCAGAGGCATCAGCGACAAGCTTCCACACCCCCTTGGTTGACCAGGGGTGCCCACACCCATGCCGACTCTATAACCATTCCATCCCTTCTCTCATTGACCTTTTTCTCCTCTCGAGCCTCCAGCCTCCTAGAGGCCCAGGGAGACTAGAATTTTGTCTCTGAACCTTGAAATTCATTCAGTAAGTGGCATGGCCTAGTCTTCTGTGTGAGACACTTAAATGTAAACAGAACTAATTAGCTTAAGGGCTGACTGTTATATAAGTGACTTGTATAAGAGCCTCCTTTCCCAGCTGTTTTGGTACATGGGTTGCAGCAAAGGAATGAAGCAGGGAGGGCTCTGAGTCCACCTCAAGTTGGGATCCCAGAGGACCCAGGTCCCTGCTTCAGTTAGGGTGAAGCAGCAGAGCCGTGGGGGAGGGCGTGTTGGCCGTCAGGGGGAATCTCTTCTCATTCACAGGATTGCCAGGGTCTGAAAGATAGCCAGCCACCTTAACTCTCCAAACTGCTTTCTTCCAACTGATCTCAGGATTACATGATTTCTCTCAGGTTTCAAATTCTTATGTGTTCCCTGAGGATGCTTCTCGCTCTTCTTCCAATCAGTTCTTTCTGTCTTCGTACTTTACTGTGGCAGGAACTGTCTGCCTCCATGTTATGCCATTTCAGACACCCCTTATCCCTTTTATTTATAGTTATGTTTATGTTTCAGACACATTTCTTGCCTGTAGCAGGCGAAGGTGCACTGTAATGTATATAAAGCTAAGTAGGGACCCAACCCACTGAAGGACATGGCCAAGGCCACATCACAGATGAATAAATTATGAATTCTCTTAGATCCTTAAGATGTAGGCTTAATCATGAATTACAATGGGTTATTCATGGAGAATGTTTTTGTCCATAAACAATCCCCCCTCCCCACTTTTCTCCCACCTACCACTTTTTTTTTTATCTGATTGTTTACTTATAGGCATTCAGGAAACATCAAATAATTTTGTTATGAGCCTAAACAAAACATAATAGAAAGATAAGACAGCCTCAGAAATATTACATGTCTATTTCCAAAACTTTTAACCTTTTCCTCTTTTCGTCTTCCCTTCACTAGTACATTTTATCCAAACCATCCTCCTTTTTAATGAAACAGAATAACTGAGGCATACCTAAAATATAGTAATTAGGATTTAAATTCTCTTAGGATTCAAGGACCTCCCCAACGTATTTAGCTGCATTGAAACGATGACTCTAAGTGGTTTCCTGATTCTAGTGGGAAAAAAAGGACCTTCATCCTTGTGCACGTCTCCTCCCAGTGGGGCAGAGATCTCCCAGGAAGGTTCCAGTGTGACCCCCTGTAACAGAATGTCACTTGGATCTGTTTCAGAGTTCCCTGAAAAGAAGAGGCAGTCGGGAAACATACAAAGAAAAGAAAACCTTTAACCAGGTAAGCAGAAGTTTCTTTCTAATGTTACAGCTCCTTAAAAGACCATCTACCCAGCAAAGCTGTCATTTAGAAGGGAAGGGAAGATAAAGTGCTTCTCAGATAAGATCAAGTTAAAGGAGTTCATCATCACCGAGCCCTTATTATAGGAAATGGTAAAGGGACTTATCTAAGAAAAAGAAGATAAAAAATGTGACAGTAAAAAGACAGCAAACTCACAGGTATTAACAACCACACCTAAAACAAAAGCAAACTAAGCAAAGATCTAGAACAGGAGCAGAAACACAGAAATGGAGATCACATGGAGGGTTAGCAACAGGGGAGTGGGAGGAGGAGAGAGGGGGACAAGGTACAGAGAACAAGTAGCATAGACAGTGGGTAGAAAATAGACGGGGAGGGCAAGAATAGTGTGGGAAATGTAGAAGCTAAAGAACTTATGACACATGGACATGAACTAAAGGGGGGGAATGTAGGTGGGAGGGGGTGTGCAGGGTGGAGGGGAATAAAGGGGGAAAATGGGATGACTAGTAATAGCATAATCAATAAAATATATTTAAAAAAAGACAATCATCTCATTTTGAATTTTCTTTAAAAATGTTAATGTTGCCTTTAAAATATTCAAAGAAGCATTACCTGCCAAAAAATTTGAACTCATTCAAAACCTCCAGGGGTGAAACTTTTCTTTGCAAACAGCTCCTCCTTTTTTTGTTTCTTGCACCAATAAGCTGGTGATTCCTTCAAGAAAGAGAACAGACTGGCTTTGTGTGAGACATAATTTGGTGCAGTTCAGGGCTCTGGCAGTACCCATACTGGTAAAAGTGCTTTGGCCTTCAAAGACATTCAGACAGTAAACCAGTACAACTCTGTAGTGGTAGGTCATTCATAATGCACTGTTTTGAGCATTTTTTTTTTTTAATATGTGCAAGATGACCAGTATCCTAAATGTCCTAAATGAAAGTAAAATATTCTCACTGAAAGATGGCGAAAGCATAGCCCTTTCTACGTATATGTGTTTTTCAGGACTTTCTTAGCTTTTCTGATATATGCTTTACTGGATTCTTTTCTTCTGTAAAAAAAAAAAAAAAAAAAAAAAAAATCTCTGCCAGTATTAGGTGTTGGAGAGAACAATGGCATTATTGGGATATCAGGTCCCCTAGCTCCCTGAGCAAGTAGTAATTAGAGAGACGTGGTGAGTGCGGGTAACTGAGAGCTCTGCTGGCCCAGCCCTGTGAACTCCACACTGATTCCTTTGGGTTTCTCCATTCTCCAAACTCACTGATCCTCAGAGTCCCCTTCAAGGAGGGCCAGGTCATGTGAACAGCAGGAATGCCAAAGATTAACTGTCCCCTTCCACCTTCTCTGCTCCCCAGTCTCACGCTGGCATTCACTAATAATGGGAAATTTTAAGTCTGCCATCCCACCTGTGGGTGCTTGAGCCCTCCTGGGCGTCCAGTATGTTTCAGTGTACTGGCTCTTGACCAGGGAAGATCTTTTCCTTAAAAGGGTAACTGCTGCCCCATTTTGGAAGGGACAGCATGGCACCTATGGGTAAATCAGGCTGAGAATAGCCACTGCTGCTCTTCAGGAGTGTTTGAGAAGCCATGGGCACCGGGAATGTGTTCAGTCCCCCCAAAGCCTGCAGTATCATTGAGAAAGGAGTTTCTGTCCAGCAGAGTGGTGGAATGGAGCGCCTTGGGAACTGCAGGTCTGCAACCAAAACCCAAAGGAAACTGGCACCCCGGCGCAAGGTAGGAACATAAGCAGTCAGCGCTTGGGGTGCTGGCTATACATCAGACTTGCAAGCCAAAGAATATATACCCATAGTGATATATTTTTGTTGCTTGACAAGGCCCTTCTGGCTGGTGGTGGTGGTGGTGGTCCTGTGTATGTTCTCCCCCATGCCATGCTTGCCTTCTCTGCTTGCCACAGGGACAGTGCCATGTGGAAAGTTTGACTCAACCCTCTGCTTTCATACTGCATTCCTGGAGCTAGCTATCTGATGATCTCTTGAACCCAGAGCTTGATATCCTTCAGCTCAGGATTCAGCCTGGACCCCTCCCACAGAGTTTTGGCAGAGTGGTAGAAAGTCTGTGGTTACAAGATAAGATGGGTAGCCAGCCTCCTACTGCTTTGGCTGAGGCTGTGATTCTCCATCTTGTTAGAAGAAGTAACTTCCCACCCCCAGAACAGACTGAGGCCGGCTCACCTGGCCTCCCCATCCCCCACGCCGGCCCCAGAAGGCACAGGACATTCTCCAGCCACTTCAAGGCTGGCCCCCTTTGTGAAATGCACACTCTCCCTTGGCTTCAAAGATTGTCATTTTTTTTCAAAACCTGCTTTATTCTCGGTGTCAGGCCTAATAGTGCATGGGTGTTTAGTAGAAATGACAGCATGCTTTAATTATATGTCAAAATTCCTGCTATGTGTATAGTTCTTTCTTTAAGGAACAAGAAGACTTTTTGGATATTTTATCAACGCTCAGGTAATTTGGAATTGTACCCTCGTTAGAGTCTGTCATAGAATCTTGCTTCTTAAACTAACCTAGATTTCGGTTCAAGGAGATGGAGGAGAATGGTTCTGGTTTACAGTCAGACTTGTGGGGAGGGCAGATAGAAGGGCGATGATGCAGGATTCAAGGTTTCCAGAAATCAAGGCAATTTGAAGGCTTTTTAGGATTTTTCCACTCTAAGCATTTTTAACCAAGCATCTCAGAACCCTTGTGAAAGGTGTGGGTTCCATGTGTCTCTCAGAGATCCTACCCACTTCCTCAACTTCTTAGTTCCACTTTTGGGGGAAGGAGGGATCGCCTGAGACTTCCTGATCTTAGTTTGAAGTAAAAGCTCCCCTAACCAAGCAGGTAATTCAGCCCCTCATTCACCCTTTGTCAACCTGGCCTCCCGTATCAAGACGTCACCAACTGCAAGTTTCCATGGAAGCAAGGTCAGGCTGTTGATCACAACGGATGGTCTTGCCTGTCTCTGGGTCTGCCGAGTCTGGAGGTGGGCAGAGGATGGAGTTCCCTTGTGGCTGGCGACACAGTCTTCCATGACCTCTGCCGCCGTCCTCAGTTACAAAGGGGAATTTCTCCGCCTCAAGGTGGAGATAGGATTACTTAGGTGACTTTGGACAAAGGACAAACACTGGCTATCAGTGTAGTGATGGGGCTAAGGGCATTGCCTTGTCTCCCTGTTCCAGACTTTTTACTCCCAAACTAATCTATTTACAGAGTATTGACAGTCTATCTCCATTGATTTCTTGGGAATCTAGGTTTAACACAAAGTTGGAAAGGTGCTTTTGATTGTTTTACTTTAGAAAGTTTTATTAAGCTGAGGTCATTTAAAAAAGTAAAATGCCATTTTCTGGTACACAGTAGGTACTCAGTATTTACTGAAAAAATGAATGAATCAACAAATAGCATGCTTTTTCATTAGAATTATTAGTATTGATTACAATATATATCTTTTATAGCCCATCTATTCTATATAGGCATATATATATCATTACGCGACCAGAAGCAATAACCCATTTTGACCAGTGTGACTCGGCAGACAGCATTATTTTCCAGTTAGTCACAGAAACCCTTTTTATGTCTGTTTAACCCCCTAAAACCCAAGCTCTTAATGGGATAAGTTCTTAGAACACAAAGACCATATTCTGTTCCCACTGGTATTTTTATATTGCTCTCTGATGCACAGGAGTGGAAAAAGAAAGCAGAGTTACTGGCTTCTTCCCCTAATATTGATTGCATTTCAGACAAAGCAGAAAGTTAATTTCAGGATGATAGAGTATGAAGATTTATCACACAAACCACTCTGCTGTACATTATTCCATTTGACCATCAAAACAACCTTGTGATTGAGTGAGGATCCTACTTTAGACATAATGAGACGATTCACCAGGGCTCTGTGATCAGCCATGGTGCCAGGGACAGAAGGGAGGAAGTGAGACATGGTGGCATGTTTGACCCCAGGCTTGGAGGACTGATTTGTCCCCTGCTAAGGGGATGGTAGGGGGATCACTGTCCCTCAGAAGATGCCCAGATAGCACCAGGACCTGGTTTGCGTAGGGACCAGCACTGGCTCTAGTTGGCCTTAGATTTTTCCTCGACTCTGCCCTGTCACATCACTTTTTAAAAAGGATTTATGGTACAGGGTAGAGGGCTCTAGGTGGGTGGAAGGATGAAAGTTGGGGGTCATGAAGAGTGGTTTAGGTTTTTCTATATTTTTCTGACTAATGGTGAGAGTGTGGCAAAAACATGGCATAGAATGAGTGTAAAAGCTGTGTTAGCTGTACTAGGCACAAACTGATCTCAAAGAACTCATTCTCCCCCAGGGGTTGACTTGTTCCAGACATCGGTTTGATGACCGCCCTTCCCCTCAGGCAGATGGATTTGACTGCCCTCAAGCTTGCTGTTGAGTTCTCTGTGTGCTGAAGTCTTTGTCCCAGGGACAGCCCTTTGAAACTTCTGATAGCCAGTCAAAGAGGAGTGACTCATAACAGTTGTCATTTTTCCCATTCACTGTATATGATAGAAAACCTTTGTGCAAGCCCAAATCAGAGTTCATGTAGCTTCGAGGCTTTGAGATCTGCACTGTGAAGGCAGAGTCAACTTTCCGATTGGCCAAAAAGTGCCCTCTTGACCCCACCCCAACAGTGTGGGCATTTAGTAGCAGAAAGTCTGTTTTGGTGATCCCCTAGAATCCTCTGATATTCCGACAAGAACCACTTTTCAGGTTTTGAAACACTTACCTCCTTGCCCTGGGTTTCTGAGTTTACTTTCCTGCTGTGTTATAGCAACTAAAGGGAGCGGAATGTAACCCAGGGCTCTGAAGTTGCACTTGCATGGAGGAAGGTTGTGAGTAACCCAGGTGTTCAGATTTGCAGTAACCAATTCATACTAACTGTCAAGGCTTGATACTTACTCCACACCCTGACTCCCAAAGCACCCCCATGCCTGTCATCTCAATTTTGTCCTCATGTCATCCTGTGATACACAGGGGATAGAGAGCCCAGCGGAGGGGGAGAAGTGAATTGCCACGTCTCAGGTTCTCAGCAGGTCGGTGGAAAGCCTGGCACTGATTTGATGTCACCTGGCCTCCCCCTCCTGGTAATACCTGTGCATTGCTGACCACTTGGGATGAGGGAAGTCCATACCATGGAGGGAGTGAGTGGCCACAGGTACAAGTGGCTACTAAAGCCTGTCTGCCTGCACCAGGCTTAGCAAGGGGTCCTGCTCTCACCCTCTGATGCTGGTGATTAGTCAGATTGGTCCACAAGGTAACGAGGGATCACCACCGGGTGTTGAGTCTCATTTCATTTTCTCACTCTTTACTCATCACCTGTATGATGGTTTTCATATGCATGTTTCTTCCAAACTAATTATTTAGTCTCTTTTGTTTTTGTGACAAAGCAGCAGACTCCAGGCCTTGGCCACATCCCCTCTGTGAAGGCCCCAGCTCCCCTTGGCTTTGCTTTGGCCCCTTCTACTGTAACTGACACACTGACAAAAAGATAGGTGTTTTGTGTTTGTATGTGTGTTGGGGGCGAGGTGCAAGGGAGATCATCATAAACATGAACATTTGGTATTTTCAAATAACCCTACTCTTGGGCTGTTCTCTCCTGGCAGGATGACAGTGCCGATTTGAAGTGCCAGCTTCAGTTTGCCAAAGAGGAAGGTTCCCTGATGCGCAAAAAGATGGCCAAGCTGGGGAGGGAGAAGGATGAGCTGGAGCAGGAGCTCCAGAAATATAAGGCCCTGTATGGTGACGTGGACAGCCCTCTGCCCACAGGGGAAGTCGGCGGGCCTCCCAGCACTAGGGAGGCAGAGCTGAAGCTGCGGCTGAAGTTGGTGGAGGAAGAAGCCAACATCTTGGGCCGAAAGATCGTAGAGCTGGAAGTGGAGAACCGAGGCCTCAAAGCGGAGATGGAGGACATGCGGGGCCAGGATGAGCGAGAGGGCCCAGGCCGGGACCACATCCCAGGCATTCCTACCTCACCCTTCGGTGACTCCCTGGAGTCCTCATCAGAGCTCCGCCGACACCTGCAGTTTGTGGAGGAGGAAGCAGAGCTGCTTCGAAGGTCCATATCTGAGATTGAAGACCACAACCGTCAGCTGACTCATGAGCTAAGCAAGTTCAAGTTTGGACCACGACCAGAGCCCGGGTGGCTGGCGGAAGGTGGAGGCAAGGGCATGGGTGGTGGGGCTCCCCTGCAGGAAGAGCTGAAGTCTGCCCAGCTGCAGATCAGCGAACTGAGCGGGAAGGTGCTGAAGCTACAATATGAAAACCGGGTGCTGCTGTCCAATGTCCAGCACTACGACCTGGCCACCCACCTAGGCCTGCGTGCCCCAAGTCCCCGGGACAGTGATGCTGACAGTGACACAGGCAAGAAGGAAAGTGATGGGGAGGAAGGCCGCCTACCTCAGCCCAAGCGGGAGGGCCCCATTGGTGGTGAAAGTGACTCAGAAGAGGTGTTCGAAAAGACGTCAGGCTTCAGCAGCGGAAAGCCGTCAGAGGCCAGCGAGCCATGTCTGGCAGAGGTCCTGAGGGCCAGGGAGGACTCTGAATGCTTGGTGAGCATAAAGCACGAGGCCGAGCGGCTAGAACGGACCATGGAGAGCCTCATCATGGACACCAGTGGCTTTGCGGATGACCTGGCCTCACCAGGGCCTGCTGTTCAGGGAGAGGGGGGCAAGAAGGAGCCCCACCTGCTGGGGACCATCAATGCCAGGATGAAGGCTTTCCGGAAAGAGCTCCAGACCTTCCTGGAGCGGGTGAACCAGATTGGGGATGGCCTCAGGGAGCGCCTGGAAGGCTTGTCCCCCTTGCCCCACCTCACGGAGTCTTCCAGCTTTCTCTCTACTGTGACTTCCGTGTCCCGGGACTCCCCCGTCGGGAACCTGGGGAAGGAGCTGGTCCCAGACTTGCAGGTAAGGGGGCTCCTGGCTCTGCCTCCCTGCTCAGTTTTGCTTTTCCTCCTTCTTGCTGGCATTGCTGCACTTGAACTCATTCTGCTCACAGCTGCTTGGTTTTGATTTCAAACCTGCATTGTACTAAAGCCTCAAGTATCAACCAAATCCTTTCTATTGGTTGGGGTTTTTTTAAGTTCTCTTTTATTTCTTTGTTTGTTTTTCCTTTTTCCTCTCTTATTTTTAACTGCATCATTGCTCTTGGCTTAGAGGTCCTCCCTCATGACACAAGGCTAATCCCAATGGAAGCGATAGGGATCGACGCAGTCCATCCTTTCTCCTTTTTTGGTGTCTCAAATGACCAGCTATCCTGATGAAGAAGCAAAGAGGAGTTTAAAACAAAGTGCAAACTCACTTCACAGTCAGGAGAATTAGCAGACTCGCTCAGGAGCATTTGCAACCCTACTTGGATTTATTGCCGAAGGGACGCAGTGCAGTTGTGAAAGGCCCTAGGCAGCCAGGCCTGCCACTCCCCCTGGAAGATGAGCCAGAATGGGGGAGAGGAGCACGGTTCTGAGAGAAGGATGGTTTTGATGGAAAATCTCGCTGCCAGCTTGCTCCCCCCGCCCTCCCTGAGCTGGGGGTGAGGGTGGAGTGGAGTAGCTGTCCCAGGACCGCTCTCCTGTGCATCGCCCTTGGGTGCATGACCCAGCTGCCGCCCTGGATTATGGCTTTGGCTGCTCAACCACAAGCCAGGATGGAGGAGCCTTGTTTCCGTATCCTTCAGGGGTAGTGTGCTTGCGGTTGCGTCTGTGACTCATGCATCCCCATTGCATGCGCCTCATAACCAATGTTTTGCATTCTTCCCCTCTTCTCTCTTTTTGCTTTTCAGATCTTTCAGCCCATCATTTTGCTCATCCTCATTTTGGTTCTGTTCTCGTCACTCTCTTATGCCACTGTGTTTAAGTTGGTTTCTCTATTCATGCTTTTCTTCATCTGGTAGTGTTCTCAGTCCTTTACCTTATCCATTTTTGTTTTCTTTATCCTCCCTCCCCACCCCACCCCCACCCTCTGGTCTGTGGTGTTTTATTTAAAAATTTAAAAAAACAACCAAATCCCTCCATGCACCTAACAGTCCAAACTGAGAGATCAGATGGAGTGGCAGCTGGGCCAGGAGCGAGGGACTGAGCGGGAGCACCTGCCCCTCCAAGCTGCGCGGGAGCTGCACCGTCGAGCCGATGGGGATGCCAGGAGCTGCAGGCCCGGAGGCCAGAGCTGTTTCAGTCTAGAGGTCAGCAAACTGGCTGGTCCCACCGGCCACCCCCCTTGCCCTCCTACCCCTCTCTTTGCTATGTAGTTGGCTGTGTGACGTTTCCTGAGTCCAAGGCCCTTAGGGAACACGGTGGGAGAGTATGGAACCAGGGGGATGTAACCGGAAGCAAATCCACTGCATGTTGCCAGAATGGGAGGGTCTACACAGAGTGAATTCAAGGAACTGCCAGCACCCCTTGCCAGACAGGCATCATCCCATCCATAGACCCGTGTCAGGGCCCAGAGGCACCTGAACACAAGACTCAGGAGACTGATTTGTGAGCATCACCTGCCTTCTTGTCAAACGATAAAGAAAGAGATTAGTCTGGAGGAAACATCTTCCGCTGTGCCTCATGTGTCACATCAGGGATAGTGTCAGCACTCTAGCCAGTAGGAGAGTTGAAGAATGCACTCCTGACCTGGGGCTCTTCAACAAGAGCCCCAGGTCAGAAGTGCATGTTTTCATAGTAACCCCTTGTCAAGAAAGCCCTTAGCCACCACAGACACTTCCTTGTACGGAACAGTTGTTAGCAGTTCTGGCAGCGAAAGCTCCTCCATGCAAATAATTCCACCCAGGACAGAAAGACAGGTGTTGCTAAGGAATAAGTCCCTCACTGATACTGTTGGTCAAGGCAGGTTATCGTAGGGTTAAAGCAACGTATTCCACGTGAGAAAATATCTGGGTAACGAATCTTAACTTGTTAGTCCTGGTGGGGGATGTTATCATTCAACTCTGAAACTTCCTAGTGGCTCCCAAAGGGCAGAGTGGAGGGTGGGGCTGTCATACTTGGAAGCAAACAGAAGCTCCCTCTATAAGAAAGTCAGGTGTTTGACTAGAAAATAAGCAGCACAGAGGCACTAAAGGTGGAGCCCCTGGGCCTTTTGCTCAGCTTGCACCAAATGCCTTGTTTAGGATGCAAGTCCTACTGTCAGAGGTAGGTAGCGGGGGCAGCCAGCCTCACCCAGACATGAGTTCATATATCTTTAATCTGGGGCTTGTCTCTTGTCCTGTAAGAGAGTATGTCACATCTCTACCCTCATTGACTGGGCACACAGTAACATGAAAACTGCCTCTGAAAAGCTTAAGTGAAATATAAACTGTTTTCAGAAATATCCTATGTAGTCCCACCATCCTTACCTAGTAAAATGGAACACAATATATTTGGGGTTTTCCCCAAATATGGATTCAGTGATTAGTATGTCTTGCCACTCTACAGAACTTTCACAATAAGTGCCTTTGATAAACCCATGCCCTGCACAGGGTCTTCATCTGAGAATGCTGGTTGCTTGGACAGTAGCAAACTCACAGTTCTGTACATTTCAGTTGAATCAAATGATCTATCTCCAAGACCAGGCTTAGGAAGACACGTTTCCCAGCATTCAATTCACATGGCAGCACTGGGGGTGTCCAGCAGGGCTGTCACTCTGTGCTGGAATCAACCCCGGCATGGCATCAGGGCTCTGGCTGGGCTCTAGCCCCACTGTGTCCACGACTAGCTCTTTCTCAGGGAAGTGTCAGCCTCAGTTTCCTCATCTGTAAAATGGCCTGCCTGCTTCATGTGATTATACATGGATGATTCTCAGAGCGAATGAGCTATTCACTGAAAAAGTACACTAAAATGTGCTAAATGCCACCTGAACATCAAGTATGATTAATAAATGATGAGAGGTAGGTAATATGTGCCATCACTGAAGACTGCAGACAGGAAGGGGTATCACAGCTGCCCTGGCCATGGGGCCAGTTTACTCTGCCTGCTGTAGCCCTTTTTCATTTGTTACTGGGGCTCCCCTGGTCCACTACCAGGAGCACAGCTTGGCTGAACTTGGCAGCCCTCTTCTCTTGCATATGCTGTTTGAGGAGAACTGCAGCTCCCTTCCCGAATGTGCCACCATTCAAGGCATATCACACACAACCCCTAAATTGTGATAAAGTGTTGTATGGTGCTAGGGCAGTGACAAGTCTTCCCATTGCTTGCCACATCCATACATGCACTGCACTTTCAAAAACTGGCAACAGTTTTAGAGAGAGAGAAATACTTCATCGAACCAAACTGAATGTTCTAGGAAAGCTCATCTCTATAGGAGGCAGATTAGCAGAGTTAGTTGGTACCACATGGCAAGTCAGGATCACCAAACAATATAGCTCAGAAGGGAATGTCAGATCTTTAGACTCATTGCTTCCTTCTGAGAATGAGAAAAATGAGGCCTGAGTGGAGGGCTGGCTAGTCCACTCCTCATGGTATTGGTGGTAGAACTGGATCTAGAAAGTCCTGCTCAGGCCTGGTCAGTCCTCTCTCCACCTGCTGCCCTGTAGGGACTGGGCGGCGCCAATGCCCTCCCTGGACACTCCAACGAGAGCTCCATCTCCTCGGGGATATTTTTAAACATGGGTCACTCAGGGATCTACTAGCATGGCCATCGATGTCACCATTGCATATTTCTTCTTTTTAAATACCTGTCCAGTTTTCCTTACTTTTATATATTTTAATGAGAACATTTAAAAAATCACAGTGAAAGGCAGGGTCTAGGAAGCATCATTTCCTAGAAGGGAAAATAGTATGAATCAGAAGTTAACCATCATTTGTTGTGACTTTTTTATTCACTAAGGCAATTCACACAGAAGAGAAAAACCAATTATGTATTTAAGCATATTATATTTAAAAGTATTCTTTGAAGATAACACTTATTTTAGGATCACTTTGAGAGCTTTTTAGTTTTTTCTTGTATTTCGAGGAGCTGAATGTGGACCCCTGTAGAGTCTGGGTCCAGGGAAGCCACTGTGTTCCTCTGACAGAGAGCTTGGTTTGGCCTTTGAGAATTGCATTGGGTTAAAGAATGGTATGAGGACAGTTTTCAGGAGAACTCCTAAAAGCCTTTTAATGAAAACATCCCAAAATTCATTGCTTATAACTGCTTTCCTATGAGGCTGTGATAGAAATGGTCCACGAAGCTCCCGGCAGCCTGCCTGAGAAGCTGCTCCTGTGGAAGGCATCATGGTAATCGGGGGAAAGGCAAACAGGACACTTTCATCTAGAATGCGGCCAAGACTAAAGCTGTGTGTACCGATAGCATATTTCTTTACTCCCTCTTGCATTGTCCTTGAAATTACCACCATTGTCTGCATAAGCCAACTACTACCACACGCAAACCTCCTCCAGCTCTTCACCCTTAGTTCCTTGGGGTAGGGAGTGAGGCCTGATAGGACACCTAGCATCAGTGGCTTAAAAGAAGAAATAACTTCCTAACTTTCAGCTGAGGTTTTAAAAAAGGATCAATTTCTCAAGTTCCATTTGTGAAATACCATCCATTATTTTTTTGCCATATAGATTTTCATATTTGGTGAAAGGGGAGAAAGATAAGTTCTGTTTTTGGAGAATTTAGATATTTTGGGCAGGTTAAATCACTACATGTATTCATAGTACCAGTAGCAGAAATAACTAGAAAAGGAGAAAAATAAGATATACGTTCTTACACTGTAGCATTTTAGCAAATAACAAATCTGTGAAGAAGAAGGCTTGCCTCTCAGATGGCACATGTACTAAGTGTGGGAAGGGGATGGTATACCCCACACCAGGCCCTCTTAAAACAGTCACATGCAGAGAAAGCTGAAGTCAGAATTCACTAACACTAACATTAATGCAAACACAGAAAAAAAAAGATTTCAGAGGGAAAGTATTCCTGATGCCTGTTCATCTCAGTAGATATTAGCAAGATTCTTGCACCAGATTCTTCCCTGACCTTACCACCATGAGAGATTTCCATTTAAGAGAGAGCAATGTATAGAATATGTGGTTTGGAATGTGCAAGGCACCTTAAAAATAGTTCTTAATGAGAAGTAGCCAAGAAGGGCACTGGTCAGATTTCAGATATAAATGAAATCAAGCCTGTTCCCAGAGGATTGAGTTTCTGCATCAGAAATCTCAGAGGGCTCTCTTCCCTAGCTCCCCCTTTATCCTTTAAGCGACGAAGCTCACAGAGCATTTGTGAACACTTATGCCTCAGCTGTGACATACCAGCCATGGCAATATGATGTGTGTGTGGTTCTATGCCAAGTATGTGCACACGTGTGTTGACATCAGATACCACTTTTGAAAGAAGCAGTAACAAAACTGGCCAGAACAAAATGGAACACACCAGAATATGAAGTCATGATGAGGGGGTTGAGTTGAGTCCTAATGTGTAAGTAACATTGTTAGGTGTTAGAGTGGTTATCAAGAAAAGCATCCCTTTCTTTTGTAGAATGAGATAATGAAGTTCTTTTCTTACGTGTGGGAAGTACATAATTTATAAGTCCCTTTCTCTGAAGTTGTCCAGGAAATTAGCAGTGGAAGTCAGTGTGAGACCCAACCATGAGAAGAAAGCATGGGTGGAGGGTTTCAAAATGAGACCAGGGAAGGTAGTTGTGATGTTAAGATTGATAGGTCCCTGTAGCCTCAGAATCAGGTACGGATGGTATGTTTCAATAAACTGCCTTCATAGAGATGTCAAGATGAATTTGTTTGGTGTATAATCAGAATCTTAGCTTAGTAGGCAAAGGATGATTTTAGAATAAAATTTTTGGGAACCTGGTAACAAAGGGAAGTTATTTGTTTTCTGGAGGAAATCTATATGTTATGTGAAAACTTCAGATGTACGTGACTGTGTGTGGCTGTGTGGCAATAGGATGATTCTGGACAAAAACTTTGGCCATACGTAGCCTGTTTGCATTTCATTTTTGTAACACTGGAGTGATGGCATCCCGACTAGGGGCACTTAGCTGTCTATAGTTTTAATATTCCAATAGCAGAAATGAACAGTAAAGGAAGGTAAACCTTCTAATAGATGAGGCGGAACTAAAAGTTCTGTTGTTGACCAGTATCCACAGACCCCACAGGAGCCACTGCAGGTAAATCGGGCCCCAGAGGAGCAACCCAACAGAATGCCAATGGTCTTTTCTCCAATCCTTCAAAGGCATGGTACAGGCATCGTTTTAATCAAACGATGCCTGAAGTACAAGACACATATATTTTTTTAAATTTAAAATGGTTTATATAATTATTTATTAAGAGTAAAACTGAATGGAATAGTTTAGTGTAATAAATGCAAACTAAATTAATAGATTTTTGCTTTTCTTAAAAGCTGAGTTTTACTAGGATGCCCATTTTACATCTAATGGAGTTTTGGGCTGCTACCAAATGTGTTACAAACATGGAGGGTTTTTACATTTGATATGTATAGATAACAGGTAACTGAGTGGCTGGGGTAACCTGAGAATACTCCTGTGCAGCACAACTGAAGAGCCAGAAGGGAAGCCCCATGGAGGCAGGAGTTTGGGGCAACTTTGCTTACTGCTGTATCCCCAGTATAGTGTCTAGCACAATAGGTGCTTATTAAAGATTTGTTGAAGAAAATGCTACATAAAGTATAAAATGTCCCTTTAAATATATAGCTGAATTCCTAATAAAATTAGAAAAATCTCCAAGAGTTGAAATTGATTTCAGAATTGAAAACCAGAGCAGAGTTGGTGGCCTTTAGATGGTTAGGTTGGGGAAATAGTTACCAGAATTGGTACCCTTGAGTCTTGTATTTTAATAGCTCTAAGAGAACAGGAGACAGGGCCTTGGGCCCAACATGGACAGGGAAAGAAATGAACCAGGACTTCCGGTCAAGATGGAGGCATGGGTAGGCATGGTTTACCTCCTTGCATAACCACAGCAAAAATTACAACTAAACTAAAAAACAGCTACCACCCAGAATCTTCAGAAAATCAAGCTATATGGAAGTCCAACAACCAAGTAATTAAAGAATTGTCTCACATTCATCCAGACAGGTAGGAGGGGTAGAGACAGAGACACAGAACAGGTGGTCCCACACCCACATATATTGGACAAAAATCAGGAAGGATATCTCAGGAGTGAGAGATCCTTGCCCCACACCAGGCCCCATAACCCAGGGTTCCAGTGCCAGGAAATAAGTCCCCATAACTTCTGGCTGTAAAAAACCAGTGAAGATTGGGGTGGCAGAAGAAACTGCAGGATTCTAGGCATCTCCTTTTAAAGTGTCCACAATGGACTTGGGACTTGCATAGACTCACTCCCTCTGGGCTCCAGCACCAGGGCTGCAGCTTGAAGGGCACCAGTTGCATATGGGGAGAAACTGAAGTGTCTGTCATCAGGGTGAGTTTTGGAGGACAGCTTCCTCCTGGACACAACTCCAGAGGCCAGGCCAGGCAGCAGCGATTGTCCCTTTCCTGAGCCCTCCCCTCACAGAGCCACAAAGCAGTAACACCATATCTGAGACTCCATCAATCTGGTTCACACGAGTTGCCCTGCCCTGGTGATTGCCTGAGGTTCTGCCCATCCAACTTCTGGGTGCACTTTTCTACATTAGGCCGTGCTACTAAGACAGAGAGTCAAAGCAGCTCTGCCTAATACATAGAAACAAACACAGGGAGGCTGCCAAAATGAGGAGACGAGGAAATGGACCAAAAGAAAGAACAGACCAAAACTCCAGAAAAAGAACTAGATGAAATGGAGATAAGCAATCTATCAGGTACAAAGTTCAAAATACTGGTTATTAGGATGCTCAAGGAACTCATTGAGTACTTCACCAACATAAAAAGACCCAGGCAGAAGTAAAGGTTACACTAAGTGAAATAAAGAAAAATTTACAGGGAAACAACAGCAGAGCGTATGAAGCCGAGACTCAAATCAATGATTTTGAACACAAGCAAAAAAAAAAAAAAATCAATCAGAATAGCAAGAAGAAAAAAGAATCCGCAAAAACGAGGATAGGGTAAGGAACCTCTGGGACAACTTCAAATGTACCAACCTTTGAATCATAGGGGTGCTGGAAAGAGAAGAGGAAGACCAAGAAATTTGAAATCTATTTGAACAAAATAATGAAAGAAAACTCCTTAATTTGGTGAAGGAAATAGACATACAATCCAGGAAGCACAGAGAGTCCCAAACAAGATGGATGCAAGGGGACTATACCAAGACACATAATTACAATGCCAAAAGTTAAAGAGAGAATCTTAAAGCAGCAAGAGAAAAGCAGAGAGTTACCTACAAAGGAGTTCCCGTAGGATGCCAGCTGATTTCTCAAAAGAAATTTTTCAGGCAAGAAGGGACTGGCAAAAAATATTCAAAGTGATGAAAAGCAAGGACCTTCAACCTAGATTACTCTATTCAGCAAAGCCATTTAGAATCAAAGGGCAGATAAAATGCTTCCCAGACAAGGTAAAGCTAAAGGAGTTCATCGTCACCAAGCCATTATTATATGAAATGTTAAAGGAGCTTATTTAAGAAAAGACCAAAAGTATGAACATTAAAATGGCAATATATTCACAACTAGCAACAATTTAAAAAACAAACAGCTAATAAGCAGAACAGAAACAAAATTATAGATATGGAGATCATTTGGATCGTTACCAGTTGGGAGGGAGAAGAGGAAAAATGGGGTAAAAGGTATAGGGATTAAGAACAAATTGGTAGGTACAGAATAGGTGGGGGTGGTGATGGAGGGGATGTTAAGAACAGTATAGGAAATGTAGTAGCCAAAGAACTTATATGTATGACCTGTGGACATGAACTAAGTAAGGGTGGGGGATTCCCAGAGGGAATTGGAGTTACTGTGTGGAGGGACAAAGGGAGAAACATTGGGATAACTGCAGTATCATAATCAATAAAATACACTTTTTAAGAAAATGAACCAGGATCCTCAAAGTGCTGCCCACTGTGAAGGCCAAACTGGAGAAATATCTGCCTCCTGGCAGAGGGAGGCAATGGGAGCTTGTCCACCAGTGTGAGTCTGCCCCAAGTAACTGCAAGGACAGCCAACCTTGCCAGGATCAGGCTTTGAATCGATGTCATTGGAGGTCCAGGGATCCCCAAAGATTCTGTTGCTGGCTTTTGCAAACACAGAGCCCATCTGGAGGCACATTCTTAGCCTAGGTCACATATGAGAGCATAGCTAACTCCCTGTTGAAGATGACCTCACAATGCAAAACTGCTGACATCCAAGCCAAAAGCACACACCTGGCTCAGGAGCCAGCCAATGCCCAATGCCAGTTTCAACACTAAGATTTTCAGACTCGAGGATTATCAAAAAGAGACTAGAAAATGCATGTTTTAAAAACTAGAAAAGACAAGCACACAAGAGAAAAGTGAGTTATAAAGAATCACGCATACTAAAAAACAATAAGATTGAACTTTTAGAAATGAGAAATTTGTCTTTGGAGTAAACTCAATATATAGAGAAATGCTTTCTTCAAAGAGAATCTGAAACCCTGCCTAGTAAACATAAAAGACGGTACTAATCTTTAATAACTAGCTAATCAGAGAAGCATTAATGTTCTCAGTAGTTCTTGAGTTTCTTGAAAGTAGGATGAACTTAAATATTTAAAAAATGTCCCAAAGTTGGGACCCCCAGCGTCTCTGATTTTCTCTGTCAGGATCCTTTTTGTGAACTCTTTTTTGGTCATCCCTTGGGCATAGGGAAGTGACCTACCCTTGAATTTTCTGTATTTCCTGATCTTGGGGTATGATTTTCAGTCATGACAACTCAGGTGACATCAGATTGGGAAGAGCAAACAATATCCTCAATGAGTAATAACAGATTGATTAAAGGTAATAAGAATGAACTAGTGAAGTGATACCAGTTTTTATTGCAACAATCCACGCTAATTCCTAGCTTTATAAATCAGGTAGCATAGGCCAGTGGGCAAAATCTTAGGCTTCACTTTTAATGGTGTCTTAAGGTTTTTTAATATAACTGTTTCTATCTCTAAAAAATGCATTTCCAAAGTAGTAGTCTAACTCCTCTATCATTGCCATTTGGATATAAAAGGCATGAAAGGACAGGCTTCACCAATAAAAGAGTTTTTTTAAAGATTCTTTTCACTATTTTTAACCTAACATTTTCAGCCTAAAATATAACAAGCAGGTCTCTGTGTGATTCCTCTTAGGCATGGACTGTGTGCAGTGGAGAGGCCCGAAAGGATGTGTCTGTTCATTGAAGGAGCCCCAACCCCAGTTACTCTGAGCATCCAGGGTGGGACAGCCAGGAGAAAAAGGCAGGCAGGAAAACCTCTAATAAGAAAGCATACAAACAAATTAATTGTGCAACTTAAACATGTATGAATTTGGGCATTGAATCTAAGAAGCTGACTGTGTGTGAGGCAGTCATACTTGACTCTGTCATAGTCACCAGCTCCGATTGCCCCCAGCATTTTATAAAATGCTCTAGAAGCTGCTGTGGTAGCAAAGACTCCTCTGGTGCACCCTGGCTCCCTTCTCAGCCTGGTTTGTGGTCACTGTGGTGGTCGAAATTCAGGTGATAGGCACTACTCACCCACCTCATCTCCTAGGTGAGAGATGAAGGGCAGGTGGAGCTGCCCTTCCGAGGTGGCACAAGGTCACAGGGCAAGAATCTCAGGGGAGTTGCCCCAGAGTCACTCCACTGCTGCAGCGTCCACATATGCTGTGTCGCTCCTTGTGTGTCCCTGACTTGTGCAGATGTCTGTCTCGTGTTGCCACTTCAGGCAGAGTTCTTGCATCCACTAAACCCCTTCCTTTATCCCACTGATCAGCTCAGGGCCCCCCTGTTTTACCTGAACAGTGTATTACTAGAGGAGCTGCAGGGTCAGCTTGCACAGGCAACCAGACTGCATCAAGAGGAGACAGAGAGATTTACAAATGGAAAGGTAAATATGTAACATGGATTTTAGCACAACCGCATCTCTGACTGCAGAGACCTTGACAGAGATGGCAGGCATGCTTTAAAGGAACCCTGTCTGTTGTGCACGGGGCTGAAGGTTGTACGGAAGCCATCCAGTTGAGCACCCCCTCAGACACCTTATAAAGATAAATGTTGACTTCCTGCCAAGATGGAGGCATAGGTGGACACACTGTGCCTCCTCGCGCAACCAAAATTAAGGACAACAAGGATTTAGAGATAAGAGGACAACCAGAACTGATAGAGGATTGAACTGTGTGGAAGTCCGACAACCATTCATTCAGACTGGTAAGAGGGGCGGAGTCGCAACAGGAAAGAGTAGAGGATGGTGGCCTCAAGTGCATGGGCAGTGGCTGGTGGACCTGAGGCACACAGGAGGCACCTGGTGCACCCTGGGTACAGGGTGGCAACAGGCAGACCCAGTGACGCTGCACAGGGCAGGTGGCTGACTGGGTGGTCCCACATTTGTGTGCAGATAATCCAGGTGAAGGGGAAGCAGCGAAAGGGACTGGAGTCCAAGAGAAAGCGGAGCAACCACCATTGTTCCCTCTCTGACCCCGCCCCCACGTACAGCGTCACAACCCAGGGACTGGGGTGCCCCGCCCTGGTGAACACCTAAAGCTCTGCTCCTCACTACAAACCAGGCACGACCAGACCAAAAAAAAAAAAAAAAACCAAAATGGCTAAAACAAGAGAACAGATCAGAGCAGCCCCGGAGCCAATTCATCTAAGCGACCAAGAGGTAGCCAACCTATCAGATGCACAGTTCAAAGCCCTGGTGATCAGGATGCTCACAGAATTGGTTAGTTTTGGTTGCAAATTGGATGAACAAATGAAGGCTACACTAAGTGAAATAAAGGAAAACGCACAGAGAACTAATAGTGATTTGAGGAAAACTGGGACTCCAATCAATGGAGTGGACCAGAAGGAAGAAAGAAGCAACCAAACAGAAAAGAATGAAGAGACAAGAATTCAAAAAAATGAGGAGAGGCTTAGGAACCTCCAGGGCATCTTTAAACATCCCAACATCTAAATTATAGGGGTACCAGACGGGGAAGAGGAAGAGCAACATGTGGAAAAGTTATTTGAACAAATAATAAAGGAGAACTTCCCCAATCCCGCAAAGGAAATAGACTTCCAGGAAGTCCAGGAAGCTCAGAGAGTCCCAAAGAAGTTGGACCCAAGGAGGAACACACCAAGGCACATCAGAATTCCATTAGCCAAGATTAAAATGAAGGAGAGAATTCTAGAAGCAGCAAGGGATAAGGGGACAGTCATCTACAAAGGAGTTCCCATCAGACTGTCAGCTGATTTCTCAAAAGAGATCTTACAGGCAAGAAGGGGCTGGAAAGAAGTATTCCAAGTCATGAAAGGCAAGGACCTACATCCAAGATTGCTCTATCCAGCAAAGCTGTCATTTAGAATGGAAGGGAAGATAATTTGTTTCTTAGATAAGGTCAAGTTAAAGGAGTTCATCATCACCAAGCTCTTACTATATGAAATGTTAAAGGGACTTATCCAAGAAAAAGAAGATAAAAAATATGAACAGTAAAATGACAGCAAACTCACAGATATTAACAACCACACCTAAAACAAAAGCAAACTAAACAAACACTAGAACAGGAACAGAAACACAGAAAAGGAGATCACATGGAGGGTCAGCAACAGGGGAGTGGGAGGAGGAGAGAGGTGGAAAAGGTACAGAGAATAAGTAGCATAGACGGTGTGTAGAAAATAGACAGGGGGAGGGCAAGAATAGTGTGGGAAATGTAGAAGCTAAAGAACTTATGACACATGGACATGAACTAAAGGGGGGAATGTGGGTGGCAGGGGGTGTGCAGGGTGGAGGGGAATGAAGGGGGAAATGGGACAACTGCAATAGCATAATCAATAAAATACATTAAAATAAATAAATAAATCTTTTTTAAAAAGATAAATGTCTACTTTTCTGTTCTAAAACATGTTTTTCAGTATTTGCAGTGTGACCTCAGGAAGTTCTTAATATCTAATCTAAATTTTCGTGCAGCCAAACCCAGCAAAGTAAAATAAAATAAGTGCCCTACATGCAACTAGGCATGAATGGGTGCCTGACAACTTTTGTCGAGGTGTCCCCTAATAGACCCCAGGGCAGAGGACTGGCCGTGAGCCCTGGGAAGTGCTTGGGGTCCTGGAGCAGGCAGCAGGCAGTGGAGGAGAGGTCACCCCAAATTGTTGTCTTCAGAAAACTTCCATTAATTGAGCTGTGGCCTTATTAGCTCTTTTAGCTATTTTAGAACAAATTGTTACAGGCTAATTATCTTTTCTCCATTAAATCCTTTCCCAGCGTGCCAAGTAGGAGGGATTCGCAGACACCATCCTCATTGCCCAGGGGCCTCCCCTCAGACTGTCCAGTCCCTGCCACCTCCAACCTAAGTAGGTCGTGAGCAGGTATCCAGGCTCAGAACCGCCCTTGCTGCCTTTTCCCCCTTGTATTTGTTCTCAAAAGATACTTGTATTTTTAGTTATTTATTTTTTATTGAAGTTATTGGGGAAGATACTTGTATTAAAAAAAAACAAACCAGTTGATCTTGACCAGGGTACCACAATGCTCTAAAATGCACATCCTGTGCAAAGTAAGGTATCCAGAACTTAATGCAGAAGCCCTCTCCTTGACCATGGTGGCCATGCTCACCTAAATAGGTCAGACCTGATGAAGGGAGCACCTTCTGCACCTTGCAGCTTGGGGAGAACAAAGGTGAATGCCAGTATCTAAAAGTGCTCTGCCAATGTTTACTGCCAGATGCACTCCCCTCTTAAACATTTCATTTATAGCTCATGTTTCACGTGTTACTACAAAAGGGAAATAATTTCATGTTACCCAAAAGATAAATTCCTAAGTAATTAACTATTTTTTTCTTTTTTTCATTGCACCAAAAATGATGTTTGAAAATGACCTTATCCCGGTGATGCTGATAGCCAAACGTCAGGGGCCTGGGTGTTTCTAGTGTTTCTACTCAGGATAAGGGGGTGTGTGGAAGAAGCTCCCAGACCCTGGTCCGAGGTGGTGAAATGTCACCCAGACTTGTTCAGGGGAAGGGAAGTTGTCCCCTAACACATTGTAGGGCAGAGGACCGGCTCTGAGCCTTGGGAAGTGCTTGGAGTCCTGGAGTGGAGGAGGGGTCGCAGAGAGCAGAGAGGTCGAGTGGGGAAGGAGCATTCGCAGGGGTTGCAGGTGAAAGGACTAAGAGTCCCTGCAGTGCTAGGTCTCCACTAATAATCTAGCACCTCTGGAGAACCTGCCATGAGTGAGGCGCTCTGCATAGTGTTTCTTATTAGTTTAATCATTTTGCAGCTGAGGAAGCTGAAACTTGACCAGAGGCAGTTGATGGCCTAAGATAACATACAATAAGTTGGGAACACTGGATTTCCAGTACACTAGGCTGCCCACCTTACCCACTCTGTGCCGTTCTCATGTCCAGACTGGGTAGAGAACCAGTGGTGGGACTCCGAGGGCTGCTGAGGTGCTGAATTAAAGCCACTAGAAGTGCAAGCAAAATCTGGTATTAGGACAGTGATGCGCAAGGCATTGCACGGACCCAGGGACCTTCCCAGAGCTGCCTCTCGCTCTTCACTGGCCTTTAGCACATCCCTCAAGTTCATTGCCCTCAGGCAGTATTAGCCTATTCCCATGGTTTCTGAGCAGCGATGTAGTACTTCACGAAAACAAAACAAAACCCACTGCCTTGGTGTTTGCCCCGAAGGGGTGTGTTAAATTAGGAGAGGACAGCTGATAATAATAATGCTGGCAATCTAATCCTTTTTTCACCCCACTTTAGCTACTATAGATAATATTTTTGTGCTCTTGTCTATAAATTAAGGTTTTATTCTTACCGTTTTGCTTAGATCTGTGTTGAAAAAGCTGGAACTTAATGTAGAGATGGGTAAACATTTCTCTTTCAGCACTGCTGTTATTTTCATAAGAGTTAGCCATATGTAATAGGAATGCGAAATCTTAAGCATGGTAGGGGATGGAGGTCACGGACTTACTTCCCTGTTTGCCGCCCCTGTGTGCAGTGCACCACTGCATGCGCAGAAAGAGCGCTGCCGGGCCCCCAGCTCTCGCTGTCAGGCTCTCTGTCAGCCTCAGCCTCATTCTCAGTTTGCTGTGCTCTTTCTGTCAGGGGCTGAGGGAAACTGCGGGCCCAGGAAGTCAGGGAGAAGGATTTCTAAATACTTCTTTCCTCGTTACAACTTCAATGTGTTTTTGTGTGCAAGCCCAGGTTCAGAGGGCAAATGGATTCTGCATTTAAGTTAGCTGTTAGCCATACATGCAAGGAATAATTTTCCAGAAGGTGTTTAGAAACATCTGAAAACACCACGAGAGGTTTGACTTTCACAAATGATTATAATACCTTACCTTGAAATAGCACTTTCTTCCGAATCAAAAAACTCATGAGGTTTTATAAAGAGTGAACATCTGAAGGAGTTTACTAAACGTTTGGTAGTTTCTGCTTTTCATGCACCATATGCAAAATGATACGGATTGAATGGCAGTTTGCAAAGACTCTTGGTTTGGTTGGGTGACAAATTGGGATGGCTGCTCATCACACTGTCTTTTCTTCTATTCAAGATGGAGGAAGAGCAACTCTACGCCTTGAGGTGGAAAGAACTGGAAATGCACAGCCTGGCTTTGCAGAACACCCTCCATGAGCGAACCTGGAGTGACGAGAGGAATCTGATGCAGCAAGAGCTCCAGTCCTTGAAGCAGAACATTTTCCTTTTTTATGTCAAACTCAGATGGCTGCTGAAGCGCTGGCGACAAGGGAAACAGATGGAAGACGAAGGAGAGGATTTCACTGAGGTACCTCCACTCGGAGAGTTCATTTTATTTGCATCGGTTTTGTTCTTGACCGGCAGACACTGCCATCCCCTTTCTCCTGCACACAGCATCATGTTCTGCTAGTTCAGGTTATTTTGTCACGTCCACCCCAGGCGATGGAAATGCAGTGGGTTGTCCAGTTATATATCAGACCAAGGGTCCTCTGCTGTCCCTAGGCCTTGTTTTCAGAGTGTAAGGGTCTACAAGTACGTTCTGCAGCAGTTTTGCTGCTATCTCTTTTGTTGCTGATTTATGAATTCATTAGAGTGATCACCCTGAGATCCTTGACGTCTCCTTCTACCTTGCTAGTTGGTTAAACCTTGTTCTAAGTGCTTCCCTCCTCCTTCCGTTTCCGTTTTTGTTCCTATATGCCAGAGCCCATTCTGCCAGTGCAGTTTTATAAGGGTCTTTTCCAAGCTCCAGAGAGGTCACTCTCTTGCCACTTCTGAAATTTTCGTGTGTTCTCCTAAAAGAGAACATGCCTCAATTCCTAGATGCAGAACAGAACCAGAACAGAGTTGTTTGTTCTCAGAAGGATTTTATTGATTAAGTCAGAGTGACCATGACCTCTATAGGCTCCTTCCTGGCCTTGCTCTGGGGCAAGGGCAGGGCTGGAATCCTGGTGTTGGGTGTGTCCATCCTGCTGGCTGCTCAGTCAGCTGCTTCAAGGCATTCCGAATATTGGTTTCCATCTAGTCTCCAAAGACCTTTTGTCTGCGTTTCACTCTGGTGAGCAGTACGTGTAATTTTAAGTCATCCTCCGAATTGGAAGATGTGATGATTCTCTTTCCTCAGGGTGAAGAAAGTCTTCAAAAACTAATTCAGCCTGCCTCCAAATATCCATGACGTAAAAAGCCAACATTAGTAGAAACCTAGAAATTATTGTAAATTTTCGTGTTGATCAATACTTTGGAGTTCCTTCTCTAATTTATAAAATGGTAACTATAAGCAATAATAATTTATAGATAGTAAAATTTCTAATCTTTCTAGGAAACTGTATTTTTCTCATTGTATACTATTTAGATGGAGAAAGTGGCCAATGAGTGAAATGGCCAAAATGAGCATATTAGGGGAAAGGACTGAGAAGCGAAGGGTTGATAATTATCCTCAGACCATAAAAATCAGACTGCACAGCAGAAGGATTTGGGTAAAGCTGTGATCATCATCTCCTGCTGTTTTCAGAGTGAGCACCCAGAGCTGCACCCCAAGCTCAGTGAGCTTGGAGTCCAGGGGGACCTACAGAGGGATGCCCCAGACCGGAAGGATGATGGTCCAGGCTGTGGCTCTTCAGGAGGGGAGCATTCTCCACTCTCCCCCATGCGGATCAGTGACCACGGATCCCAGCTGCAGCCCGCAGATGGGGGACAGCTCCACAGGCAGGTGGGTGCGAGGTCCCAGCCCCCCTCTACCCACACCTGGGAGAGAAGATCCTAATCTATGTCTGCTTTTGTCAGAAGCTATGTCATCTTTTGTCAGAAGGGGCTGTGTTCTGGAGAGCAGAATTCTCTGGCTGCCTAGGGTTTCTTGTTGCTGTATTTTTGCTAGAAATCACTTCATTAACGCTTTCACCATAATGTCACCCATTAGTTCATTTGGCTTACACATGTAAATAAGAACCATAGTAAGATCGGATCAACTGTGTCCCCTCAAGGCCAGTGAACATGCCACAGAAAGAGGAAAACAAGCGTTCTGTAGAATGGTCTGAGGCCTTATAAAGGTTGGCCATCCTTCCAGGGAGGAGAGAGGACTGAGTTCTGCTCTCATTGTGTCAGGAAAAGAAAGTACAGGGCCTCTTTGTTAATGTTCAGCTGAATGGGGACTTGGCAAGGTCACTAATTTGGTAACATAATGCGTAAGGAGAAAAGAACAAGTATTTTTAAAAAACTAACTCCAAACGTGTATAAAGTGTTTCAGGTTCTTTTGGGGCCACTTGAAACATAATGCCTCAAATAAAAATATTTGATGATGCTTAAAAAAATTAAAGTATTAAAGAGAGGTGGGATTTCAATGTAAATATTACATAATTATTAGTGTCGCCAAAGACCACATTTATTAATTATTAAGCAGATAGACCTTGCTTCATAAGCCAAAAAATGCTATCGATACCACCCAGATTTTTTGCAGTTTTATACAAAACAGCAGCAATGATGGGTTTGGAGTATTGAGACCCTTGGAGGCACCCAGTACTAAAGCTTGCTCATTCCCAGCCTGCCAGTTCTGAGTCTTTTTTGACTCTGTGTTGCTTCTCTGAGGGTTCCACAGGTCAGCCTTAGAGCTAAGCCCCAAGGCCTGGACCCTGGCTCTGGGGTGGGGGGCAGAGCCGGGGGAACCCCAGGTACAGCAGTCAGTCTGGGAGGGTGGGTGCGGCTGCAGGGGCTCCACCAAAAACATATTTGGGCACTCCCTCTGCACAGAACTCCACAGCTGCAGCCCCTCCCTCAGCCCAGAGCCTCAGAGGGTCCATGGGAAAGGGTTGTCAGCAGCACTTCCGCCCAGATCCAGATGAGGAAAAGCAGTGATGTCTGAGCACAGGCCTCGGGGAAATTGTGTGTTTTCCCCTTACTCCCTGTGTTCTCTCCACATACAAATAAGACATTCACAACTGAAGAGCTGGTTTTTTCTTCTGCAGACATTAGCAGTTTGTTTAATCCAAATACATTCAAAATGGAAACTGAAAGAATACTTTTCACCTGAAACAAAACTAGATTCTATTAGCATATAATGCTCAACACATTACAGCAATAAAGATGGTACTCCATTATCTTTATTAACTATAAAGCCAAGATGGTAAAGCCAATGTGGTTGTAGTAGTGTTGTAAGGATAGAATGTTACCATCCAAAAAAAAAATCAGCACATAACATTAATGGTAGATGAATATTTTTACGCTGGTTCACTGTAAAGGCAACAAAATGTTAAAAGTCCATGGTACTGAAGGGTGAACAATCACCATGTAAACTTCTTCATGTGGTGTTTTAATGATTTATTCATGGTATGTAAAGACTGAAGCTGAATGGCTCTTTGCTCTAATTTTCTATTACCCTTAATGTTTGCCATTAGTTTTGGTGCCAGAACATTTTTCATGAATGACAGGGCAATATTCAGGGTTGCAAATTTTATATATGTATAAAATTTTCATATAAATTTTATTTTTCATATATATTTCATATATAAATAAATATATATGAAAAAGAAATAAAAGAGTAAAGAAAAAACATACTATAAAAAACACTAACAATAAACCACTCATTTAAAAGAAGTTCGAGCCCTGGCTGGTATGGCTCTGTGGATTGAGTGCCAGCCTACAAACCAAAGGGTCACTGGTTCGATTCCCAATCAGGGCACATGCCTGGGTTGTGGGCCAGGTCCCCAAGTAGAGGCACATGAGAGCCAACTGATTGATGTTTCTTTCTATCTCTTTCTCCCTCTCTTCCCCTCTCTCTAAAAATAAATAAAATCTTTTTTAAAAAAGTAATTTGAATAAAGGCTTCAAAACTCACAATTAATTTTCTGGTAAAAAATATTTGAAACAGGAAAAAGAAAAATCTTTAATCCCCCAAAATGAAAACTATTACATATCTGTGTCCCCAAAATATATACAAGACTTTTTCTCAAATGTGGAAGGCCTCATTCAAAGGGAAAAGAGGCTCAGAGTTAATTTTATTTATATTGCTGAATACATAAAAAGCAAAATATGTGCATCATTTGCTAGTTTACCAAATAGCCAACATTTTTGATAATTCAAAACCAGTTTGCTTCTGTGTCAAGTGCATTTTTGTTTTGACCGAGATAGAATGGAGAATGCTTTCGTGCTCACAAGCAGCTTTAAGTGGTCACGCTGCAGAGCTGTTTTCTGTGCAGCTCCACCCACCCTTCATTTTCACTGACTCATATGACTCAAGAAAAAGGAATTTTCAAAGGACTTTTCATTATGTTATTAGGAAGTTCATCATAATGCTGGAGTCCATGGGGAGAATTTAGCTGGTGGAATGAGTTTTCCAACAATGGCTTAGAAAATAAAATGCTACTTTGCAAAATAATCCTTTAAAATCTGCCAGTTTTTTTTGTTTTTTTTTGTTTTTTTTTTTTTTACTTAAGATTACAGTTTTATTATACAGGATATAGGATGAGTGTTTAGGTGGTTGGTGATGCAGGCTGTGAGAGTTCATAAAGAGAAGAAAGTGTAAAGAATAAAATTTTCATTCACTCCCCAAGAAAGGAAGGGCCATAGTATGGAGAGATACACCAGGCTCTGCCAGTTTTTGTGAGTTTTTTTACAAATATTTTGTTTATTTTAATGAAGCTGGTACAATGTCCACTTAAAATCCATGTCCCAGGCCAAAAGGTACAAATAAAATAAAAAAGAACAGTGTTCTGTTATATATACTTCTACATAAATAACTTTATTAACTGCTAATAAAAACTAGAACTTTTTATTAGCAGAACCTTCTGGAACCTTCTGACAAGATTTTTCTTTACTCTTAAAATGCTTTCTCTTTATTGAAGCCATCATTGGTGTTAGTCTTTGCTCTCATTTTATCTGTCATCTTGACTCCAGCCTGATATTCCTCCTCTTTTGTTTCAGGCCCTCAGGTTTTAAAAGTAGCTGTAAGTTAAGTTCTCTGGGAAACCTGCATCTCCCACTGAAAGTGTAGTCCAGGAGTGAAGCAATCACGTACTAGAATTTCGGGGCCAATTAGAAAGTTATTATGAGCACTTGCATTGTTCGACTTTCTTTATCACAAGCCTGAAGGTGCACAGTCCTGGAAAAGCTGGCCTCTCTGTGCACACAGGCAGCATGTCGAAAGGAGAGGGCAACATGAATGTGGCTGAGGTTTGATCGCCAAAAATCGGCACAATGAAAACAAACAATAGTGAAAAATGGGCACTGGAATTCTAATTGCCAGACGTTTTAAAGCAATGGGGTGCCAGTTTTCAATTTCATTTTGAACACCACAGTACAGAAGAACTATTTTTAAAAATAAAAAATATTGAGGGAAAAGAAAAAATAAAAAGAATATCTAAACCATTGAACAACTCCTGTTTGTTCCTGATAAACTTCAGTCACATCTTCTTCCCCCATTCCATTTTTTGGGAATGCGATTATCAGCAGTTCTCTGGGACCTTCAAAGAGAAACCTGAGTCAATTCATTGTAACTCCCTGTCTTTGACGGTATGATTCTTCGATTTTCCTGAGATGCGTCATCATTTTCTCTTTAAGTGAATCTCAATGCTATCCTGCCCAATGACTGAGTTTAATGTACGTTTCTTACTTCTTATACCCCAAGTCCTCGATTGAAGGCTTTGCCTCCTGGTCAGTCGCGGTGGCGGTGGCGGTGGCGGTGGCGGCGCTCCCCTCCCGGCCCCACCCCCGCCTCACCCCCATCTCCACCCAGCAGCAACCTTTGTTAGAGAGAACCTTGCCCCAGGCTTTACAAGTTTTTCTCTCTTCCCTATAGCACAGCACTGTGGCTATTCCAGTTTTATTATTTATTTTTTAAGAGAGATGTTGGCAATTAGTACTGTAAAGTGTAAGGTTGGCAGGGAAAACAAAGAAGGCTGTGCCAGTTCCCGCGCGAAGAAGCTGAAACCTGAACCCAAACTTCCCCTAAAAGTCATGTGACACCTCACCCCACCTACATCACCCCTTACTCACCAATTCCCAATCGCCACATGACCCTCACCCGCGTTTTTTTTCCACAAAACTCCTTCCCAAGAACAAAGGAGGGCGACTTCCCTGGCCCATGCTCCCCCGGACGAGCGAACTTCGCCCGGAAGCGCTCCCAGTAAACTTTTGCTTGCCCGACTTGTGGCTCACTCTCGTTCTTCCTCGATGAATACCTTACATAAAGTATCTATAATTAACTCAAATAATATTCCTTGATTTCTACTTAGTCAAAAACTTGCTGCACTAAGATCATGTGTTGGGTGTTTCTCACACAAGTGTCCAAATGCTTTGGAAAAGGCAAAAAATATAATACATCTGGTTTTCTAAACCATAGTCACGGAAGATTTTACTCAGGGGTGGAAAATAATGTAGTCACTCAGCTGGAACCTCACATTCAGTGTATTTTAATATCATCTGCATTTTTCCTCTTCCAATACTAATTTATTAGATCTTCTCCTTAAAGCGGAGATGGGTCCATGAGGCTTCACTTTGCACAGTGTGCAGCAGAGGCGCGTGAATGGGCTCACAGGAAGAGGCCAGACGGGCAGAATTAGTTCTGCCTTTAATGGATCCATTTCTCCATAGTAATTAAGTGCTCAGTGCCATCCATCCAAGGACAGAAGATTAGTGAGCTCTACTCTAAGCGACAGCTGGTTCCCTGAGAGTGAACATTCTCAATTAGAAGGCTTGCCTGCCCTTTAGTGGTCTGAGGACTAATTAGCTAGGTAACCTGGGTGTCTTACAGAGCTGCTGAACAGAGCTACACCCTTTTAGAGACTCTGAGAACCTCCCAAGGTGATAAGCAGAATGAAAAACGTGGCCCAACTTCTTTCTCAAGGATAAACTCACAAGTAACAAAATTTCCCAGGCCTTGATCTTTGTTTTGTGTTGTACTGAACATTCTCACAGTTTAACACAGTAAATGGTAATATTTATCATGTCCAATGAGATAAAAAAAATTAAATGTATTGAGTCAACCTTGGAAATAGTTCATGAAAATCATCAGGTTAGAAAATGTTTGGCTCTGTGAATGCCCTCTGTTGACTGATCTTTAGTTATACGATCTAGCAGCAGTGACTGGATTGTCCTTGAGAACAGGAAGCACTTTCAGTTTGCCTCCTGGAAGAGCAGAGGCTGGAAATATGCAAGGGCATGTTACGTAGTTCTCACTGAGCTCCAAGATGCTTGCCACTTGCCACTATGTTAAGCTTTTGAGACTAACACTGCTAAGTCTGTGTATGCATTTCATATTCATTTGTAATTCCAGAAATCAAGTTTAAAAAAAAAAAAAAAAAACAAGCCAAACAAGGTGATTGGTAGTGCCAGAATTATGACGTGGTTCTAACAGCTAGTCTTCCTAGAATTGGATTAATTTTTTTAAAGAGAAATTATTTTTTCATTCAGAGATGTGATATAATATTCATTAAAGTATCTAAGTATAAATATAAAGAATCTAATTTAAAATTCAGAGCAAGATCTATAGAAATTTTGTTTCATATTAGTCTTCAACAGGGCCTGGTCACTGTAGAGTCTAGCTCAGGATCCAGCATTGGGACTGAGTAGGTTCTGCTCCCCTGGGCCTTTGTCATGGATCCAGCCATCTGAAGGTTAGGCCTTCAGGGATACGCCAAGTAAAATCAGCCTTTCTTCTGTAGCCCAAGTGCCTTTGGCTCCCTGGACCTCTTAGACTTGGACTCACCTGGGTGCCCAGCAGCCACTTTCTGACCACCCACCTTTCTGCTTTGCCCCCAGTGCAGAAACTTAAGAGGAGCACCTCTCCCCGCCAAGGCCTGAATGTCATGCCCTGATGTTTTCCTTTTTGAGTTTTTTTTTGGGGGGGGCGGGAGAGATTAATAAGAAAACTTTCCTCTTGAGCCTTAATAGCTTTTCCATTTCAAATTTGTATGTTATACTGTGGCTTATTCTTAAGACTTTGCAACTTTATATCCTCACCTGGGAGATATGCAACTCTATATAAAATGAACCAGACCAGAGCTTATGATTTTGAAACTTTGCTGTGTATTTTTGTTTGTTTGTTTCTGTTACTGTGGAAATAGCACCTGTTGGAGATGAAAAGTCACAAGTACTAAAGGGAATTTAAGGAAAGGACCCTCCACCACAGTCCCATGGTGGGCAGCTTATGACATAACTTTTAAGTGCATAACAAACTCTAAATCTTGCCGATAAGTGATTTCTTCCTATCTGGCCCCTTGTTTTCATCAGACTTGCCCTGGTTTCTTTGAAGCCTTTGGTATCTCTGGGTTTATAATTTATTCAATATATGTCCATCAGTTCTTTCATAGACCCACACTGGGAAGCTCTCAGTGAAAGTTATGGTGGCCTGCAGGCACAGAGCCCTCGTGGCCTGGATCAGCTGGTATATTCTCAGCTACAGGAAAAATGATTTCTGTGTATAAATGAGTCTGTCATCTCTGTAAACCCCCATCAGAGGTTGTATTTTCATGGCTAGTCTTCAATGACTTGTCTTTTACCTGAGGGGGAATAGTGGTTTTAGAAAAGAATCTTAAAATTAATCTGAATGTAACAAGGTAAGAATGATAAATGGTGTGTTTACTTAAATATTGCTGGATGTGTAAATGTACCCTTCTTGGCTAATCTCAGAAAAGGACTTGTCTTGGGACTCCTGCTGAAAAATGATGTAGGAGCTCCCCCCTCTTTATATGTATCAGATGGGAAGTATGCATTGTGTATTGGAGATTGGGAGCAGCTACCAGAGCATTCCAGAACTCCCTGCCCATGTCTAACAGCCTAAATGGATCAGAAGGGAAGGCCATCACCTCTATTTTGTGACTGGCTTTTGTGGGTCAGCCTATAGCAGCAGGTAAGCAGGTCAGCCTATAGCAGCCAAAGTTAATGGCTCTGATGCAAGCAAAGTAGTTGATGGTAATTCAGCTCTTTCACAGAATTGTGATACATGGGTTTTAAAAATTTTAGGCAAGAATGATTTTGTAAAATTGCTAGCATTGTATCACAAATAGCTTGGTGTGTTGCCTTTTCTATAAATCTCCTTTTCACTTTCTATTAATAATATTTATTATATACTTGGGTAGCAGTCCTTTTGGCTGAAACCCAACCCCGAACCTGTTGTAAAGTTGAACATTTTATAGCACAATTTTGGGATTGATTATTTTAAGCCTCATCCAAGAGAGGTGAGCTCGGAAGGACTGAAATGCCCTCAGACTGGGGAGAAGAAATAGTAGAGCCATTTTATCCTGCTTCTTTGTGAGGAAACCAACCAGCTGATCTTGAAGAGATTGAAAAGTTGGTCTTTTTCATTGAGATGGACCTGTATCTAGCAGATCATAAGCTAAAGGGTTGTGTGGCTGGGCTCCTGACATAGAAGATTCAGAAGGTCTGTATCCAAGAAGACTCACCTAAATATCTTTAAGTGGACCAGAGTCTCGGTTCCATTCTTGACTTGATTTGGGTAATCTTTTTACCCAAAACATAGCCTAATAAGGGCCACCACTGGAGGAAAAGGGAGAGAAGTAACTTTTAGGTATTTTTTCAGGGTGGCTCAGTATTACTATTTCCCTTGATATAGGGATGGAAATTCATTTCACAGAAATTAGATGGCTTCTCTAAGGCCAAGCTAAAATAATAATAATAATAATAATAATAATAATAATAATAATAGCAGCCTAGGCAGGGTATGATGTCAGAATTCAAATATCCTGGCTTGGATTGTTCAGCCTTGGAAGGGACAGACCTGGATTGCAGTCTGGTCCCTGTACTTCCCAGCAGCGAGACCTCAGCAATCTCTGCACACTGTAGTTTGTCCTCTGTAACACGGAGAACATAGCAGTACATCCCCAAGACTGAGGTAAAATGCAAGGTCATGTAGACGAGTGATTTAGCATACCCCCTGGCTCATGGGAAACAATATTTGTTGTCATTACTGGGGGTTTTGTGTGTGAAAAGGTCATTTAGAAGGCTCATGCCCACCAAGGGCTCGTTCAGGGCCTTCAGAAATCTTTACTCAGACATCCGTTCCTGCTGCCGTGCACCAGTGCAGAGAGCTAGTGTGGCATCTTGCCATGCCACATGCTGCTTCCGGGTGATTATAGTGTGACAAGCATCGAAGGCATGGGTTCTCTGAACTCTCTTGCTGTTTTGGCCACCTTTACCCCAAAGTAAGTTTGAACTCATTTCATGATGATTAATATACTGATAGAATAGAATATTATGTTGATTACTCTCACCCAGATGTACATGAAAACATTAAGGCTTAATTTCTTTAATCTGATACCTACTAATGCCAAAAAGTAGTTACTTCTAGAGTATGTACTTCCAAATTTTCAATCTGCAAAAGGACTATCATGTGAACCTCTGCTTTCAAGAAGCACAAAGTGCTGGTCCTAATGTCAGAGCCTCTTGGTGCAGGATTAAGAAGCCCGCAGGCTGCCCACAGGTGTGACTTGGGGTTCATAGGGAGCTATGTATTACACATATGAATTTATTATATGAGTTTTTGCTTTTTCAGTGAAAATTAGATGACTACTCCAAAGACTGAATCAAAATTATTATTATTTTATGCTTGAAATGCTTTGACGTAAAACATAGTAATATATTTAAACTCTAAACTCCAAAGATGGAAATACTGAAGAAATCTACCATAAAATATACATAATTTTTCAGCAAATTCTATACTTAGAATGTATATTTCTGAAAAGACTGTTGTAACACCTCACTCACCAGTACTTAAATAACTTATAAATACTTTTGGTGTAGAGTTTATAGAAACTGTTCTGTATTTACTGTAATTTCACACATTTCAAAAGCATGTCTTTAAATATAGAGGTAATTTTTTTTATATTCAGATGGTTGGAAAGAATGTAGGATTTCTAGAAGGATCTCTATCTTCTGAGCTTTGCAAATGTTAACAGAATTGTACTTTTAATAAGCTTTTTACCTCAGAGCTATTGAAGTAAAAATTGGTGTTCAGGGTGAGAAAAACCAGTGAGTAATAAATAAAATGGCTAACAAGTAGGCCTTTCTGCTCAATCAGAAGTCTACTGTATCTAATATTAGAACTACTCATATAAATTATGGGGGCAGCTATGAAGTTTTCGGTAATCTGTTCATGTTAAAGAATTTCTCTTTTCTAATTAACTTTATTTAAATCCAAACATACCTTAATCTTTTCCCAGATATGTTGACCATCTTTGTGTACGTACATGTGTGTTCAGTGGGTTAACTAGATGGTTTTCACCATCTAGTGATGGTTCAGCTGACTCACCTTGTGAGGGAGGGGAGGTGATGTGTGTGTAGATCCCAAGCTAGGGGGCAGAAAGGCACTCACCTTGGTTTTCCAAGTAGGGAGATTCCACCTGAGAATAAGGGGCTTGCCCTTCTGTAGTAGAGACCATCTGCATCCAGAGGGACTAAGATAGCTTTTATTCCTCTCGTCTTATGAATATACCAAACAAGATTGCCCTAAGGCCTCATAATGCACCTTTGTGTTTTCTGTCCGGTTGAAAGAGATGGGCTCATGGGGCTACTATTATCCAGGTGCCCATAAAATGCCTTCAAGGGGTGGGACAGGTTGTAGAAAATATAAAATCTTTTAAGTTGGGTATAAGCAGATTAGTAATAAAAACCCATTTTCATTTAACAGACCTCTTTGTACACTTCACATGAGCTTAGCATCATGCAAAACTCTGGAAATGTTGGGATAGGTCAGGCCTTGTCTCTCCCCAGGAACGTACCATGGAGGAGGGGCAAGATAAACACTCGCAGTGGTTATTTGTGCTGTTAGTGAAGCAGAAGGGAGGAGCAGTGATTCAATCTCAGAAGGTCATGGGGAAGCCTTTGTAAACAGTTAAGCATTTTCTTTTGGCTTTCTTTAATTAAACCTTAAAAGTTGCCCTGCCCCCATGGCTGCATTTGTCATATATATGACCTCTGAGTAACTACCAGTCAGAGGATGGCCAGCCTATGTTCCCAAGAAACACAAGGCCTCTATTCACACGACAACACACACAGGTGCGGGTTTGTATTTTGTTATATCTGCATCCCTAGCCAGAACTTTGGACATCTGAAGTCATACAGGGTGTTTGTCTTGGCAGCTCCAGCCTCCAGGTCTCCCTGTGGCCTCCTGCATCTTCTTTTTTGCTTCAGGTTCCCCTAGCACCAGCCCAAGTCCTGGCCTCCCTCCTGTTCCAACAAACCCGTAGCAGTCTCAGCTCCAGGGGCCTGATGGCAGGCAGGGGTACCTCCTGGCTCCGAGCCCATTGCTAATGGCATCTTGGAAACAGCCTCGCACCACCTTGATTGCCAAGCTTTTCTCCTCTGACCTAAAGAATACCCTTACGTGCAGTGGCAGAGCCTACACCCATATTCCCACAGGTGGTGGAAAACCAGCGGCTGTTCAGCGCGCTGAAGACCTTGCTGGAGGACTTGCGCTCGGAGCTGCGGGAAGATGAGCATGCCCGGCTACGGCTGCAGCAGCAGTACGCCAGCGACAAGGCTGCTTGGGACGTGGAGTGGGCCGTGCTCAAGTGCCGCCTGGAACAGGTACCTGACCCCCCACCCTGTCTCCCCCAGGACAGGTGGAGAGGAGGCAGAGTTACTCAGATCCACAGTGACTCTCCTCTGAGAGGAAGAGGCTCTGAGGAGAAAACCAGGAGCAGCTGCCTGCTGTCTTTCCTTAAAGTTCCCAGCCTTTCCAAGGCACCTTTATTTTCCTCATATTTCTTCTCCCAAATATTAAACATGATCAGCATTTTAAAAGTAGCATTAATTTTCCTGTTCCACATTGAGCAAGGTTGTGTTTAGCCCCATCAAAGGACTGCAGCATGAGGTGGTGATCAGAGTGTGCTGACGTAATTCAGACAGGAGCTAAGCAAATGCAGATTGTAGTTTAGTTATTTCTGAAAAAGGTAAATACACGCTTTCCTTTAGATTTCTCCAAATCCTGGATAGAGCTGTAGACCTTCCACAACATGACCCAGAAATCTAATCAGTTTCAGTGTCCTATTTAACCCAGAGGAAATGGAGGCCCAGTAGAAGTGGCTGGTCTCAGGTCACAGAGCCTTGAGTGCTCAAGTGGAGAGGAGAGTGGGTTCCTGCCTTCATGCTCCAAACAGAGCAGAGCCTGATGGGAGATTTTAGATCCTGGCATGGTGGTTAAGATCAGACCTGGCCAGAAACATCCTTTTCTACATTTTCAGAAACATTTTCTCCCTGGAAATCTTAAAAGCGCTGTCACTTCCTGCACAGTGTCCGCCTACTCAGATTGTTTCTCCAGGTTTCTTCCAGCCTCTTGATTGTGATGAGGGAGGAAAGGTTTCTGCATCTTTGATAATCCATTCTCTAGGCCCTCTTTTGAGACAAACCATACAGTAATTAAAATTTTATGTCAATTGGCTCAGTCCTGCATGGGGGGAAAAAAAACTGCCCAGAAAGGAGACATCTTCCAAATGGTCTTAATAAAAGATGAAAGGAGTTGTCATGTCCAAGGAAAACAGCTCTCCTGGTACCTACATGTTCACCTGCATTGCCACATGGCTCAGGTGAGCAGTGGTGGCAGGCTCACAGCCTTGGGAAGAGCAGAGACACAGTCTTTGCAGAGGAAGCTGCAAAGCACAGGAAAACCAAAGTGCCAGGCCAGGCTAGTCAGATGACAAAGCCAGTGACCCAGTTACTAGTCCTGCCTCCTGCCTGGCAGCAGACTCTTTCTAGATTCTGTTTATGTTAGGATGTAGCCTGAACAGTCAGCAGCAGAGGAGAAATGAGTGAAAACACTCTCTGATGAGCTGCCTTCAAACAATTTAAAAATATGGTTATGGGAGAAAGAAACTAAATATTTTCAAAGACCTTAAGTGTAGCTAAAGAAAGACAAAATCTTTGAAGCCACCCAGTTTCAAAACACTTCATCTTTGTTTTAGACAAACCTTGCATCCACCCACATGTTTGCTACAAATAAAGCCTCAGGGAGAGTCATTAAACACCATGAAATGATGCTAGGACTTGCAGCCTGGAAGGCAGGTGGTTATAGATAAGATTCATCTTCTGCCCAGATTGTTTAAGAAGTTTCTTAAACGTTTGCAGCCCAGGAAGCAATGAATGTGGGTGGATGCTGGTTCATTTATAATAGTCCCATCTTTACCCTCTTCCACTTAAAAGCACAACAGGTGAATTCTACCAAAATTAAGTATTTTCTCTCAGTGAAGGTCATGTTGAGTCAATTCCCAAATCCATGACTCTTTCAATCGACTCCTAAGTCAGACCTTACTCTAAATGCCAAGGATCCAGCAACAAGTAAGATATTTCTTGAACAGGTTTGCAGTTCTGTGGGAGACCCAGACAAGTCCTATAATCCATAATAGTGTGAGAAGTACCCTGCCAGACCTGTCCACAGTGCTGTCGGTGAGTGGAGGCACGAAGGGCACAAACCTCGGCTTGAGGATTTAGGGAGGACTGTTTGTGAAAATCCTGCTTAGACTGAATCTCAGAAGATGAATAGGAGTGGGTACATGGAAAAGGAAGAAATGGATATTTCAGACAGAAAACGAACATCATGAGGAAGGGAACATGCCATGTCTGTGGAGCTGCACCTACAGAGACAAAAGAATGTTCAAAGAATTGAAACGATAATTCTGATTTTTACCATGGCATTAAAGCATTTTGGTTTGCTTTTAAAGAAGTTATTTTGGATTCAAGGTAGAGAATGGATTAGAAACCAGTAGGACTGAATGGATTATTAACATGGGTCTATGGGATCTGCTGAACTAGAATAGGAAAAAGATACATCTGTATGTACAGTAATCTTTAACTAAAATTTCTTATGCTTTCCAACAACAGTACACATCCAGTTCCTTCTGCCTGTCCTCTGCTATTGCTGTCATACAGTATACTTTTACACATCCTATAAATATACAGTACTTTGCAACTATTTTTGCTTTGTACACTCAGTGGTTTTCTAAAGCAATTAAAAATAGAGACAAATGAGTTTTACATTTTATTTATGTCATTTTCAGTGTTTTTTCATTTTGTGTGTGTGTGTGTGTGTGTAAAAGAGTGTCTGTTGATATCATATTCCTTCTGCCTGAACAGTTTCTCTATCATTTCTTGAAGTGCAGGTCTGCTGGCAATGATTTTATTTCTCAAATTTTATTTCTAAATTTTTATTTATTGAAAAATGTTTTTTTCTTTATTTTTGAAAGATATTTTTGCTGAGTATGTAATTTTATTAAGGTGCCATTTACCCCCTTTAGCATTTTAGAGATATTAACCCATTGTCATCTGACTTGCATAATTTCTAAGGAGAGGTCGGTTGTCATTCATATCTGTGTGCCTCTGTATCTCTGTATGTGTTTTTTTTCTCTGCCTGTAAGGCTTCCTCTTTGGTTTTCAGAAGTTTGAATATGATATTTCTAGATTGAAGTCTTTTTTGTTTGTTTGTGTGTTTCCTTTTGATACTTAACCTCCTGGATGTTTAACAAATATATATTGTAGATGCCTAGGTTCTATCACTGACCCATCACTAGGTTCCATGTTGGGGCTAAGAGTATAAGACAGACACGTACCTGTACTCAAGGAACTTTACAGAAGGACATGTAAGAGATGGTGGTGACTCAGTAGGAAAGTAGAGCTGAGAGGCAGACTGTGAGAACCTTGACATTCTGTGTGACTCTGTCAAGTGTTCACAATTAGAACTTTAAGAATGAAAATGGTGCCCTAGCTGGTATGGCTCAGTGGATTGAGTGCCAGCCTGTGAACTGAAGGGTCAATGATTTGAGGCAGATCACATGACTGGGTTGTGGGCCAGGTCCCCATTTGGTGGCATATAAGAGGCAACCAATTAATGTCTCTTTCCCACATTGATGTTTCTCTCCCTCGCTTTCCCTTTCCCTTCCCTTCCCTCTAAAAATAAATAAAATCTTTTTAAAAAATAAAATAATAAAAATGAAAATGGAGTCTGCCATGGGATTGGTCAGATCTTGGTTTAAACATGTTTCCAGGGATAATACATTAACATTCTGGCATTTTTTTTCTCTTACTGATGTGAGACTTAACAGGGACTAAGTTCTCAAGTTTTTTTCCTTTGACAGCTGGAAGAGAAAACTGAGAAAAACTTGGGAGAATTGGATTCCCCCACTGACAGCAAAGGGGTGTTCAAGAAAGAGAGGGAGATACACCAGAAGCTGCTTGCTGACAGTCACAGCCTGGTCATGGGCCTGCGCTGGCAGATCCATCACAATGAGAAGAACTGGAGCCGGGAGAAGGCGGAACTTCTCGACCGCCTGGACAGAGATCGACAGGAGTGGGAGCGGCAAAAGAAGGAGCTCTTGTGGAAAACAGAACAGGTAAGGAAGCACCCAGACATCAGAGAAGAGAGTGGGGACAGCTAAATTCACTTGGAAATCAGAGCATGTAGAAGGAAAAACAGTCAGGTTGCTTAGAGGTCCTCACTACATGAAGATGTTTTGTGGGCTTCCAGAGGAAGAGAAAGGAAAAAAAAAGTAGAATTTTTAGTATTGGAGACCTGGGCTCAGCTCTTCCATTACACTGATCTTTTCTTTGCAAAGTTTGTAGGTAAATTCCCTGTGTGTGTATATGTGTGGTGTGTGTATGTTCTGGGAGGTAACTTTTTAAAGGAATGTAAACTCCAAACTTGAAAGACGGGGTTATTTCAGGTCTTATAAAGTGATTTCTGCAAACAAGCAAATTAACTTTTTATTTTTTAATTATATTTTATTAATTATGCTATTGCAGTTGTCCCATTTCCTCCCTTCACTCCCCTCCACCCTGCACACCCCCTCCTACCCACATTCCCCCCTTTAGTTCATGTCCACGTGTCATAAGTTCTTTAGCTTTTACTTTTCCCACATTATTCTTGCCCTCCCCATCTATTTTCTACCCACCGTCTGTGCTATTTGTTCTATGCACCTTGTCCCCCTCTCTCCTCCTCCAACTCCCCTGTTGCTAACCCTCCATGTGATCTCCATTTCTGTGGTTCTGCTCCTGGTCTAGCTGTTTGCTTAGTTTGCTTTTGTTTTAGGTGTGGTTGTTAATATCTGTGACTTTGCTGTCTTTTTACTGTCATATGTTTTATCTTCTTTTTCTTAGATAAGTCCCTTTAACATTTCATATAATAAGGGCTTGGTGATAATGAACTCCTTTAACTTGACCTTATCTGAGAAGCACTTTATCTTCCCTTCCATTTTAAATGAAATCTTTGCTGGATAGAGCAATCTTGGATGTAGGTCCTTGCCTTTCATGACTTGGAATACTTCTTTCCAGCCCCTTCTTGCCTGCAAGGTCTCTTTTGAGGAATCAGCTGACAGTCTGATGAGAACTCCTTTGTAGGTGACTGTCTCCTTATCCCTTGCTGCTTCTAGAATTCTCTCCTTCATTTTAATCTTGGGTAATGTAATTCTGATGTGCCTTGGTGTGTTCCTCCTTGGGTCCACCTTTTTTGGGACTCTTAGCTTCCTGAACTTCCTGGAAGTCTATTTCCTTTGCCAGATTGGGGAAGTTCTCCTTTATTATTTGTTCAAATAACTTTTCCACTTGTTGCTCTTCATCTTCCCCTTCTAGTACCCCTATAATTCGGATGTTGGGACGTTTAAAGATGTCCTGGAGGTTCCTAAGCCTCTCCTCATTACTTTGAATTCTTGTTTCTTCCTTGTTTTCTGTTTGGTTGTTTCTTTGGTTGGTTCTTCCTTCTGGTCCACTCCATTGATTGGAGTCCCAGTTTTCCTCCCATCACTATTGGTTCCCTGTGCGTTTTCCTTTATTTCACTTATTGTAGCCTCCATTTGTTCATCTAATTTGTGACCAAAATCAACCAATTCTGTGAGCTTCCTAATCAACAATGCTTTGAACTATGCATCTGTTAGGTTAGCTACCAGTGCTTTGAGCTGTGCATTTGATAGGTTGGCTATCTCTTGTTTTGTTTTGTTTTTTTTTGGTCTGGTCGCAGCTGTTATGTAGTGAGGGGCGGAGCCTTAGGCATTCACCAGGGCAGGGCAACCGAGTCGCTAGGTTGTGATGCTGGATGTGGGGGCAGGGTCCGAGAGAGAACAATGACTCTTGCTCCCCTGTCTCATGGACTCCAGTCCCCTCCGCCACTTTGCCCAAGCAAATTGGGTCCTCTGGCACTGATTCCTGTGTGGGCAGGCTCGTGCACATTCTAGGACCCTGTGGGTCTCTCCCACAAACTGTCCTGCGAGGCTGGGATTCCCTCCCAGCACCCCAACTCTCACAAGTGTTCTCAATCAGTGCTTTTTAGGCTGTATTCCCGAAGCTGAGGCCTTGCGCTGGACAGTCTGTCCCGCTGCTCGTTTTCACCTGGCTTATCTGCATGCTAATGTGTGACTGTGGTCAGCTGCTTTGTGTACCTCGCTTGGTCTGCCTGTTGCCTCCCTGCACCTGGTAACCACCGCCTGTGCGCCTGGGACCACCAGCTACTGCTTCTTCCTGCCGTGACCCCTCTCTGCCAGCCGCCGACTCCACCCCTCTTACCGGTCTGGGTGAATTGTTGTCGTACTTCTGTACAATTCAATCCTCTATCTGTTCTGGTTGGGTTTTTTTTTGTGTTTTTGGTTCTATGTTTTTGTTGTCCTTAATCTTGGTTGTGAGAGGACACACAGTGTGTCCACCTGCGCCTCCATCTTGGCCAGAAGTCTGCAAATTAACTTTTTAAATTTCCCACTAAGGATGTGGTCACTGTGACCACTCCAACCTGAATGGAATTATTGTCCATTAGTAAAGAAATTGCTGGATTACATTGGAAGTCAGGCTGTTTGCACCTGCTATGCATATTACTGAGCTGTAATTAGACAGGACCACAGTCAGGAGAGGTAGCTGGTAGCTCATCACCTTCAGCTAAACAGATGATTCAGAAACTCAGATTAATTTAAGAGGAGAGGGGGAGTTGTTTTTCTGCCACCCAGATCATCATTCTCTGTGTTGCATCAGCCTTAGGACAGTTTGCGTAGTTGTGGCTGTGCCTGAGTGATGCACAGATTACATTTTTACGTTAAATTGATGAGGTTTGGGATTCCTCCCTGGCCGGATTTTTACATGGCATGCATCTTATTTCAGCTTGTCACACTTACTAATTCATGAGGCCTCAAGGAAATGTATGAAATCAATAAGAAACTGAGTTCAGGAAAAATAACCTCATTATTTGTTATAGACACCCATACTGCCTGCATTTATGTGGGAGCCTTTTAAAAATGCACTCAGTCATCCCTAGACATATGGTACCTATGTTATGCAGGTACAGCAGCAAAGGTTAATTTCTGCATACTGCAGCAGTGAGGGAGGAAAATGAACTGAAAAAGAACTGGAGTCTTTAGCTCAGAAAGTCTTGAGAAGAAAGAAGTGTACTGCAGATAGGAAGGAGCTGAAGTTCCTGCCAGGTTGGATTACTCACACAACTGAGTCACTTTATTGATATTTGATATGGCTCATTTCAAACGTCCCCAAATCCTATCTAAGGAAAGTTGGCCACTTCCTGTTCAACCTAGAAATGCCAGCACTTGAGGAGAATCTTCTGTATTAAGTCCCCTTGTGCTTGTGCTCTATTGAAGGGATCAGTGGAAACTGTAGGAGCAAAGTGACATGTGCTCCTAAGAATGGTCACAGATTTACTGTAGCCAGCTGTAGCCAATCAGTGGTGTCACTAACCCTGGGCACCTTGTTACCAGGGAAGTTCCCTCTTGGCCTTTCCTCCAGGGTCTCTCACTTTGTCTGTCCCTCCTATACCTCAGCAAGGCCGTCAGGATCCCTGCCCTTCTGGGTCCCCTTTGCCTGTTTGCTGTAGGCTTGTTGGTCTTCCACAGCTTCATTTTGGAAGTCACACCTTGGATATAAGTGAAGCAAGTTTTTTAGGGTTTTATTTTACTTTTGGGAATGAGGAATTTCTACTAAAGGAAAAATTGATAGTCAGCTTTCAAATAGTTAATGACCAAGAGATGAGTACTCATCTCATATTAAAAATATATTTTAGAAAGAGAAAAGGGGCAGGAGCTGAACCCCACGTCCAGGTTGCCAGTACTGCCACAGCTCTAGTGCTCACAGCCCAGAACACCAGTCCTCAAGGCTGACATCTTCGAGCATGGTGGGTTCTGCGCACTCATCTCTTTCTGGAATCTGTGTGTGTAGTGGATCCCACAGGCTTTGTACAATGACTTCACTGTTCTTTTTAGAAGAGGGTTTGTTGCCAGTAAATAGTGCTTCGGATATGCAGTTGTGGCTTTCAAAAATAAATCTGGCCTTTTCCCCAAAATATTCAAGATTTTAAAAAAAGATTTTATAAATCTCGGTGCCCAATCCTGAAAATTAGGTACAGCAGTTACAGGCATTCCCCATGAAAGACGCAGCTGGATGAAGTGTGTGTGTGTGTGTGTGTGTGTGTGTGTGTGTGTGTGTCAATTTAGTTTATCAGTAACTGGATTGCTCACTCATATAACTTTAACAGATAAACAAGAATGAAAATTCTTCATAGTATATCCTCTTGATATTTGACTACTTGGTGAGCCATACAACCTTGACTAGAATAACCTGATATAGATGCTAAAAGAAGTAACACTAAATCCATTTTCCACTTTCAGAACACATGTTTCATACTTGCCTGGTATCATTGAATTCCTACATAAGTTCTGTGCCACATGAGAGAGATACTTTTACATGATGAACGACTGTGGGAGTGTGATTAAGGTCATATAACACACATCTGTCTTATCAGCGTCTCCTGACTCAATCCAGACTTGACTGGGTGACTGTTAACTTTTATGGAGTCACAATGCTTCTCTCCTTAGAACTGTTAAATTCCCGATTAACATACTGCTGGTACAGGACTTCCAGCTCTAAGTAGCTAAAGGTAACTTCATTCTCTTTCCAGTAAATTCCTTAGATCAGGTGTCTCTACGACACGAAAGGCCCTTCTTTTATTTTTTTTTTTTAAGATTTATTTTATTTATTTTCAGAGAGAGGGGAAGGAAGGGAGAAAGAGGGAGAGAAACATTGATGTGAGAGAGAAACATAGTTGGCTGCATCTCGCATGCCTTGCAACCCAGGCGTGTGCCCTGGGTGGGAAGTGAACGGGTGCTCAATCCACTGAGCCACACCAGCCAGGGCGGAAAGGCTCTCCTTTTAAAAGCCACTCACAAAGTGATCTTTTTTTTTCTTTTGACCAGTTGAGATGAGGTGACATTCTTGATGGGGGTTTTTTTCCTGTATCATTTGAAATGCAAATCTTTTAAGTTTTCTGTTTGCATTACAAGTTGTTCTACTGCAGGGTTCTAAGTACAGTATTTGCTGGTGTCTAGTTTGAAATGGCTCTCCTAGGAAACCCTAGCCTTTCAAGGACCCATTATTCTCTTATAACACTCCAGAGGCATTTTAGTAGCAGATACCTCTAGCTCAAACCATTCCAGTTCATTTTTAGGAAACCTAACACCAGCTTTAGTGCTTGTTGCTCCTGGCTGCGGGTTTATTTTTGAAATTCCACTTTAGTGAGTTAGAGCTGCTTGCTCATAGCTCTCCTCTCAAGTCATTCTTCTCCCTTTTCACACACACCCTCAGTGCACATTTACAGTTTCAGTTGTGATTCTTGCATTTTAATTTCTTGCCCAAATAGCTTGGATATGATCATGTGTTAAAACTAAATTGTTCTGACATGCATAAGATAAGCATGTTTTCCTTTTAATTTTTTTAATTAGAGAAAGCATTTAGCATCTTTAAGAGAGCTGGGAAGAACTGTCATAGGGAGGGAGGGGCAGAGAGCAGAGGCAATAGAGCTGACACCCCAGAGGGATGTGATTCTTCCTCCGTCATGCAACTGTGATGCTGCCTCAGACTCTGGCACGGAAGCTCTGGCTGCTTCACTCTTCCTCTGCCTCATAAAATGAAGATAATACTCTGAGACTTTGGTTCCACCACCTCAGAAATTACTAAAGTAAGCATGTCCTTTGGTGATATGCAGGCCACACTTACAGCTAATTTGTTAACAAATGCTGAAATTGGGGCAAATAGTGTAATTTAGGAAAGATGCTTTCTTAAATAAATTAATATGCCTCTAAGGGAGTTTTAGGGCTTCCTGGTACTGTCTCAGCACTTAAGGATTGAAAATCTATCTCCTGCCACCCTTTCAGGACAAATCCAAGTATCATTTTAGTCGTTCAGATAATTTACTTATTCAAAAGAGCAGCCACCATGGGAAGTGCTGAGCGTGTTGTTCAATAAAGACCCCATTAAAGCTATGCAGGTGGAGGTGTATCCTCAGGTCTCAACTGTGCTTTGTGTGCCTGTTTCGACTGGAGGCCGTGAGGAAAGCTCGGGAGGGCAGAGGGGAAGCCACCCCTTACGACTTCTGCTAGGGCCTCTCCGAGGAGAGGAATGAGAGCAGCTTCTCTCCATGCCTTTTCCTGATCGTCCCTGTGATTTCACATCCACATCCTTCCTGACTGTCCTCCATAAGATCCCTGTGCCGTAAACAGGCAAGGTGGCTGTCAGTGCACCCCAGCCCCAGAGGGCAGGCTCCAGGGAAGTCAGTAGTGGTTTCACTGACAAAAAAAAATGTGCTTCACCAGGGGCTGGGCCCCTGGAGCCTCTTCTCTACCTGGGAGGGCAGGATACTGTTCCCACTGATAGGTGAGGAGACTGAACTGAGAAGAGTTCGGGAACTCATCCCTGAGAGCAAACCTGCAAGCCCCAACAGTGGTTTCGGCTCTTGTCTTCCGAACTCCAAGTGGTCCTGTGTTTTCCCCACAAGTGCTTCCGGAGCTTCTTAAGTCAGACAAAAAAAAGTATGACTCAAAAGTATGTGTCTTGTGTTTGTTGTCAGTCATTCTAGGTTCTAACTACCTTAGAGCTAAGTTTCAATCCTCTTAAGCAAAGTGTAAGTTGTTTTCTGGTACCCAGTGGTTCTAACAGTTCGGTCACTTGGGTTATATAAAAGACCCTTTCCACATGATTTGGAAATAATACTCTGTTACTAGAAAACTCTGCCAGTTAAGAAAATCAAAATTCACCCTCACAAGTTTGCTGTCATTGATGGTTTTCCACTGAATATACCTTAAGTTTGGAAGGTAATTACAAAAAAAAAAAAGTTCTAATTATGTTGTTTAATGTTAGCTTTTCTTAAAAAATAAATGTATAGTTTCCTGTGAGCACAGTACTCAAAGTTATATACAATAACATAGACTCTTGTCAGGAGGAGTTGGCCTGTATGTGGTTAATGCAGATTTTCAGTCCAAACAAAAGTGATTGTTTTTACAGCATTTGCAATGTTGGGTTAACATGTTGAAATCAAGGTCAGAACTTAAAGAATATTTACGTCTCGTGGTCTTTGAGGTGTGAGCTGTGGATTTGCAGATGGACTCATCTGTAATTCCAAATTGCAGAGAGACTATATAGTTTTAGGAGAGTGACAAACAGAAAAGTGAGACGACTTGTTTTGATTTTTAAACCCTCAAGTTGCAGAAAGAAAACAGTCCCCAGAGAGGTGGAAATTTCCTCTGTGATCAAAAAGAAGTCAGCAGCCACCCCTTTGCGCCCCCGGGAAGTCCCCAAATGCCTTGGCCCATGGGGATGTGGCCCTGCTCCGACTCGGACTCTGCCCCTTTTGAAGACCGGCCGCTCTGCAAGCTGAAGGAGTCGGACAGGTGTTCAGCCCGGGAGAACCTCTACTTGGATGCCCTGTCTTTGGAGGAAGAGCCAGAGGAGCCTCCGGCCCACGGGTCCCAGAGGGAGTTCAGGAACTGCCTCCCTGAGGTTGGCCTGGGTTTCGGGATCCAGTTAACCACTGCAAGACCCAGGGGTTGTCGGGAAACCCTGCCACGTGGCAGGCAGGCTCCAGGGCTTAAGTAAAAATGAAAACTTCCCAGTGCCAAGAGCTTTGCTTGGTGGCCCTGACCCCAAACTCCTAGCTTGTGCTGTGGTCGGTTTTACTTTGCCACTTTGTCTCAGGTTTGGAAATACAGGGCTCATGTCCTGTGTAAACAAAAAGGCCTCACAAATGGCATATCCACTGAAACACACAGGAGGAAATTGTAGATTTTCAACTTAAATTCATAGCACAGTCTTCTGATTCTAGAAAACTTATTAACAACAACAACAAAAAATCTGTTTTAAAGAAAATACCTGATGTTTGGAAACTGCAAATGTCGCTACACAATGGCATACCATAAACAGCTTATTCTGCACAACGGGAAAATGATCCAACACTTAGAAAACTTACATAAAGTCGATGAGCAGGTAGACAAGCTAAGTTCTGGTTAAGCCCTTTTTAAAACTGGGTTTTAAAAATTGATTTTAGGAATCATTACCTGTAAGTCCATTTAACAATTGCTGTTCCTGACATTTAACCTGTCCCCAAGCACTTAATAGACCAAGGGGAGTTCAGATCAATAGTATTGTTGCAATGTGGGGAAATTATACTGGGTCACATGTCAGCGAGGTCAGGTGCCCTCTTCTTAGCAATAGATAAGCCGAGTTGATGTGGAATCGCCAACATGCCACCCCGTTTGATCTGTTGGCAGTCTCACATGGTCCAGTTGCACAGCAGCACAGAGGCAGCCCAGGCTTGGGAGACTGTCCTGGTGCCGCTCTGCAGGGGCTTGGACCCCGTTCCGATCTGTACGCAGGCGGTGCTCACTGTGGGGAGCACACCAGGCTGTTTACCCTGCCAACAAATAAATCTCCCTCATCAAGGGCTTGCTTGGACCCTTGTTCCTTCTTCAGGACCACGTCAGCTCGAGGGAGTTTTCTCAAGGCAGCCTATGTTGATGTTCTCTGTCAGCGCAGCTCTCATTCTTCTTAAGAGGAAGTCGCTGTAACTTCGCCTCTCGTTTCAAATTGGGATGTTTAAAATTAAGAAAGTATTCAAGCTTAAGAATATCAAACCAAATTCTGTAGAGAAGCTTAGACCAAAGGATATCAGCCTTCTAACTTACTCGGTCGTCGTCATCTTCCTTCCTCCCATCTCCCCCTCTCCCTCATACACATGCACACACTCGCACGTGCACACACTCACACATGCGTGCGCACAGACAGATCCAGGTCATTACAAAGCCAGGTTTGAAATTCACGGAGTCAGCGAAGTCCTTTGAGGAAGCATAGGATACCGCTTCCTCCATGACAAAGTTTACACACAGTTTATAGCCAGTTTTCTCACTCACGTGGGTTCCTCCCTGGACTGCAGAAGCTCCAACGCCTTGTCACACTGTGGGTTATGGTTTTATTACTCTACTCAAAGGCCGAGAGGCAGTAGCACCCCGGACCACGCTTTGCTCTGTGGGCGTTTTCAGTGGTGTTTTCCTAGGGCAGGAGAGAAAATGCATCACTTGGCACAGTGAAAGCTCCTGGGCAACCAGCATTCACTGATTCAGACAAACTTGTGTCTTCTTTATAGGAAGAAGAAAATCACAAGGGAAATCTTCAAAGGTAAGTAAGACTGATGAAAACGATAGTAGACATCTGAAGTAAAATCCTCTTGTCTTAAAATCTCAGATTGTCACTGTGGCTTGTTGTAATACTCTCTTCAAAATGACTTAAAATAAGACTTCTGAGTAAGTTCTTGCTTTATTATTTTTAATTTAATAAATAAGGTATTTCTTATTGTTAACAACAAAAAGGCCAGCGGTGTGCTGTGTCTGTGCTAGTGTTAGGGTGAGCCCTTTGCAGGTACAGTTGTATATTGTACATATAAAGGAATGATTGTGTTGAGTGGTGTTTGGAAAGTCCATGGGAACTCCTGTCCTCTAACTTAAAGTCTGGAATCTTCGAAGTGTAGATAGAAAGTAGTTGATGTTGTTGGTGGTAGTGATCATATATTTTAGATCATATGTGTAAGAGGACATTTCTGAAAAGACACATATAAGCAAATTTGCTTTAATGTGAACATTAAAAATACACAGCTGAGGGGAACATAGAGAGATTTCTCGTAACAAATCACCCCCCCCCCACACACACACACACACATCTTTTTCTTTATAGATGAACATGTACCATTTTCACTACATGATGACTGTCCCTGAGCCATTAGGTATTTCCAGATCTCCTCACCTCTGGTTTTTCTCTGAACTTCACATGCACGAATTTCCGTCCCCTTCCTTTTTTCCTCTTTATCAGATTAACCCAAAACCTAGAACTGCCTCTGGTACATTTCTGTCCTTCACACTCTGTCTTATCTTTCCTTCTCAGATGGTACAGGGCAGCCCTTGAGGGTACAGGGTCAAGAGCCAAATGGCCTGGGTTCCAACCTACGTCGGCCCCTCATTAACCATATGACTGTGGTTGAGTTTTGTAACTGCTTTGTGCCTGAGTTTTCTCATCTGTGAACAGCAGATATTTAGATTGTTTTTACAGCCCACGTGTGTTACACATAAAGTAATTCCTGGCACAGAATAAACAGTAAACAACGTGTAGGTATCATCACATCTGCCCACTTTCATCCTCTCTTAGCAGATCTCTGTGCACTTTAGCTTTTTATTATTTTTAATCTTAATTGTTTTTGTTAAGTTCAAAACTAATCCATGCTTGTAAAATTTAAACAATACCAAAATGTTCAAAGTAAGACAGTGCATGTGTCCTCCCCACCATTCCCTTTCCCTCTCACTTCTAGCAGTTTCATGTGCTCCCTCCATACTTTCTTCTCTGCATCTTGACATGCCTGCACCTGTTTCAGATGTATCCTGGTTTTCGCAGTTATTGTTTTGTTCCACTATGGATGCTGCTCAGGTTGATGCCTTCCCTTTCTCTGTCTACATGGTCTCTGTTGCACGGTATCTGTCTGAGCCCTAAAGGCAAAGTCCCCACATGGGTGCCAGTGATTTGATTCTGTGAGTAGCTCCTCTGTGGGCAGAAATGGGGGTTCGATGAGCTGTGTCCAGAGAGCATGGGAGGGTCAGGACTGCAGCATCTGCAGAGCACTCCCAGACCGCAGTGTTCTGAAGCTTAAGACCTAGTCACAAATCGATCTAGATATTTATTCTCAGCACTGCTTATAGCCAGCTTTCTGTTATTCAGTGGGCATTAGACTGTTGGTAGATTATTTCTGACAAAAAAAATACCACTGACTTTTGCCTTCAGTAAATAATGACAGGGCGGAAGACCTAATGGTGGCATTTTAGCCTGGTCTTTTACCCTATGACAAGGATCACAAGAGCATGTACCCCATGGTGAGGGCAAAGCCACAGAGAGCTTTGCCAGTTGTCTGGGCCAGTCCTTGTGGTACACAGACCCCAATTCCGACCTCACCATCATTAATCAGTCCTACAGTGGAGAGGCCCGTGGACTTCATCAGAGACCCATTCAGCAGGCCTGGCCTAGTCTAGATCCCTATGTATTCAAGCCTCTGTTTGGAGGTAGGTGGATATTAATATGTCCTATGAGAAAGTATTCTAGTTGCAGAGACAGTGAGTCTGCATCCATCTCACCTCCCCGCCACCCATTCTGGAGGGATTCCGCATGAGAGGGTCCAGGGCCTGAGCCAGCAGGCAGAGTCAGCCCCAAGCCTCCTTCCTGGCCACCACTTCTTTGCCCTGGGTGGGCTGGCAAGCTGCCTGAACACATCGGCAACCTCCTATCTTAGCACCTGCCCCAGACTATAGGAGGCAGTCAGTAAATTCATGCGAAATAGAAATATGTTGGATTAAAGTGCTGATACATTGAAAAAAATCTGCATCGAAATCCATGTCTTGTCAGGCAGGAACTTATCCAAAATTGGCTGTTGCTTTAGCTCACCTATCTTCACCCTCCATTGTGTGCGTATGTCTACGTGCATCTTCCTTTTGCCCAAAAACCCAGGAGGAGCAAGAACAAAGGGAAGGCTTGACTGCAAAGGAGGAAACAGAAATGGCAGAGGAAGAGCTGAGTCCTGCTGGTGGATGTGGGCAGGGCCAGATGGAATTTCTGTTTGAAATGGTTTTCGGAAATTTATTTGCCAACCTCATTACATCTTCCATATGACCCTTGGAGGTTATTAGTACTTCAGGTCAATAGAGAATGAAGCTAATGGGTGAAAAAAACTTCAGATGACAGTTATTTTGTTGTGGTATCTACCCCACCCCCAATGCCACTAGGAGGTTTTGGATCAGGACTGTGGTGTGTTCATGTCGGTAGCATGGGCACCTGACATAACACTTGGAATTCAGGGAACTCCCAGGAAGTTGGGAGCTGAAGGCACCGATCAGTAGAACATAGATGCGGAGCAAGGCCACGGCCAGGTTTCCCTTCTTACTGTGGAGCTCCATGGGCTAAAATGAAACATCCAAAGCAGATTAGGAGCTTAGCTGTGCCTGCCCAATTGCCCACCCTTCCATTTGTTCCCACAGTGTTGAGGGTTGGTTGCATTACCTTCTGACCAATACAAAGCTCCTGGAACAATTCCAGAGCCATAAAAAGCCCATTAAACATCCATAGGGTCAGCTCAGGAGTGAACACCAGGCAGCTTGAGAATGTTCTAATAGTTCTGGCAGAGACTGACCCGGAACAGGCACTGCTCTGGTAGGCAGACCACATGTGCTGTGCTGGGTTGGGGTTGCAGGCCCGCGGGCTCCCTGGCTGGCAGGCAGCTGACATGTCTTCTTTCCACTTCTCCCAGGGCTGTGTCTGTGTCCTCCATGTCTGAGTTCCAGCGCCTGATGGACATCTCTCCCTTCCTGCCAGAGAAAGGCCTGCCTGCTGCCAGCAGCAAGGAGGACATCACTCCACCCCTGTCCCCTGATGATCTGAAGTACATTGAGGAGTTCAACAGCAAGAGCTGGGGCGCAAGGCCCCCAGGCTCCTGGGCAGACAGGACTGAGGGGGTGCAGGCAGAGAGCGAGGCCAGTGCTGAGCCTTTCCCTGACTCCGACTCCTCCTGGTACCTCACCACGAGTGTCACCATGACCACGGACACCATGGCCAGCCCCGAGCACTGCCAGAAGCAGCCCCTGCGGAGCCACGTCCGCACTGAGTCATCCGGGGTGCGGGTGCTACACAGCCCGCCTGCAGTCCGCAGGGTGGACAGCATCATGGCAGCGGGTGCTGAGGGCTTGGGCCGGCTGGAGGCCGAGGGCCCGTTTTCTACAAGCAGAGCCAGAGGGGGCACAGGAGACACTAAGGGGAGCCCCTCAGAACACATGCTTAGCAAGTGGCCTTGTGCCCCCTCCAGGCACCCCCGAGACTATACAGAGGGAGGGCTGCATCCCCTCGATAGCACCCTCTGTGCCCCACTGGGTTTCACCTCCCCACTGCACAGCCTGGAGATGTCTAAGAACATGAGTGATGACATGAAGGAGGTGGCCTTCTCTGTCAGGAATGCCATCTGCTCTAGTTCCCCCAAGCCCCCAGTCAAGGACACCGCCTGTCAGACCAACGTGTCCCGGACAACTGGGACGCAGACTGTCCAGACCATCAGCATCGGCCTACAGACCGAAGCCCTGCGTGTCAGTGCTATCACCAGCAGCCCCCACAAGTGTCTGACGCCAAAGGCGGGGGGTGGTGCCACACCTGCGTCATCTCCATCCCGAGGCCTCAGGAATAGGCAGGTGGCCCCCGCCATCGAGAAGGTGCAGGCCAAATTTGAACGCACATGCTGCTCCCCCAAGTATGGGTCTCCCAAGCTGCAGAGGAAGCTCCTCCCCAAAGCTGACCAGCCAAATAACAGGACCTCGCCAGGGCTGGCCCAGAAAGGGTGCAGTGAGTCAGCCTGGGCCCGCTCTACCACCACGCGGGAGAGCCCTGTGCACACTGCCATCAACGATGGCCTCTCCAGCCTCTTCAACATCATTGACCATAGCCCAGTGGTGCAGGACCCTTTCCAGAAGGGGACTCGGGCTGGGAGTCGGTCTTGCTCAGCAGAACCCCGGACGGAGCTGGGTCCAGGCCAGGACACCAGCCCCAATTCCCGGGGACAGTCTCCCAGCCCTATTGGGGTTGGCTCAGAGACCTGTAGGGAGGAAGGGGGAGAGGGCACGCCTGTGAGGCAGGACTTATCTGCTCCCCCTGGCTACACATTCACTGAGAGTGTAGCCCGGATCCTCAACAAGAAGCTGTTGGAGCATGCCTTAAAGGAGGAGAGGAGGCAGGTCCCCCACAGCCTTCCAAGTCTTAACAGTGACAGCCACGTGGGAGAAACAGTCAAAGCCGAACCAGGGTCCATCGAGGTAATAAAAGCTGAGTACTCCACACCCTCACCCTACCAGCTCTTCCGTTCACATGTTGGGAAAACAAGTTTAAACCTGGGATTGTATTAAGTCATTTGATTTCAAGAACTCTGGTCCCTAATATAGGTTCTTGTGCGCTGGGGAGATGCTGGGTTTATGGGACAATGGGACAGGCAGAAACAAACCCCGAGCTACTTCTTAAAAGTGATTCAGATTCTCTGGTCTAAGTGATGGATGCTCATCTGTTTATCTGGGCTTTTCACTTGGGGTCACAATTTGCCATCTTTCTGGATGAATCTGTGTCCTAGGAGTGCATGTATGTGAAGTATGGGAGAGTCATGTCAGGGCTGTGTGAATGCTCCAGGTCTGTACAGGCGACAACATGAGAAGTGTGCTGGAGAGGGCTTGGAGAGTAGATTTGAGAGCATCTCTCATGAGGAGCTACAATGTCTGGGTTCCAGTGTTGGCTTCAGTTCAAACATACAGTTGAAATGCCACCTTAATACAATGTGACTATCCCCCTGACACATCATGTCATCACATTATGTAATTATTGTTGTAACTCTATTAACAGCCTTCTCAAATCAGTCAACATTGAACTCTGTTCTGATGTACATACACACGTGGTGTATTTGTTCCACACCACTTTAAAAACAGTCCCCATTTCCACTTAAGAACGAATAAAATACAACAAAGCCCCATGGCAGTTCCTGGGGTGGAAGGAGTAATGATGCTGGCCTCACAGTTCGCACGGCGCTAAAGGTGGTCCCAGCCCTTGGTCTTCGGGAATGGTTGCACTTGTAGACTTGAGGGGAGCCCCAACCCCCTCCGCAGCCTGATGAATAGAGTCCACACAGTGGAATCCAGACCGCCACAGTATTTCTCTAGGTGGGGTGGCCCAGCGGATGGCGAGGTTTGGGGAGGAGGAGGGAAGTACGCTCCCTGCTTTCCCACTCACATGGCCTGGGCTTCACGAGTGAGGAGAGGAAAAGGTGTGCTTCCACATCCCGCCCCGTTTCCCACAGGGGGACCAGGATGGTTGGGTTCCCAGCCTAACCCTCCAAGTGGTATTTAACTCAAAATACGGAGTTAAATTCTGAAATACATTAAACCATGTGAAGTTGCCAGTGACCTACAGAAGTGGCAGTGCCATGTGGCTCAACCTAATCTTGATAGTGTATGACCACATGTTCTAAGAGGCGAGTCTTTGTGATAAAGTGGTGTGCATGCTCTGAGAACAAGTACCTTGGCTGAGCGTTCTCAGGTGACAGATGGTGTCTTCTACGCGCCCTCAGGTAAGTGACTCGCTGCTGTGGAGGGTCTGTGTGTGAATGCCTGCATTTCAGGGCTCCGGAGCATCAGGGCTTTGTCCCGCAACATTAACTGGCTGTGTCTGGAGTGTCCATTTGTATTAAAGACTAAATAGCAATTAATTGTTAGGAACCAAAAAGAGCTTTGAGTTAAATGCTCCAAGGAGTTTATGATAATATAAAGAAAAAGGTTCAGTTCTAAGGTGTGAAAATGGTTTTATCAGTACAAAGCTGTGCCCACCTCCTTTGGTTCTCTATAAAGGATTTAGATTTTCTTCTCACTTGGTATGTTTGCTACCACGGGAAATGATTGGCCATTTTGAGGCAAGCACAGTTTCAGGGGGCCTTGTTTCAGTGTCATGGGCTCTTTTTCAGTTTTTTTTGTTGGAATTTTGCTTGTTCTAGATTCCAGTGGATTTATTCTTGTCTGAATTGACGTACTGTATGAGGCCCCTTGGAGAGCCCTTCTCACCAGTCCATAAATTATGTGGTAGTTCTAGGTTTTCATTCCCAAATCACCAGTAAGTCTGACTTCCCAGCATGCCGTGGCTGTCCTGTCGTGGACCCCTTCCCTGGGCACTCACGCGGGCATTGGGACGGGTGGCGTGGGGGCCCTGGCCAGGACGCTGCACAGCAGCACATCCCCCACCACCCCACAGGCGACTATTCTTTTTCTCTTGAAGCCGTAGCACCAATGCAGCCATGCAGAGAGCAGCTCTGAGAAGGACCTCTGGTGCGAAGACAAAGAATGATCTGGAAGTGTAATTCTGTTCTTCTCTCCCTTGTCTAAGTGGAAAATGGGAGCAGAAATTTTTAGTGTGAGCAGCAGTCACTTGATCATCGTGACTAAAACAAACCGGCTGTTCCACGCTGTTTCAAATACAGAAGGCCTGTGACTTGTCTCTCCATGTGCCAAAGGGCATTTGAAATGTTAGAAGCCAAAGGGCAACTCAGGGAAGTGTAGAAATCAAAAGGGAGAGGCCTGTTGCTGGTCCACCGTGAGAGTGCCTCCTCCCTCTGCACAAGGAGGCGGAGAGTCTCTGTGTCCTGAGAACGCACCTGCCGCTTCTGCAGCAGCTCACGCTCCTGATAGCTGTCCCGGGAGCTGGCACTTGGCTTGTTGACATTAAACTTTTACTGTTCTTTTTTCAGAAATACTTTTCAACCTACTTGCGTTTCTTTTCTTTCTCTGTCTGTTCTGTCCAGAACCAAACTGTCTTACTAACTGCCCCCTGGGGACTCTAGCCCTGCCTGCCTCATGCCGTAAGTGCTTTTGTCCTTCTTTCCAAACTGGAGAGGTCATTTGTGTAACTTGGGGTTGGCACCTGACACTCAGAAAAAAGGTGTAATCATCCCAGCTAGATCTCTGTAAGGCAGCCACACACACTTGCTCTGAGTCCATCTGCAGGAACAGATAGATGGCCTGAGCAATCCCTTCGGCCAGGTGTTGACCACTCAATGCATAGAAAGGCTTCCGGGTTATGGAGATCCTGCTGAGGTCTCTGCTGTCCTGTGCAGTTTGCAGCCAGGTGCTTTCAGATGGCTAAAGAGATGTTGGCCCAAGAGGGGCTGCCTCGCACAGAGTTCTAGCCTGTGGGGATCTTAGAGCCAAGCATTTATCCACTCAGCCTGGACCTGCTACCGGTATTTGGTGGCACATGTTAATACCACATGCTGTATCAGGTGTGACCATAACACATTGAGGTTTCTTTCCTTTTTCAATAACCACACCAAAGCAAGTAAAAGCAAGTATACCTTGTACTTCTAAGTGATCACCACAGGTGACCTAGTAAGTGCTCAATAAGTATTTGTTAATTGATAAACAGCAAAATCATCTGCTCATATTTTTTCTGCTCCAAAAAGACACTCTCTCAGAATTGACTTCAGAGCCCAAATCAAGGCACATGAGAGAAAATAGGAGCTTTGTTTTTAATCAAGGATATAATTACTCACCTACCTCATTCACTGATCTCAACTTGAAGTGCTGAGTACCAACATACACTTGTCTCAAAGACGAAAGAGGCGCACCAAGGAGCACGTACCCACATAGCCCACAACAGTGTCCTCTCGGGAAAGGACAGCGTGGTTTGCTTGCATGTGCTGGTATGGTCACATGACACTTCTTCCTGTAGAAGTTGCCAAACAGGTGCTAGTGAAGAGGTGGCACAGAACTAATGGGAAGCCCATTCTCCTCCAGCATCAGCCAGTGGACGCTGGCTGCAGTGGTGACCAGTCAACCTGTAGCAGCAGCGGTGTCCAGTCAACCTGTAGCAGCAGCCTTTCCAGCACACACAGCACAAACAACAGGCACTCACACACAGCACAAGCACACAGTCTTACAATATCAGGAGCAGTGACACCAAAAAACAAAACAGGTGAGATGAGGTGAGGACACAGCTCACGCCCCCTCCCCCCTCCCGTTAGTTCACATTCCAGCTGTTTCAGCCCTGCCCTGGTTCTTTCACTGGTGAGGTGTCTCTGGTCTCAGGGTCCTCATTAGCATAGGTGCTGCACTCATTGGGACTTCCTTAGTGGTCATAAAGGCCGATCACAAGAGAGGCAGGGAACATTAAGAAGTCATCTGCCCTGTGAATGCTCCATCTTTGCTGACCCCACAGGGAGGCACCAGCTGCTTCCATCACTGTCCTTTTCTGCCTTCCATCTTCTTGTCACATCGTCCTTCAACTGTCTCTTCCCTGTGTCACTCCCCTGCTCTGCTGACAAAATGTTCTGCATTCCAATCTTTGCAGTTGCTTGTCACCTGTCTTTAAATCCTCTGACTTCTGCCTGCCTGGCCCTGAGAGTCTTCACTCTGTTATCCTTCATTGGAGTGGTTTGCCATCTCAGCTTTTCGTTGTCTGGCTGTCATTTGGTCAGAGATGGGTTCCATCCTGTAGAACTCACCATTTCCTCATGACACAGCTTTTCACATTTCTGTGTGCCAGCAAATTCCAAGTTTGGGTGTCCTTGTTTCCTCTCTTAGAGAATAATGACAAGTGTCTCAACACTCTTTAAATCCAAAAAAGGAGCAGCAGACCTCAAAAAGAAGTATTAGAGGTGGTGGAGGGGGTCTTTTTGACTTATCTGTTCTCAGAAGGTGTGGGATGCCTGCCACACGGAAGGCACAAGCACACTCTGCTTTCACTCCTTTAAGTGCTGCTGCAAGGAAGAGTCATTAAAGAGAACTAGACCTAAACCAAAATTTCCACCAGCAGCATTTTTTCATGTTGTGGGAGTTTGTTTAACCCACTGCCAGTCAATTTGGAATAGACAGTGGCAGTTTGTTTTAAGGTAAGTCTCATTTCTAATACAGCTGGATGAAATCATGGGCCCTCAACAGACCAAGGCATAGGGAGGCTGTCCTTTTAGGGACTGGTCACTGTCATTAAATAGATCATTCAGGAGGGCCCAAATGACGGATCATCTGGATCAGAACATGACCACTCGGCCTGCGTAGACCACATGAGGCCTGTGGCTTACCCCACCTTCCGTACGCTCCCACCCAATTCGGACGGCACTCTGTAAACACACCCATCTCATAGCTTTTTCATGTTTTTTATCCTGATTTGATATCTTCCCATTACTGTCATCACTGATCATTCATGTTGAATTCTTTATTCAGCATTTTAAGTTATTCTTCATGAGCAAAATATAAAATAACATTCAGAAGTTACCCCTGGTCTATTGCATTAACTTGAGTCTGTCAAGAAGTGTGTTTGGGGGAAATCACCCCCTAGAGCAGGGGTGTCAAACTCATCTTCACCAGGGGCCATATCAGCCTCACAGTTGCCTTCAAAGGGCTGAATGTAATTTCAACTCCTTAACAGTTAAGGAGTAGTTACATTTATACAGTCCTAAGATTATTTCAGCCCTTTGAAGGAAACTGCGAGGCTGATGTGGCCCCTGGTAAAGATGAGTTTGACACCCCTGCCCTAGAGGAACTGTCAGTCTGAGTAATCCCGTCTTTTTCTTTCTGGCTTTGAAGGAACTACCTTGTTCCGCACTAGCTCCATCCCTAGAACCCTGCTTCTCCAGGCCCGAGAGACCAGCAAACCGTCGCCCTCCATCCCGTTGGGCCCCACCTTCCCCCACTGCCTCCCCAACGCAGTCACTCGAAGACCCAACCTCCTTGGAGGAACTTGGCGATGAGGAGCCACCTGGGGAGAAGCCACACCTGTGACATGATGCAAGTTTGCATGGATTATCACGGAATAATTCACTGTAATTTGCATAACCACACCATCATCATCAACAAAACTCTGCCCAAAAGGAGAGATCTAGTTTTCCCAAGGTCAAAGAATGTTTTAAAGAAAAACACACAGCTACTGAATGTTCAACCTGTGAACCCGAGATGTTTCTAGAATGAAACAGTAAATGTGCCTGTAATAACTTAATTTTTTTCATAGCTCAGAAGCCTATTTTTGTCTCCATCTTTTTTACACGCAGAATATTAAACAAAAGGGTAAATAAGATATAAATTTTAAAAAATAAGAGTTTTAAAGATATACATTTTAAGAGACTCTGAGCACCCTGGTTCTCAATACTGACTGCCTCTCTGTTAAATTTGCACTGTTACATTTTGGTTGGGTTTATTTCCATATTGAATTAGAGTGTTTTAAGTTAATTTTATTTGGTCAGTGTTTTTGGTTTTTAAGAATTTCTGAAAACTTCAGACTGATTCCGTGAACTCTGTGTAGTGAAGAAGTCATGAAGCCAGTAGACAAGGCAGAGATCCTGTAGCCTGGAGGGAGACAGGTCAGCATCCTGGAGAAGGGAGAGTCCTCAGCTGGGCTTGCCAGGTTCTTGTATACATCGCACACTCTACTCGACTTGCACATCTTCAGATTCGAAGCACTGGGGTGCATGTACATACTGCTACTGTGGTCTCCCCATCACCTAAGTGAGTCGTCTGTCCCATCGTGATACATTGTGAATTCCCTTGTACTGTACTTCTGTTGTCTTCTTGCATTGATGATACAACAGCAATGGTGTTTTTAAATTATTGTTAAAAGATTAACTGGTAATATGCAGTGTTTACTCAAAATTTTCTGTTTAAGGAAAAATACTACAAAAATCATGAGCATACCAAATTGAAACAAAGAATGGTGCATCGGAGTCTGTATGAGACGATGATGACGTGGAAATAAAGCCTTTACAACATGGCAGCCTGTGCCCAGCTCTTGTGTTTCACACGCTCTCCACCTTTTCCTAAGGGCTCCAGGAGAAAGGAGATCTTGCCGTAACCAGGGGATCTCGTGAAAAGGGAGCGCCTGTAAAAAGGCAGCAGCTGCTGACATATCTATAACAGGGCATACGCTGGGTGCGTGATGGTGATGCGGTTTCCCTGTACTCTAAGAGTGTCCTGGGATAGGTGAAAAGGTGGCTTCGTTGTTGAAAAAGCCAAAACGGGTGGGTGTGGGGGTGTGAGAGAACTGGCTATTCACAGTCAAAGTGTGCCCAGCCTCCGTCCCTCTCCCCTCTTTGGGAAAGAAGCGGCCAGGAACTCCAGAGCAGGCGTTTCTGTCCCCGGCACTGCGATGTGAGTGATAGAGTAGTAATCTACAACGGCACAATGCTGCCCAGAGCACGCAAAGGACTCGGGCCAAATCTCCCGGCTTTAATGTTTCATTAACTCAACAATTTTCTTCTTGCCTAGGCAGGCTAATAGAATAAGTTCTATTCCCAGCATTATCAAAGTTTCATCTTTGAATATTTTCCAAAAAAGGGAAAGCAACAACTATTGACAAGGATGTTGAAACATCGGAACCCCGGTGCACTGTTGGTGGGAACGTAGAACGGTGCAGCTGTGTGGAGAGCAGTGTGACGGTTCCTTAAAAGGTTAAAAAGAAATTACCATGTGATCCAGCAATTCCACTCCCGGGTTATAGGCCCAGAGGAATTAAAAGGTGCAATTTGAACATGCATTGGTACACCCATGTTCACAGCAGCATTTTTTATTAGAGTGTAATCAACCCCAGTGTTCATTGATGGATGAATGGGTAAATAAAATGTGGTCTATACATTAAGTGAATATTATTCAGCCTTAGAAAGGAAAGAAATTCTAACATATGCCACAACATGGGTGAACCTTGAGAACATTATGCTAAGTAAAATAAGCAATTTGCAGATAAAACAAATATTGTAAGATTCCATTTATACAGGGTGGGGCAAAAATGGGTTTACTGTTATTCATATGGAAAATAATACAGTAATAAATAATATAAGAATAAACTCTGTGTTTCATGTACTCACAACTATAAACCTACTTTTGTCCCATTACGTGGGACCTAGAGTAGTCAATTTCATAGATGAAGTATTGGGTTGGCCAAAAAGTCAGTTTAGTGTTTTCCATTAAGTAAAAGACATGTTTTTCATTTTCACCAATAACTATTGATTTGGATATTTCGAGTATGTCAGCTATCTCCTGCGTGGTATAACATTGATTGCTCTCGTTCAATGTCTTAATTTGATCACTGTCAACTTCAACTGGTTTGTCCAACTGTGGAAGATCATCCTGCAAGAAATCTCCAGCACAAAATTTCACAAGCCACTTTTGACACATCCAATCAGTCATGGCACCTTCTCCACATACCGCACAAATCCTTTTTTTCTTTTTGCATTTCAGTTGCATTTTTACCTTTCTTGAAATAACACAGCATAATATGCCAAAAATGTTGCATATTTTCTTCTATCTTCAATATTAAAATGGCTACACAAAAATTCACCAATTGTGATTTTTTTTAATATACACTGATATGATGGCTGTCACAATACAATCTAACAAAATTGTTTCAAATGAGGTTAAAGATAACTAAGTGCTAGTAGAGCCATCTTACGGGAAAAAAAACAAATAAACTCTGGCCAACCCAATAAAATAATGGTTACCAGGAGGTAGCAAGAGGGAAGAATGGGAGTTAGTGTTTAATGGGTACAGATTTCTGTTTGGGATGATGAAAATGTTCTTGAAATCGATAGTGATGATGGTTGCATGACAATGTACTTTGTGCCACTGACCTCTACACTTAAAATGATTAAAATGGTAAATATTATGTTTTACCACAATAACATTTTAATGCAAAAAGTAAATATTCTACTTAACCATCCCAGACATAGCTGCAAACAAATGATTAAGTTGATATATTTTGTGTGTCCGTGTGCCTACTCTGCACCCAAGGTAAATGCTGAGAGGTACAATAATATTTTTTCAGCTGGAAGCCACCAGCCAGTAGCAAGAAGGAAAGTTGTTGGCACTTATAACTAAAAAAGCTTTGGTGTCAAGGGCAGTTACAATCCAGAGCCTCAAACAAAGCCATCAGGACTCCGTGTACTGGCTCTGCTCTCTTCTGTGTGGCTTTATTCTCAGACAAGCATCCCAAGAGTTGACAATGACGGTCCCCAGTGGCTCCTATCAGTTTAGATCTAGAGACAGAGGGTCTCTTACCAAGAGCCCCTCTTACCCACAGGAGCCCCAGGACTGATGAGTGTCCTAGGTTTGCTTTAGTTCACAAATCTGCCCTGAGCCCACGAGTGACAGATTAGCCCAACACAGGAAAACCAGGGAGCTGTTAGAATAGAGGGGAAAGGGTGCTTAGAAGACAGTGAAAGCTGCTTACAACTGTGGGGCACCCTTCAATTATGAGGAGAGGTTCCCATCATCAGAACTTGCTATCTAATTGGGGGAGATGGAATTCTCAGGCACAAAAGCAAAATAAAAAAAAAAAAAAGTGTATACATCTCAAATTAAAGGCCTTCAGCTGGATCTTGATGGAAGAGCAGGATTTAAATGTGAAGGCAGGAGAGGTGGTTCTGTGGGAGAAGAGTAGGAGCAGCGGTGAGAGGAGGCTGGTAGTAAGAACATCTGCCCTGGACAGTGAGGGGGACCTCAGCGGGTAGCAGGTCCTGCAGTGCGCAAAGCCACATCATGTGGTGTCAGTGCCTTGGAAGCCGTTTTGAAACTTCTCTGACTATCCAATTTCCTAATAGTTGAGCATTGCATTCTTAATCCATTTACTGTGGAACCACTTAACTTTTGTAAAGGCAAGATGGTAGAATGAAAGCACTTTCTACCTTCCCTTCCAAATGAATGCTGATGAATGCTGAGGCAGCTAAATGGGAGATGCAGGGCTCTGAAGGAGAGCAGCTGCATAGCAGACAGCTTGCAGGAAGTTTCTGTTTATGTCTCCAGGAGCCAGTGTTAACGTGCCATTGGCTTTTATGTCCTAAACAAGGAGGCAGAAGCAGGTTCCTCAGCCACAGCTAACAGCTCTCGCATGCTGGACATGCCCTGCCTGCCCACCGGGTCATGGCCAGCACCAGCAGCCCCAGACATTTCTCATCAAACTGCAGTCAGTCTGAGTGACAGCAGCCACATTCCACCACATCCTTTCTACTCCTTATAAGAAGGTACCATGTTACATTAAAGTTTTCAATATTATGTATCTTTTTAAAAACATGCATATCGTAATTCTAATTTTTATTTAGTACATTTGTGTTTCACCCTTTTTAAATTAAGCTTGTCAGAGTTATGTATTTTGTTCAAAAAGTAACTGAGTACAACTATCATTTTCCATTTTCTAATTCATTGATTTTTAAAAATGGTGATAAAATACAATAAAATAAAGTTTACCATTTTAACAACTTAAAGCATTCATTTTAGTGGGATTTAGTACATTCACAATGTTCAATCATCATCTTTGCTTAGTTCCAGAACATTTTCATCACCCTAAAAGGACATATGTATTAAGCTCCCCATTCTTTGGCAGTCACTTCACCCAGCCCCTGGCACCCACGAATCTGTGTTTGTCTTTATGGATCTGCCTTTTCAGGATATTTTATGTAGTAGGAATCACATAATATGTGGCCTTTGGGCTTCTTTCATTGGGCATAATGTTTTTGAGGTTCATGCATATTGTAGCATGTATCAGTACCTTATTCCTTTTATAGTTTAATAATATTCCATTTTATGGACATACTACATTTTGTTCATTCACCAGTTGATGGAAATGCATTTATTGGTTATCTTAAACAGTCATGAACATTCTCCAAAAGGAGGCAATTCACAATGAATAATCACAATGAATCGACTGATGTGTGAATCAATAATTTATATAATCAAGGCACTCTGGCATCTTTAACTCTCAACATAGGTGTTTCAAGAGGCCCCCAGTACATATTATACCTGTCATGCCTTTCTTTGATTTGCATTTAGTTCTTTTGGCATCATTCTTTGAGTGTAACCTGCACTGGAAACCAGTATAGCAAGAAATCAGGCTGACTCATAAGCAAGTCGTCTAAATGAATTTGATGACACTGGTCTTTAACACAGTCTGGGTCACTTGAATCAGTGTGGCACTGAGAGTGGAAAAACCTGAATTTGAATTCTGGTTTGAACAGTTAAAGTAATGACACCTTGGGCCATTTCACTAAGACTCATTTGAAAAATAGCAACAATAATACCTACTTCCCAGGCTTTACTATATAAACCCACTATGATTAAGGTTTACTATGTACCTACAGTGTACAACATACTGTACTAGGAGTTGTGGACACCAGAGATGAGCAGAAAATACAAATTCCCAGCTTCCCTGGAGTTTACATTCTAGTGTTAAAATATAAAAATTCAACTGAGTAAACCTGAAGATTTCATTGCTTTTATGAAATGAATTGGGCAGCATCCCATCAAGCAAATAGAAAGGAACTCCAAAGGGCTGTACAAAATGGAAGGTTTTTAAGTACAGAAAGGGGGCAGAAAAAGGAAATGATTAGTAGGGAATGACTTGTTTCAGACCAGCTCACCCTCCTAAGGGGAATGGAAGGGGCCTATTACAAATGACTTCACTATTGCTGACCAGGCAATTCCAGGTTTATAGTTTACAGGTTACATTTCTAGGAAAAGTTGAGGCTGTACTTAGTTTAGGTATTAAGTCTTGGTTTGTTGGCATGGGCTTAGCACAAGTGACTCCATTTTGGTCCTATTTTTAATTTTTAATTCAAGCAATGAGAAATGCATAGTGAACAAATGCAAGTGTGATGGAGAGTAAATGAAAGCCTTCCCTGGGAAGACACCATTGGAATTGAGGATTGAATAAGAAGTAGCTGTCAGTCAGGAAGAGGGAATATCTAATACTGCATTGAGATGAGGAGGTGGTCATGCGACTGGTGTGTTCCAGGAAGCAAAAGAAGGCCTCTGTAGCCTGAGCAAGGGGAGAGGATTAGTGAAGAGAGACCAGGGAACTTGGGAGAGGCCTCATAGTCCATAGGAAAGAGTTTGAATTTTATGCCAGGTGGGAAAAAAAATCTACTGAAACATATTAAGTGAGGGAGTTACTTTTTAGCAGACTACCGTGATGTAGGATGAAAAGGGGCAAGATTGGAAGGCTTCTCCATAAAAGGCTGTTGGGTTGCCCCTGAGAAGCCATGGTGGTGGCTCAGACAGTTTTTGTGCCATTATTATTAGCATCACCGCCTGCAGGCTTGCCACGTGCTGCTTATTAAGAACTGGGTTTTAGAAACTGCTGCTCAGGATTCCACAGGCTCCACTTCCAAACTCTAGAATCTATCCCAGTTGTTTAGATAAAAGCTGAACCAAGCCCTTATTTATTCATCTGCTACCTCTCAGGCTGGGCCAGCCGTCTTGTCAATGGCATGGGGCCAGGAAGAACTGGTCTCCCCTCTACACTTCTTTCCTTCAGGCCACAAAATCTCACAGCAAGGTTCTCACCCCTGTTTTTATTTGTTTTTAAGATCTGATCCTTCTCCAAAAGGAAGTCAGCCCTTGTAAACTATTTTCAGTCATTTGTAATTTAGTAAAAGTGGGTTCCTGCTCTTTAAAGTTGAATATATAGGACAACTGGGAGCTCTGGACATGGGAATGATGTGGGAGGGCTGGTGAGGTACATTTATAGGTGCTGCACAACCTAATCTGAAAGAATGGGATAGAACTTTCATTCAAGATGGTGGAATAGGTAAACATGGTACTTACCTTCTCCCAAGACCACTTCAAACTTACAACTAAACTGCAGAACAACCATCATTAGAAAAACCTGAACTATAGCTGAACAGAAGTCATATAACTAAGGATATACAGAAAAAAAAAAAAACACATTGAGACTGGTAGGAGGGGCAGAGACAAGGAACAGGCTGGTTCCACACCCACATGTGGCAGATAAAAATCAAGAAGATATCGTAGCTGTGAAGTTCCCTCCTGAGGAGTGAATGATCCCAGCACCACACAAGGCTCCCCAGCCCAGGGCCTCAATGCTAGGGAGAGAAGTCCGCATAACTTCTGGCTGTGAAAACCTGCATTGATTGCAGCTGAGTGAGCTGGAGGGCTGCTGGAGTCTTAAGCATTCCTCTTAATGAGCTCACACATGAACTTGCTGACAGATTCACTCAAACTAGGTGCCAGGGACATATAGGGAGGAACTGAATCATGTGGCTTCAGGGCAAGGGCTGATGGAGCAGCTTTCTCCCAGACAGAAATGCTGGCAGAAGTCATTGTTCCTTTGCTGAGATGTGCCCCTGCAGCTTCAGGTTGGCACCATGTCTGAGATTCTTTCAACCTGGCTAACACTCTTTACACTAGTGATTCTGAAACCCTGCCCCACCCAACTTAAAGGCTCACTCAAGTTGTTTCCAGAGGATTTTCTGTATAAACATCCTGTCTTGGCTCATGCTGCAGACTTTTTAAAAATCTCTCAAAGGTTCACAAACCCCAAACAAGCAGCATCTGGCCTCAGCATGCCCCATACCTTTTATTAAGCAGCCCCAACTCCAGCACTAGTGGCAGCTGTCCATTTTCGGCTTAGCCTCTCTCAAGGACCTCCAACCAGGACAAATGACAACCATCTGGAGATCACTTTGTAGCTCATGCCAACTGGCCTTCTGGGAGGGCACAGGCAACAGCTGACCTTGAGCTGTACCTCCCAAGAGATACCAGAACCAACATACTTAACAGGCAGCTTCAGTCCACACCAGAGTACCATTCAACTACTTCCACAAATGAGGCACTCAAAAGGTATACTCAGCAGGCACCAGAGCTCCACTAAAGCAAATCCTGCTACATAGGGTTAACCCTGACACAACAGCTCCTCCACCGTAGTCACCACCAGACCTTAAAACCAGTCAGCCTGAGAGTCAATTAATTCAAACAGCAATCAAAAAGCCCAACTACAACAGGAAGGTACGCACACCCACACAAAGGATGTATCTGAAACAACCAGCTCAGGTGACCAGGGAAACTGCACCACAGGACACCGACTACATAAGTCCACTGCACAAAGAACAGGAGATATAATAGCTGTACCTAGTGCATAGAAACAAACACAGGGAGGTAGTAAAAATGGGAAGACAAAGAAACATAGCCCAAATGAAAGAACAGGTGACAACTCCAGAATAAGAGCTAAGTGAAATAGAGGCAAGCAATCTACCTGATACAGTGGTTGTAAGGATGCTCAAGAAGCTTAGTGAAGGACTTCCAGCCAAGATGGAGGCATAGGTGGACACGCTGTGCCTCCTCTCACAACCAAGCTTAAGGACAACAAAAATATAGAACCAAAAAACACCCAACCAGGACAGAGAAAAAATTGAATTGTACAGAAATCTGACAACGATGCACCCAGACGGGTAAGAGGGGCAGAGTCGGCGGCCAGCAGAGTCTGTGGCTGGCGGAGTCGGTGGCCAGAGGAGGGGTCATGGTGGGAGAAGACGGTGGCTGGTGGTCCCGGGCATGCAGTCACCCCAGGTGCATAGACAGTGATTGCTGGTTGCCAAACTCTAGGAAGCCAAGTGGGGCACACAAGGCAGCTGACCGTGAACATACATTCATGCACAGATAAACCAGGTAAAAATGGGCAGCAAGACAGACTGCGTGATGCAGGGCCCCAGCGCTGAGAAGTGAAGCCTAAAAGCACCCAATGAAAACACTTGTAGGGGCTGAGGTGCTGAGAGGGAGTCCCAGCCTCACAGGAGAGTTCGTTGGGGAGACCCATGAGGTCCTGGAATGTGTGCAGGCCCACCCACATGGAAATTGGCACCAGAAGTGCCCAGTTTGCTTGGGGAAAGTGGCTGAAGGGACTGGAATCTTCGAGAGAGCACGGAACAAGCGCCATTGTTCCCTCTCAGACCCCGCCCTCACATCCAGCATCACAACCCAGTGACTGGGCTGCCCCACCCTGATGAACACCTAAGGATCCACCCCTCACTACATAACAGCTGTGACCAGACCCCCGGCCAAAACAAAACAAAACAAAACAAAACAAAACAAAAAAAAACAAAGGATGGCTCAAATGGGAGAACAGATCGGGGCCCCAGAGCTAATGCATCTAAGCAACCAAGAGGTAGCCAACCTATCAGAAGCACAGTTCAAAGAATGCTCATAGAACTGGTTGATTTTGGTCACAAATTAGATGAACAAATGAATGCTACAATAAGTGAAATGAAGAAAAACGCACAGGGAACCAATAGTGATGGGAGGAAAACTGAGACTCCAATCAATGGAGTGGACCAGAAGGAAGAAAGAAACAACCAAACAGAAAAGAATGAAGAAACAAGAATTCAAAAAAATGAGGAGAGGCTTAGGAACCTCCAGGACATCTTTAAATGTCCCAACATCTGAATTATACGGGTACCAGAAGGGGAAGAGGAAGAGCAACAAGTGGAAAACTTATTTGAACAAATAATAAAGGAGAACTTCCCCAATCTGGCAAAGTAAATAGACTTCCAGGAAGTCCAGGAAGCTCAGAGAGTCCCAAAGAAGGTGGACTCAAGGAGGAACACACCAAGGCACATCATAATTCCATTAGCCAAGATTAAAATGAAGGAGAGAATTCTAGAAGCAGCAAGGGATAAGGGGACAGTCATCTACAAAGGAGTTCCCATCAGATTGTCAGCTGATTTCTCAAAAGAGACCTTCCAGGCAAGAAGGGGCTGGAAAGAAGTATTCCAAGTCATGAAAGACAATGACCTACATCCAAGATTGCTCTATCCAGCAAAGCTTTCATTTAGAATGGAAGAGAAGATAAAGTGCTTCTCAGATTAGGTCAAATTCAAGGAGTCCATCATCACCAATCCCTTATTATATGAAATGTTAAAGGGACTTATCTAAGAAAAAGAAGATAAAAAATAGGACAGTAAAAAGACAGCAAAGTCACAGATATTAACAACCACACCTAAAACAAAAGCAAACTAAGCAAATAGCTAGATCAGGAGCAGGAACACAGAAATGGAGATCACATGGAGGGTTTGCAACAGGGGAGTGGGAGGAGGAAAGAGGGGGAAAAGGTAGAGAATAAGTAGCATAGATGGTGGGTAGAAAATAGGGGGAGGGCAGGAATAGTGTGGGAAAAGTAGAAGCTAAAGAACTTATGAAACATGGACATGAACTAAAGGGGGGAATATGGGTGGGGGGGTGCAGGGCAGAGGGGAATGATAGGGAGAAATGGGACAACTGTAATAGCATAATCAATAAAATATAATTTTAAAAAAAGAGTTCCTCAGACAAGAAAAACTAAAGGAGTTCATCATCACCAAACCATTATTATATGAGATGTTAAAAGGACTTATTTAAGAAAAAGAAGATCAAAACTATGAATAATGAAATGGCAATACATACGTATCTATCAACAATTAAATCTAAAAACCCAGCTAAGCAAACAAGAAGAACAGAGACAGAATGATGGATACACAGACTGTTTTGATGTTTGCCAGATGGGAAGAGGGTGTGGGGGAGGGGGTGAAGAGGTAAGGGGATTAAGAAGTACAAATAGATACAGAATAGCCATGGGCATGTAAAGTACAGCACAGGAAATGGAGTAGTCAAAGAACTTACCCTATGATCCAGGGACAGGAACAATGGTGGGAGAATGTCCGGATGAAGTGGGAGATGCTCGGTGGAGAGGGGCAAAGGGACAAAAATGAGAACAACTGTAATAGTGTAATCAATAAAATATAATTAAAAATGAATTAAAAATAAAAAAAGCTTAGTGAAAACTTCAGCAGCATAAAAAAAAACATACAAACCATTAAAAAATTCAGAAATGAAGAATACAATTAATTGAAATTAAGAATTACAGGGAATCAACACTAGAGCAGGTGAAATGGGATCAAATCAGTGACTTGGAATATAAGATAGCAGAAAACACCTAATCTGATAGCAAAAAGAAAAAAATCTCCCCACTTAAGGATAGTTTAAGGGGACTCTGGGAAAACATTAACTATACAAACATCCTCATCATAGGAATACCAGAAGCAGAAGAGAAAGAGCAAGAAATTGACAGCCTATTTGAAATAATAATGACAGAAAACTTTCCTACCCTGACAAAGGAAATGGACATGCAAGTCCAGGAAGTGCAGAGAGTCCCAAACAAGATGAACCCAAAGAAGTCCCACACCAAGACACATCAGAATTAAAATGCTAAGGGTTAAAGACAAAGAAAGAATTTCAAAAGCAGCAAGAGAAAAGCAGTTGGTTACCTACAAGGGAGCTCCCATAAGATTGTCAGTTGATTTCTCAACAGAAACTTTGAAGGCCAAAAGGAACTGGCACAAAATATTCAGGGTGATGAAAAGCAAGGACCTACAACAAAGGTTATGCTACCCAGCAAAGCTGTTATTTAGAATCTAAGGACAGATAAAGAGCTTCCCAGAGAAGGAAAAGCTAAGTGATTTCATCACTACCAAACCAGTATTACAAGAAATGTTAAAGGGTCTTCTAGGAGATGAAAGAGGAGGAGGAGGAGAAGGAGAAAAAGAAAAAGAAGAAGAAAAAGAAAAAGAAGGAGGAGGTAAAAATATGAATAATAAAATGGCAATAACTGCATATCTATCAACAATTACTTTAAATGAAAATAGATTAAGTGTTCCAATCAAAAGACACAGAGTGGCTAGATGGATAATAAAACAATGCCATTACATATGTTGTCTACACAAGACTCAATTCACATCAAAAGGCACACAGAGACTAAAAGTAAAGGGATGGGAAAAGAGATTTCATGAAAATGGAGTGTTTTTTTAAAAGCTGGGGTAGCAATACTTATGTCAGACAAAATAGACTTTAAAACAAAGGCTATAACAAGAGACAAAGAAGGACCCAGCAATCCCACTTCTGCATATTTACTGAAGAAACCCAAACACTAATTTAAAAAGACATATGCATTTCTATGTTCATTGCAGCATTATCTACAATAGCTAAGATGTGGAAGCAACCTACATGTCTATCAATAGCTGAGTGGATAAATAAGTGGTACACATATACAGTGGAATATGACTCAGCTATACAAAAAATGAAATCTTGCCATTTGCAATAACATGGAGTATTGTGCAGAGTGAAATATATAAGTCAAACAGAGAAAGACAAATGCCATATGATTTCACTTATATATGGAATCTAAAAATATGGACAAACAAAACAGAAATGAACTCATAGATACAGCGGGCATTTTGATGTTTGCTAGATGGGAGGCGTTGTGGGAGGGGTGGAAAGGTGAAGGGATTAAGAACTACAAGTTGGTAGTTACAGAAGAGTCATGGGTATGTAAAATGCAGTACAGTCAATAATATTGTAATAACCATGCATGGCGTTAGGTGGGTGGCTACTAGATTCATTGGGGTGATCACTTTGTAAGGTATATAAATGTCTAATCACTATGTTGTAAAAAGTGTTCATACTTTATTATTTCATTTTTATAAAACTATAGACACAGCAAACTGATCTCTAGTGACAGAAAGTTCAGTATGTTTGCGGATGGTGGAGTGGTGGTGGGAGGGAAGGAAAAGTGAAAATGATTACAGGAACACTAGGAACCTTTTGGGGGTGATGAATATGTTATTATCTTAACGGGGATGCTTGCATATATCAAAACTTATCAATTTGTAGGCTTTAAACACATGTAGTTTATTGTATGTTGATTTTAACCCAGTGAAGATATTTAAAATTAAAAAAAAAGAATGGAATATGCACATAAGAGTATCAACTTAGTTTTTTCTAGGCCAAGTTCTCTCTATTATATTGAAAGGACTCACTGTTTCAAAGGTAGAAGCTTCTGTAAGTTGCCAGTAAGCTACTAAACTTCAATAGGGCTCCAGGTATCCACACCTCATCTCCCCCATGGCAATCCTGGAACTAATTCATCACTCATCTTTCATCAACCCTGGGCTTCATCAGTCCCCTATTAATACAATTTTAACTGATTAAAATAAAAACAAAGTACCAAAGATACTATAATAAAACAGGTACATGTAAAAATAGCTGGTGGAATTAAAAATTCTAAATTCCAAATTTCTGGAGAGTGATTAAGCAATAAACAATTATCTATTGAACTGTTTATTTATACTTCTCAAGTCATTTCACTTAGAGGAGTTCACCCCAACTAACTCCAATGAAATTATGTTATTTGTACAATATGATCATTGCAGCCTCAATTATATAGTGAAATTTGGAAACAGGCTAAAAAAGTTATGGTTCATCAATAGATTTCAATACTGTGCTTGTTCACCTAAAAAACCACGCCTAATGGCCAGGCGCTAAGCTAGACCTGTGGGAATACAAGCATAAATATGATATGTTTCCTCCCACAACGCCCATGACCTGGTCAAGGACATCCAACTATCTGAGTTCAGACCCTGCTCCACTACTTTCTAACCTAACACCCTGGTGAAAGTTATCCATGTCCTCTGAGACTCAGTTTTCTCCTGTGCAAAATAAAAATAATAGTAATCACCTAATAGGTAAGTGATGACGATGAAATAAGCTAATGTCTGCTAAGAATGATACCTAGCACATTATAATACAATATGATAAGCATTATAATAGTACATGTGACTGTAGAATGAGCACATAAAAGAGATTAATTCTGCATAGGAGATGGTCTAGGAAGAGCTCACACTGACCTGTGTAGTAAGAATCTTGATGGGCGTTTAAGGTTTCTCCAATGGAGAGGGAAGAAAGTGAGCAAGAGAACTTCAAAGAGTACTGCCCTGGTTATGCTTGTAACACTCCTTTGGGATTTTCTAAGAGAGATCCAAAGTTATTTTGAATTACTTTTGTATACTGGAATGATGTTTTTTTAATCAAATGTGACACCATGCTAACTTTGATTGGCAAGAAAACCAAAGAAGGGAAAAGTAGCTTATGCATCCTGATCCCCAGGACCCTGCCATCCATCCCAGTACAAGAAGTTCCCTAGAAGGCATGTCAGTTACCCCTTTCTGGGCACACCATCATCTAAGGCATTGTGTAGGAAGTCACTTTTACTCTTGTTCTGCTAGATGAGTTACTGGCAGTGTGTTCCTCGTGATACCAGCACTGTCTTGTTCTAGGTTCATACCTGTTTACTTGTGAGTTAGACTCTGGGCAGGTATCAACATTCTCAAGGCGATGTTAATAAAAGTGAGATATGCAGGAATTTCATTGTGTTGTCCCTAGAGCTTTTCTAATCCGTTCCTCTGAGCACATTAATGAAATCACACTTTCCCATCATCCTTAAAGTTGGGTGTGGCTCCCAACATCAATGAAATATGAACAAAAACTGTCACTTCCTCATGGAAGTTTTAAGAGCCACTTACTATGTTTTTTTCTGCTGTGGCAGTGGTGGAATCTGTCCATTCATCCTGCTTTACATATGTAACATGAGGGACAAATGAGTCCTGGTAGGTTAAGCCACTGATTTGGGAATTGTTCATTAGGGCATCCCAACTAGAAAACTGTCCAAAAAAGTGGAAATGAATGTATACATAATATGAAGAAATAAAAACAGAAGATCAAATTTTCACATTATATAAAAATGTCAGTTCATGTTAGCAAAGAGGTAAGAGCTACACAGAGTTGTTTTTTTCCTTATTGAATTCTTTGAATTTCTGATAAAAGAAACTTCTAGTTCCCTTAGCTAAGAAGGTGGATGAAGGTAGAATGGTGCTTATTGTTGACTAATTGATGACATGTATAAAGCAGAAGCAAATGAACTAATTATTGCAATGATACGGCTTTCTACCCCTTCCCGTCTTCCTAGCTACACTTGTTGGAAAAGTACAGATTGAGTTCCTCTCTTGAGCCAGCAAACTGAGACGAAGGTGAACAGTGATTTTTCTATGGAATTACAAGGACAAATTGAAAAAGACCTTAAAAGCATCTTTACCAAGCCTTCATTTGATACATAATTTTAATATCCCAACCATTTTCTAAGGGTGTTTTCCCTAAAATTTAGCACAGTGGTCTCTAGCTGGCTGCATTTTAGAACTACTCAGAGTAGTTTAAGGCCCAACCCATATCAAATAAATCAGATTTCCTTGGTGGCTACCAGTGTATTTTGGATGTTTCCCTGGTGGTTCCACCATGTAGCCAGGACTGAGAACTACCTGTAGAACAGAATTTCTTAACTTAGTGGTGCCCAAATCAAGAATTACCTGGAGGATGAGGGTTTAAAAACCCAATGCCTGCTTTCCACTGCAGACCTTCTGGTGTACTTGGTCTGGGGTGAGATTTGGGCATCAGAATTCTGCAGCACCATTTGGGAGCCATAGTCTTAACCAGATTTAAGAACCCAAGGTCTAGTCAAACAGACATGGGTACAGATCCAGACTCTAGCACTCTGTGTGGTCTTGGGCATGGTCCTTCCCCTCTGTGGAGTTCTGTTTTCTCGTTCTGTATAATGGGGATAACAAGGTGACTATGAAGACTGACTGAGACAGTGAGTTAGCACAGAGCCTCTCATATGATAGATACTTGCCCAAAAAACAAGTTTGTATCATCTCATTTCTTATTTCTCAATAATCCTATGAATCAAGGTTATTGTCCTAAACTGATAGCTAAAGGAACTGAGGATGGAAAAGTCATTGGCTACCTCAAGATTATATGGTAATAAGTGACATTTATGGAGGCTTTACTGAGCAGACACTTGCAGCCACCCCACCCACTCCATTAGCCACCCTGCCCCAGGTGAGCAGAGGGGCCACTTTGTGCTGTTGAACTGGCCTGTCTGTGGGGCACATTTAGGCTGTCAGGTGGACCTGGGCTCAGCTCAGCTCATCTGCTTCTGTCCTGGAGCTTAATAGACTAAATTGTGTCTTGAATTCTATTGACTTTATTTTTTTTCAAGGTTGTAGAATAGTCTCAACTGACCTATTTGACTAGAATCTTTTTCTCAATGTTTTCTGGAAAAGCAACATTTCCCCACCACTGTTTCTTTATTAACACAGTGTCTTTTCTAAAGGAATTGTGGCCTGTTAAATCCTCACATAACTCCTGACACAAAAGGATGGATTCAGGCACGGGGGACATTACTTATATTTGCTGCCTAAGGCACTTCCACGCCTTATATTTTGACCCAACGTGTGAAGAAAAGTATAAAACCACAGGTCTAGATGGGGCACCCACCACTCCAGCATGTGGTCATACCCCAATATGACCACAGGTGCACTTTGTCTACTTAAAACGTGTGCTCACTTCCAGCCAAGATGGAGGTGTAGGTAGAGACACTGTGCCTCCTTGCACAACCAAGATTAAGGACAACAAAGATTTAGAAACAAAAAAAGCAACCAGATCTGACAGAAAATTGAACTGTAAGGAAGTTTAACAACCATTCATCCAGACTGGTAGGAGGGGTGGAGTCAGTGGCCCATGGAGAGGGATCTCAGCAGGAGAAAGCACTGCTTGTCAGTCCTGGGTGTGTAGGTGGCGGCTAGCTGACTGCGGACACACATTCGTATGCAGATAAACCAAGCAAAAATGGGGAGACAGACCACACAACCCAGGGCCCCAGCACCGGGAAATAAGGCCTGAAAGCACCGATTGAGAACACTTGTGGGGGTTGGGGTGCTGGGAGAGACTCCCAGCATCACAGGAGAGTACATTGGAGAGACCCATGGGGTCCTGGTGCATGCACAGGCCCACCCACCCAGGAGGGAGCACCAGAAGGGCCCAATTTGCTTGTGGGAAATGGCCCAAGGGACTGAAATACGAGAGAGAGCAGAGCAAGCGCCATTGTTCCCTCTCGGACCCTGCCCCCGCATACAGGGTCACAACCCAGCAACTGGGTTGCCCTGACCTGGGGAACACCTAAGGCTCCGCCCCTCATACGTAACAGGCACAACCAGACCAAAATATGTATATATGGCTCAAGCGGAAGAACACATCAAAGCTCCAGAGCCAATACTTCTAAGTGACCAACAAATAGCCAACCTATCAGATGTTCATTTCAAAGCACTGGTGATCAGGATGCTCACAGAATTGGTTAATTTTGGTCACAAATTAGATAAACAAATGGAGGCTACAATAAGTGAAATAAAGGAAAACGCACAGGGAACCAATAGTGATGGAAGGAAAACTGGGACTCCAATCAATGGAGTGGACCAGAAGGAAGAACCAACCAAAGAAACAACCAAACAGAAAAGAAGGAAGAAACAAGAATTCAAAGTAATGAGGAGAGGCTTAGGAACCTCCAAGACATCTTTATATGTCCCAACATCTGAATTATGCAGGTAACAGAAGGGGAAGAGGAAGAGCAACAAGTGGAAAACTTATTTGAACAAATAATAAAGGAGAACTTCCCCAAACTGACAAAGTAAATAGACTTCCAGGAAGTCCAGGAAGCTCAGAGAGTCCCAAAGAAGTTGGACTCAAGGAGGAACACACCAAGGCACATCAGAATTCCATTAGCCAAGATTAAAATGAAGGAGAGAATTCTAGAAGCAGCAAGGGATAAGGGGACAGTCACCTACAAAGGAGTTCCCATCAGATTGTCAGCTGATTTCTCAAAAGAGACCTTACAGGCAAGAACGGGCTGGCTGGAAAGAAGTATTCCAAGTCATGAAAGGCAAGGACTTACATCCAAGATTGCTCTATCCAGCAAAGCTGTCATTTAGAATGGAAGGGAAGATCAAGTGCTTCCCATATAAGGTCAAGTTAAAGGAGTTCATCATCACCAAGCCCTTATTATATGAAATGTTAAAGGGACTTATCTAAGAAAAAGAATATAAAAAATGGGACAGTAAAAAGACAGCAAACTCACAGTTAACAACCGTACCTAAAACAAAAACAAACTAAGCAAACAGCTAGAACAGGAGAACCACAGAAAAGGAGATCTCATGGAGGGTTAGCAACAGGGGAGTGGGAGGAGGAGAGAGGTGGAAAAGGTACAGAGAATAAGTAGCATAGATGGTGGGTAGAAAATGGAGGGAGGGCAAGAATGGTATGGGAAATGTAGAAGCTACAGAACTTATGACACATGGACATGAACTAAAGGGGGGAATATGGGTGGGAGGGGGGTGCATGGTGGAGGAGAATGAATGGGGGGAATGGGACAACTGTAATAGCATAATCAATAAAATTAAATTAAATTAAAAAAACAAAAACAAAAACGTGTGCTCGAAGTGAGGAGGGGCTATCTGTGTGCTGCCCCAGGCCTCCACCCTCCCCTAGCCCCAAGTGGGGTTGCCAAGTAGGGGGAGACAAGGTGTTTGGTTCACCTCCTCTCATTTCCATTATGTCCTCCCCCTTTGTTTAGAGAACTGCTACATAAGGTGACATGAAAACAGTTTTAAAAAATTTTCCTAGTCCCATTCAGCTAGAATGAGGCCCCTAAGTTAATCTTCTGTGGGAATTCTGGAGCAGCTTTGCTAAGGCAGACTTTACCCACATGCCTATGAGTTTCAGGGTAGTAGTGCCACCTGTGCTGGCAATTTTGACACCCCAAGAAAGCAGAGGGATTTTTTGGTGTGAAAAGCCACAATTCTCCTCAAAGGAGATCTCTCCAGTCACTGCTTGCCTTGTTGGCTCCACCTCCATCCTGAAAGAGATCAATCCCAGACCATACTGATTAAAGCAAAAATCCCCCAAATAACAAGGCAGTAACATCTTCTCCCTGAGAACACTGTGTCCTCAAAAGCCAAGTCCAAAATGAATTGAATTCTCAGAGCCACTAAAGATCTTGCCTCAATTTACCCTGACCCACTTAGGAGAGGAGCCAGAACTAAACAGACCTGTTTAAAAATGAAATTTGGGACTTTGTACTGAAGGCACAGATGCCCCACAAAGAAGCCAGTGACTGGTTTGGAGGTTCCATCCAGTATTAACTCGCTGCCTGGGAGCCCAGACGGGTAGCAAACTGCTCCCTTGGTGGTCAAGGCGAGGGCTGGGGCTAGACGGTGGGGTGGCAGTGGCGCTGGCGCGATCACATGGCTGCTGGCTCTGGGAATGCACGGTGCGCTGCCTTGTTGCCTGAAAACATCAAAGACCTCACTCTTAGGAGCCTTAGGAGCTGCACGTGGTGAGGGCATTACTCTAGCATTTTTTAAAAAACGTAATATGGGCTTTAGATAACTGCTGCAGGTGGGCAATACAGCAATGGGGCCTGTGCCATGGAGTCAGAACACTCCTCCTCCTCTGCATTTGAAACCATGCATCTCCTTTCCTGGGGCAGGAGCGCACCCGTGGCATGCCAGGGCGGGTGGCCCGCCCAGCAGGCTGCTGTGCACTCGCTAAGGAGGGCTGGCTTATGTTTCTAGCTTCCTCAGCCTAGTGCTTTTCTGCCAGTTGCAGTGAGACAAAAGCTAAGGGAACTTCTCCCTCGCCTCGGTGGACCATAAATTAATGCATTATGGCTTTTCAGGAACCTGGTTGTGATCCATGAAGGCAGGGGGTCTCTTCCTTGTATGCAACCTCAACCTCACAGTACCCTGCACAAATTACTAGACCCTCCCAAAATGCTTGTTAGATCCAGTACTCTCATTTTCTCTGTTTGTGTGTGTGTGTGTGTGTGTGTTTAGGAGTACATTACAATGTAAGGAATAGAGACGAAGCAAGTAACCTGAAAGACACATTGCTTAGCATAAACTTACATGTAGCAGAATAACAAGCACATTGAAATGCTAATACCTACAGTTTGCATATGTATTCATGGCTCACAAAATGCTTTTGCACACACCATTCCTTTAATATATCTAGGATTTGTGGGCCTGAATATAGTGCCTGCTTCCCATTAGTCACTCTTTCTTAACCTTGTCCACAACTTTCCCTTGTTCAGGTCTTCTGGCCACTTGGCTGCTCCCCAAGCCATAAATTGCTCTTCCCAGGAGCATCGCAGGGGCTCCTGCCCACCCTCAGATTCCCCTGCAGGGATCTCTGGGAGACACTGAAGCAGACCCTGAGCTATTTCAGAGGAAGAAGGAAGGAGTTGACAGAAAGGAGGTGTCAGAAACTTCACATCTCCCTTCTGCCTCCAATCTGTACTCCTCTCTCCACTTAGGCCCCACAATTATTGGCTGGATCTAAATTGTCCAAGGATTTTAATTAATAATATACATGATAACAGTAATTTATTGAACTGTTGACCACATGCCAGGTATTTTCTCATTTAATGCAACAATGCTAGGCTTCTTATGGAGGAGGAAACAAGGCTTAGGTCATTTATAGGTGATAAGGGTGGAGCTAGAGGTTCAGATCCTGGATCCTCTGGCCCAAAGCCCATGCTCACAGCCAGTTGCAGCACATGATCCTTCTGCGCCATTTATCCTCTGCCCTGGCTCAGTGCAGAAATCCCCCAACAGCATTTCTGAATAGCTCTGGAAACACACCTTTGGTAATTTGTTCCCCACTGGTGCACCATTTGGGGCCATCTGTAAAGTGTGGTTCTGTGTTCCATTTGTCCATTCACTCAGCAAACACGTACTGAGTATCCACCCCTCTGGACCACTCTGCTAGACTCTGGACAAGAGTCAAATGAAACCTGGTTCCTGCCCTCAAGGGAAGAAGACACATACACACGTAAATGTGTTTGGAATAGCATTCTAGACAGGACAGGAACAGGGCTGAGAGCCATGGGACCCAGGAAGGTGCGGCAGCTCCGCTGGTGGCTCAGCAGTGATATCACAGAGGAGATGAGAAGCTCAACCCTCTGTGGTCATCTTCAAATAAGACTGCTTATGCCCCACAGATGGTGTGCAAGAGGTTCGTACCCAAAGACCTCTAAACAGACACCTACCTCCCTGAGTCCCAACAAGACAAGTCCCATCCCAGCTTCCCCACAGTGGTCATTTTCATTCAGTCATTCAGCAAATATTTGACCATGTAGTTGGCTCTCTGCTATGGGCTGCACATATGGCAGCAGCCAGGATAGAGCAGGTTCCTGCCCTCACAGAGCTGACAGCTTTGTTACCAGTCCAGCACACCGAAAAACTGCTCAGCCAGGCACTCACTAAAGAATCAACACATATTGAAATTTACTGTGAAGCAACCTGGAAATGCTGGCACACACAAGGTTGCAATCAAAGCTGGTTTCAATTGGAGCCATTGCACCAGATGCTGAGGGTGTCTGAGAACAGAGACATGCCAGCGTCTGTGGTAGCCGGGGGCCGAGAGCCTTGATGTGCTGACATTCATCAAACGTTGTGTTGTTGTAAGATGCCATTTTGCCAAAAACAGGTGATCCACATGAATAAGCTATATCTCAAAATCTTCCAGAAAATATAATATACACATGTTTTACTGTCTTGATCACTACCCTCCAATGTCTATTCTTTTATTAATCATGCAGGTTAAGCCATCATGAAATTTATAGTTACTGGAAAACAAATAAGCAGGGCTTGGACTAGAGTGTGTTTTAATCTCCAGTTGGATTTTGATGACTCTAAGTGCCTTATCTTGCCAGCCAAACCAGAAATAAAGGGATGTTCAATGTCTCTGCCTCAATTCCTGGTTTAATTTTTTAAAAATATCATTAATAATTAATATTAACCAATCATAATCAATACATCAATAATTAACATTCTTAATTATAATATTTGTTATTGTTATCATTTTAAATCATTTTTTATTTTCAATTATCATTGACATACATTATTATATCAGTTTCAGGTGCACACCCCAGTGATTAGACATCACATGACTTACTAAGTTATCATCCCTATAAATCTCACACCCATCTGGCACCAAACATAGTTATTAGATTATTTTTTATTATTCCCTATTCTGGATTTTACATCCCCATGACTGTTTGGTAACAACTAATTTGTATTTCTTAATCCCTTCACCTTTTTTTCTCGCCCCCCCCAGCCCCCTTCCCAGCTGGAAACCATCAAAATGTTCTTGTATCTATAATTCTGTTTCTGTTCTGCTTGTTCACTTATTTTGATTTTTAGGTCCAATTGTTGATGAATATGTATTTATTGTCATTTTATTGTTTATACTTTTGATCTTCTTCTTAAAGAAGAGCCTTTAACATCACCACCAAACCAGTATTATATTACTCCTTTAGCTTTTTCTTGTTTGGGAAGCTCTTTATCTGTACTTAATTCTAAATGATAGCTTCGCTGGGTAGAGTAATCTTGGCTGTAGGTACTTGCTCTCCAACACTTTGAATATTTCTTGCCAATACCTTCTGTCCTGCAAAGTTTCAGTTGAGAAATCAGCTGACACTCTTATGGGAACTTGTTTCTTCCTGCTTGTCTAATTGTCTCTCTGTTTACCCATCCATCCATCCATCCATCCATTCTACATTCATTTCACACTCTTGTTCCTGCCAGGCACTGGTTACAAAGAGTTCCCTCTGTGTCTCCTCTCAGCTCAGAAAAAGAGATGATTTTTGCAGGAAAAGAAAGAACAAAGATATAGTGGGAAAGCTTGTATGAATAATAAAAGAATATTGGTGTGACTTGTAAGAAGATACTTTCTGAAAAGCCCTCTCTGATAATAGATCCATGGCTCCCACAAGGGAAGAGTTGGTTGTTAACCACCTCCAACTGGGCATTAGCAGCCACCCCTCACCTAAGATGCAATCTAGAGATCGCATTACCCCAAAACCACACTTCCTTCTTGAGTGAGCCAGCCCATCTCTCAGGAAGTCATAGTGCTGGCCAGGTGGGGCCCTAAGCTAAGCAGGTAGGAAAAGCCTTCTCTTCCCTCCAAGGTATTCCTGTTCATGGACTGTACACCAGGATGTCCTGGAGTAGAAGCCATGCTATTTTGACCACTTGCTCTTTCTCAAATGTGTGAGGTACAAAAGAGACAGCAGTGAATACAGGTCACACAGGTCTCTAGTGCCATTCTGTTAGTCTTAATACAATTCTACATGGAACACAAGTTTAACAATAATTCTACTCTCCTTCCAACTTCTGATCACATGCTCTTACTAAATTACCTCAAGAATTACATTGTGCTTTCATTTTACAATGTCTATGCATAGTCTCCCTTTTCAATAAATCCAAGTCAACTGGATTATTATTATGTGATTATGTTTTCAGTGTGAAGTCTAATTGATTGCACATTCATACTATAGTCAAAACTCTTTCACTCAGGCAGTCAATCAACAAATACAGTGGCACCTCAGTACTCATAGGCTTCAGAACTCATCAAACCTGGTACGTGTTGCATTTTGATGAGACAAAATGTTTCAGCACTTGGTGCTTGCTTGCCACTTGTCACACTTGCTAAAACTTGTATGAGTCACAATACCACCTAGCAAGAGAAAATGCTTCATCAATCATCACTTGCTTGCTCTTTGTTAGAACAAATTAACAACAAGTACCAAGGTACCACTGTATTTATTAACCATCTATGACAGTCTAGTTTCTTATCCAGGGATATGGCGATAAGTAGAGACCTTGTTTCAAGGAGCTCCTCAGCCTCCAAGAGAAAGGTATAATTTCATTCTAGTAGAGGTCACTATGGAAACACAGAGAGAGTGAGTGTAATTCCACCTTGGGGATAGAAAATGCAAACAAAAATGAACCCCACAATATATCATTATCTCAATTTAGTCATCTTTGGGGATGAGACTCTTGACTCAAAACCTTTCTAATTCATTTTTAAGATATTATTTAAAAATATCTAGCTAGTTTCTTTCATTCAGAACTTTATGAAGATGGCCAAAGGACTTATTGAGACTGACTGAACTCACACTTAAATTAAGAAGTATTACAACATAGCATCTATGTTAGAGTTAACGAGTGAATCATAGACACTGGCTGTAGATCACAGCCTCCTTCTCACTAAGGAAGTGGAGATGCCTCCCAACCAGTGTGGCTAGGGGCAGAGTCTAGTTTCATCTCACTCTCTACATTGCTTCTCTGCCTGGGCTGCCAGCTCTCAGATTCCTAGAGTCTTCTGCTGAGGCAACCACTAAAAGAACTGTCTTTATCCATTGATCTCCTTGAACAGGCATATGTCCCTTCAGTGGGCTCTAGTAGGTGCTGTCTACAAAGCTGCATGCATCTCCCCACTCCAAGTGTTCTGCTTGGTGTCACTGCTCCCTCTCAGGACCAGTGGTCTTGGTAAAATTGTTGTCCTCTGGGCTGTAGCTGCAGCTATAAGAGAAGCAGTGCTTCCCTTCGGAATCTGATTTGCAAAAAGATCCCTCACTGCACAGATGCAAGTACAGCAAAATAATTTCTGTGTGTCATAGAAATTAATAGGTCACCATGTAACTGAGCCACTTCATGATATATATTTCATGGACTACGGAGTCTGAACAGAGAGTATGAATAGCAAAAGAAATAATACCAAGGGAGAATCTGGAAGAAACAGGATGAGTTCTTGAGGTTGAAATGCAAAAATAATGGGGGAAATGAGAGCTATAAATATAGGGTGGGACAAAAATAGTTTTATAGTTGTTCTTATGGGAAATAATACAATAATTAATATAAGAATAAACTCTGTTTCACATGCTCACAACTGTAAACCTACTTTAGCCACTCCCAGTATTAGGATTGAGACTGGCTATGAAAGACAGAAACCTCAAGAGAATAGTGCCTTAAACAAGACTGGGGCTTATTTCTCTCCCATGAAACAAGTCATGCAGTGCAATGATGAAGGACAAGGTCATAAAGAATCCAGTTACTTCTATTACATAAGGTGGCTCTGTCACCCTTGGTGAGATAGATTCTAATTCATGGCTAATCCAGCCCCAGTCATCACATATTCATTCCACCCAGCAAGGAGGGAGGACTGAAGAATGGATTGCCTCCTTCCTGTGAGGACAGTTCTCAGAAGTTGCCATGTATCCCTTCTGTTTACATCCCATTGAACTAGTACTTAGTCACATTGCCACATCTAGTTGGGAAACCAGAAACTACAGGCTTTATTCTGAATAGCTGTGCTATCCACTGGCAATTGAAAGCTTACTAGCAGACTCTGCACATGACCTGAGTGAAACACTGAAGCCTGAGATCTCAGAGATGCCTGAGATCTCAGAGATGGAGCATTCCTGGATGATAACACAACAGAGACTGAGACACCAGGAACAGGTGGTTAAAAGGCAGTCAAGGTGAAGGTCGCTGACATATTGTAGGTGAGGCTTATCTTGTATATGGATCATTAACAATGTGGAAGATGAAGCCACAAAGGCTGGCTGAAGGAGTTAGGGTGGAGAGGAAGATTCTGAGGCCACTGATGAAATTCTAGCTGCAAGGCCCATCAACTAAAGTTTATTCTATAATTATTTCATTTAATTGTGTCACAAGACGTAAATGCACCTTTAGGAACCAGGAAACTTCTCCACTATTTCCCTTTTGATCTCTTCAGTAATCAGTAATGGAGACATTGATCACCATAAACAGAAGTTGAGCAAACAAATCCCAAACTCTTGCTGGGTCTCAGAAGATAAGCAAATCTGACCTCTTCCTGCAAAGTCTTCACCAACTCAGCATTAGAAAAACAACACTGTTTTGGTGCAGTGTTTTGGTAAATTGCCCAGCTTAATAGGTGACCCATTTGTTCTTTCAAGATTGAAAATAGCCTGGGAAAAAATATATAAAACAAGAAAAATAAAGAAGTTTCATGTGTTGTGTTGCTATAGTTGACAGAGAATAGACCCAAGAGTTATAATGCAGCATCTGTTGGTAAAATAGCCAAATGGAATGGGATTCACTTTCTATATTCTTTACTAAATAATAGAAAGAATTGCTGAGTTGGAAAGAGAAGGAAAGAGCAACTTTGTTCTTACTATAAAGATGAAAAGCAAACCTCTGGCTTCCATATAAACTGTTAGCTTAAAAGGCAACTGTCCAAGCAGCTCCGTCGAAGGACTGGGTTCCAGGTCTGGCTGCCTGCCTGACTCCACAGGCAGTATCTGGGCTGGTGCCTCTGGCAGGGGCCTCATTCTGATTCTCTCCTCCACCAGCTACATCCCATTGCCTCTCAGGCTGAGCAGCTTTCATCTGCTCAGTGTTAGGGTTAGGAAGGCAAGCAGGTGAGGCTTAGCCAGCTGAGATGGATCGGAACTCGAAAATGTTCTCATGCAAATCTAAATACAGATTCCAAAGTAAGTGAGGTCCAGGTCTAATTTGAGACTGATGTAGCAATTGAAAAAAAGCCTTTTACTCCAGACAAGAAAAAGCTGAAGGAGTTTATTATCACCAAACCGGTATTATAAGTAATGTTATAGGGACTTCTTTAAGAAGAAGAAGAAAAATTAAAAAAAATATAAGTAAGGCCCTTGCTGGTGTGGCTCAGTGGATAGAGCATGGGCCTGCAAACCAAAGGGTCGCTGGTTCGATTCTCAATCAGGGCACATGCCTGGGTTGTGGGCCAGGTCCCCAGTTGGCACAAGAGGCAACCACACATTGATGTTTCTCTCCCTCTCTTTCTCCTTCCCTTCCTCTCTCTATAAAAATAAATAAATAAAAATCTTTAAAATTATTAAAAAATATAAGTAAGAATACATTGCAATAAAAAAATACTCACTGACAAAGGCAAACAAAATAAAAGCAGTGGATCAGCCAACGGTGAAGATAGTACCAAGGTTAAAAGGCAAAAGTAGAAAGATCATGTGTAATTATAACATTAAATTAAGGGATACACACAAAAACACACTGGGCACTGACTGGGAATCGAACCGGTGGCCCTTTGGTTCCCAGGCCCACACTTAGTCCACCGAGCTACAGCAGCCAGGGATCCTTTGTTTTGTTTTGTTTTTTTTTGTTTTTTAAATGTGAGAATTGTAAGTTTATATATCAAGCTAATATCAATAATAGGAAAGAAAAAAAATCTTAAATTATCCTGTGCTTACACCTCAAAGCAAACTGTTCTTTTCTTTTAGAACAACAAAATATAGATACATGATAAAGAATAATATAAAAATACTCATGTAGCCACTATTTAAAATGAATAGTTAACATTTATATATTATATTATTTACTGATCCTTGTTATTCTAGGTACATTGCCCCAAATGCTTAATTAGCAAATACTGAATCATTGCTCCCAGAGCCTGTGGTGTGGGTATCCATAGACAGAATGTGGTGTGATGCTGCACGGTTTATACTTTTATAGCATAAATGGTATTATACTGTTCCAATGTTCTGCAACTTGCTTTATCTACTTAGTTGTATGTTTTCAAGATCTATTTATATGGACACAGAGAGATCTAATTCATTTAAAGAAACTTCCGTATAGTAATTTGAGACTCAGTAATTAGGTGATATCAGTCATTAAAAATTTTAGACACTTCCATTGCAGAGCTATATTCACCCTACTCTAGAAGAATTGTCTTTAAGAATGAATCTGGTCATATTTTTCCTTTGTGTAAAGCTCTCATAAGCACATGATATGTATAGAATATAGTCTCATCTTCTCAGTGTACCAAGGTCATCTTCAGTCTGACCACAGGACCATTTCTCTGACGTCATCCCACATGAGTCAACCCCATACAATCAGTCGGTGCAGTGATGCACATTGTTTTCATGTCTTCAGCCCTTGCAGATACTAATAGCTTTGCCAGGTGGGCTAGTCCCTTCTTTCTGTGTCTGGCAATCCCCTCCACAACCTTCAGACCCAACTCAAACCTCATCTTCAGAGGCGGAGTTACTGTGAAGCCAATGAAATTTAAGCTTCAGGCCTTGTAAGGGAGGGGTTCTAGCAACTTTTTAATAATGGACAAGTGTTGTTCTTGTAAAATAACAGCAATAAGACACTTTTTCTTAAAGGGACACCCAAATTATATAATCTTCAGACCCCCTCCAAGCCTGGATCTGCTTCTAATCATGACTCTTATGAAACTTTCCATGACCTCCCTAAAAGGAAGCCCTCTGGGGTCCCATAGCACTGTATGCTTACATCTAACACTGCACGCATTGCAGTATGGCTTATCAACTCACCTCTGATTTGGCATGCATACCAGTAGTAGGTATCCAAAAAGCATGTGTTAAATGTAGATACGTGATAAAAATGTAAACAGAGCTTTGTGCACTTACTTGCTAATTGATCAACCATTTTCAGATTTGGCCACTTTCCCCCTCAGAAGGAGCTTTCCAATTGCTGGCCCACTACACACAGCAGGCAGCGGGGACAGAGGGGCCACATGACAGCAAGTGGGGGAGGAGGATTTCAGGAGCATCGTGTGAGCCATGTGAAGCCAAGCCACGAAGGCACAGGAGTCACACAGAAATGAGACAGAGAGTGTAGTCAGGGAAAGAGACAACATGAACCTATAATCTGGAAAGAGTTCATGTTTTAGGTGGTAGGGGTGCTTTTATTTAACAACAAAGGAAAAAAATACAGGGTATATAAAATGAAAAATATTAAAGAGTAGGCATTTAGTTACAGGGGGGCGGGTTAAATTTGCAATGGCAGCTCACCCAGCGCCCTGGCCCAGGCTGCTCTCCTGGGAAAGGCCGTCCCCGCCAGCTCTCGCTCACCCTTCAGGAACCAGGTTTGCAGTGGCTTCTCCACAGCCACTTCGCTCCCTAGGCCCCGATGCTACTTCTCCCTCAGCGCTGCAGCCAAACTCTGGATATGTGTCATTACTAGTATGTGTTGTTTGACTTATTTTAAACATCTGAGTAAATACTGACAGAGAAATTGCTCCTTACATTTTCATCTGATAATCAAAACTGTTCCATAATTAACTACGAGTTAAAAGATTTAGTGTTTTATATTTCAAGTCATCTTTCTCTTGCATGTTCCCAAGACTGAGCTATGTTTTGGAAAAATTATGACATTATTTTGCTGGTGAGAGGCGAGGAGGCAGGCAAAAGCAAAAGGCAGAAACAAAACACATTTGAAAGGCTTTCCCATGGGAAAGAATGTCGCATTTGAAAACAGATGCCTTCGCTGTTTCCTCAGTTTAAGCGTAAGTTACTTGCTCTGTAAAATTACGGCTGAAACCAGTGTTACAGAACAAGTGATTCCTTACCCTCCTGTTGAAGTTACCACTCGGTTGAGATAGACTCAAGTAAAAGCTGAGATCATTCAAAATTTAAACAGTGAATGTAGCAATCAAAATGTCACTGGGTTAGAGGAATGAATGAATAATTTAGCTCACTAAAAGGTAACATTTAGAAACCACCAGACTTGCCAGTTCCAGGAGGTAATGGCAGTCTGGAATAAGATGATCCTCTCCCTTCAGTTAAAAATAAATAAACAGACTGACTCCAGTATCTGTACGTTAATCTCCTAGACACCCTACTTTTTGGTGGGAGTACAGTTTGTCCCTGAGCGTCAGAGAGTGGTCTGGCCACCCTGACGTCACAGAAACGTTATTTCAGTTCATCCGGTACTTTCAGAGCTCGTACCAAGGCAGGCGCTGGCTGGGTGCTGAGAATGCAGATGGGCTTACCGCCCAGTGGGGTTGGTGAGAAAGACACGGGATCATGCGACACAGGCGTGTGTGACAGAGCTGTAAAGGGGACTGTGGGGGCTTGGGGAGGCCCGCTCACCTGTGCTTCCATTTGTGTGCAGCAGTTGTGTGGTAGAACATCGAAATAAGTGGTTGTTATCTCAGAGAGGCCTGGGCTCTGAGGCAGTGACTGTCAGGGAGCAAATTTGGGGATCAGGGCTAGGACCCCGCAAGGACAGCCATGCTTTTACAGCCCGTGGTGATAACAGAGGTGGTGCTTTTTTTGTCCTCATCTCCTTTGTCCATGAGGAAATCGCTGCTCCGCTGTAAGAGGAGACATTGGCGTAAGCTTAATTTCCCCACGCTGCTGCGACAGGCCCTGGTGCTGGCTCCTCTCTGGTTCCAGCGATTGTCATGCACACCGGCCATGAACACATCTGGTTGTCACTGTCACTTGCCTGATGCTTTACAGTACATGCTCAGTTAAGCAGACAGCCCGTGTTTTATCTCCTCTGCCCATCCAGAGCCTGGCAAGCGCAGCATTCAGCAAATGTCTGGGAAAATGACTGAGACAGAGTCCCCCTTCACTCAGCAAGGTAATGTGGCTCCCACACTAACAACAAGAAAAAAGCCAGACACTCTTTTAAAAATCATTACTTTTTTTGAGCCCATCAGAGAATTGAGGCCACAAGCCCATAAAGTGAACACAACTCCAAAGAGTGACAAGCACCTCTGCGGAAAGACAGGCCTCTGCTGACTGACTGTTGGAGGAAGTGGAGGAACGTGTGGCTGTCATGAAAAGCAGGTAGGATGACAACAGCTAAAATGTAAACAAATTTTTAAATGTAGCGTAAATGCAACCATTTTACCAGTAAATGTGTCTGGGGCTCCAGCAACCAGGAGCCCCACACACAAGGAGTCATGGTCTGTACTCGCACGCACATCAGCTCTGTTCTGTGGCCTCTACCAGCATCGCAAGAAATGCTGGGGCCAGACCAGGCATCCTGCCTACCTAACACAGGAGGGACCAGAAGAACCGAGAATCCCCATTGCCCCACACAACCCTGACAGGGCAACAGGCCAACACCACAGGTCCCAGGTGGGCATTAGTGGTAACACAGCCCACAGCTGGAAGGAATGAAAAGGCAGTGCAGTGCCCTGAGGGCACCCAGAACAACCACACACCCAAACCCAGCCCACCACCAACAGCATGGGCTGGCCTCCCAGCCCTGCTCACCACCTGACCCACTTCCCTGCCACCCTGCAGCTCTCCCCTCTCTGGATTTCTGCCTTGGAAATTCAAGCTGCCTTGACCCCTGCAAATCCTCTGCTCTGATTCCTCACCTCAGGGAGACCACCTGACCCTGCTTGGGTCCCCCTCCCTGTGCTGCAGACTAGAGACTCTCCAGGCCATCCACTGGAGCCATGGCAGGGTTCACCTCACTTGTCTCTCCTCTTTCAGGGATGACCTTCCTGTGCTGCTGTTCGCCCAATGCCAAAACCATTGTTTTATAGATCTTGTCCAAGTTTCTAGTATTTTATGGCTCAGTGACACTGGTTTCTCCTATTCCATCTTAGCCAGAAGCCAAAGTTCATGTGATTTTTTTTCAGTAAAAATGCCAAAGCAATAAAATAGAGAAAGGAAAGCTTTTTTAAAAACATAGAGAAATAATTAGATAGTCACATGGAAAAAAGGAACCTCAATACCTGACTCTCATTAAGCAGAAAATGTTACTTGAGATGGTACATAAACCTAAATGTAAATGTTATTGTAAATGTAATAAATCTTTTAAGGGAGACCACACGTCTTTATGAGTGAGGGAAGGGAAATATTTCTGAGACAGGAAACAAAAAATAGTGACAATAGACTTCATCAAAACTAAAATTTCTCATCAAGTGATGTTAAAGAAATAAATAGGCAAATCACAGACTTAGGTAAAATAGTTATAAAATTGAAGACTAGCATGTAGGATAAATAAAGAACTTTTATAATCCAATAATAAAAAGACAAACCAATTTTAAATATAGTCAAAGGGTATGATCAGATGCTTTACAAGGAAGTAATACAAATGGCCAATAAGTGTATGAAAAATAACTCAATACCAGTAGTCATCAGGAAGATGAAAATAATTAAAACCATAAAGGATACCACTACACAGTCATTGGAATGGCTAAAATTAAAACACTGACACCGAATGTTGGTGAGAAAGTGAAGCAACTAGAGCTCATATATTCTTGAAGGATGTATAGTGGTATCTGGTCATTTCTTATAAGGTTAAACATACACCTCCCTTATGGCCAGCAATTGCTTTTTAGGAATTTATCCAAATGAAATGAAACACATGCACAAAAAGACTTAAGAAAGAATGCTCATGTTTATAATATCCCAAACTGGAAACTCTCAGGTGTCCATAAGTAGAGGATGGATATACAATGTGTTAGTTCTCAGCAAGAAAATGGAACGAATTACTGATACACGGAACAACATGGATGAATCTCTAAAATATCATGCTACATGAAGGAAGCCAGACCACAAAGAGTACTGTCTATACCAGCGATTTTCAACCCGTGGGCCACAGCACACTGGTGTGCCACAGGCACTGTTAAGCATGGACTACCTGACTATTCAGCCAGAGGAACTCACCTGTTCTCCTTTAGGTTGTCAAAATTAAAAAATGACAACAACTAACACAATAGCTGTCCATGTGAATGAATCAACATTATACCTTTCTTTCTTTTTTTTTTTTTTTTGGTCAGCTCAGAAAAAAATATTTTTTTTGGTGTGCCACAGAATTTTAGTGACTAGTTTATGAGTGCCAGCAGATGAAAAAGATTGAAGATCACTAGTCTGTAACACTGCATAATTGTATTTATTTGAAATTCTAGAATAGGCAAAACCACATATGAAAAAAGAAAAGTATTTATTATAAAATAAGAAAACTATTCTATGACAAAAAGTGTCCCATCGGTGGGGCCCCTGGGGAGGCAGGAGCTGGGAACCACCTGGGAAGGGGCCTGCAGGGACTTTCCGGGCTCTGTGCGTGTTCTGCACCTTGGTTGGGGGCACTTCCAGGTACACAGACTTAGTCAGTTATCACAGCTCAACAAATGATGACCTTAAAGATTCTAAAATCTTACCTCAAAAGAAAAAAAACATAAATGCATCTAACAAGGTAAATGTATTGATGAATGGAAAGATGAATGAACAAATAGATAAATATGTGATAAAACATGGAAAATAAAATATTAATATAATAGCAAAGTGTAGATGGTTGGTAAATGAGTGGTCACTATAAAATTCCTTCAGCTTTTTTTTATGTCTGACCCTTTCATAATGTAAATTGGTGGGAAAATTTTCTGTCAAGTATGACAGGCAAGATGCTAGTCTTAGCCCAAAGTACTAGGGCAAAGTCTCAAGCACCTGAGTTATAAGACCAGCTAATTAAGGGAGAGTGGAGTGAGAACAACAATAGCCCTCACTTATGGGATACTCACTGTGTGGGGCCCTGAACAGAGCACTTCCCAAAAGTCAGGCCTTTTAAGCCTCCCAACAAACCCATTTCACAGTCAGGACACTAAATTAAGAGGATTTATGTAACTCTTCCAAAGTCCCACCTTGCGGATGGTGAGGAGCTGAGCCAAGTTTGGAGCTGGCCTGTCAAATCCCAGGGCTCATCCACCACCAGGCTGTCTCTCCTTTGCTACCTGCCGAGAGGGAAGGCACACTCCAACCAGCATTCAAAGTTAGAACAGGACTGACAGCAAAGATGATCTGGTGAGTCATTGAAGTACTGGAGTGCTTTAAATTTCTTCTGATTGGGCAAAGAGTGGACTCCAGAATTTTGGAAGGGCTATAAGGGCCTGAGGTCCTGCAGGATAAGCACTGAGGGCAGGGACTGTATGTCTCTCTTCTTTCTGTTGTCACCCACAGGCACAGTACTGGCAAAGATAGGCACTTCATAAACTTTTACTTAGTGGAAGAATAAACACATTCAGAAAAGGAATCTGGGGGGGAGGGGGCATTATAAATTCACAAGCATGCCCTGGCTGGTGTAGCTCAGTGGATTGAGCGCGGGCCTGCAAACCAAAGGATCGAGGTTCGATTCCCAGTCAGGGCACATGCCTGGGTTGCAGGCCAGGTCCCAGCAGGGGACACACAAGAGGCAACCACACATTGATATTTCTCTCCCTCTCTCCTTCCCTTCCCCTCTAAAGATAAAATAAATAAAATCTTAAATACATAAATAAATTCACAAGCAAAAATGTGACCACATGAATGGGAAAAATAATCTTTCTAGGTCAATCTTATTCCTCTTCAAATTATACAGCTGATATTTTCCAAAAGAATGTAACTGCTTTTGAATGACTTATTGTTGAAAAGATTTTTTTTTTCTTTTTCTGACACTTGGAGATATTCTTTGCACATTCTAATGTAGACCAGTAAATCTGACAGTTCTGAAACAGTCCTGGAATCTTGACTTTTAGATTTTTAAAGGTTGTTTAGGTTATCAACTTACCACATTAAGAGGTAGAAAAGAGTTTTAATCCCCTTCCCCGCTCTTCCCTGAGGAAGGCCTAACCTGACAGGAATATTATGATGAAGATCACAGACACCTCTTCTTGTATTATTCACAGCCTGTAGGGAGAGAGCTGCTGTAGGAGCCTTCTGAGAGGTTGGAGATTGGGGTTGAGGTTCTGGCATCCCCATGAAGACAGATCTGCCTGAGCCAGCTCTACATTTGGTATTCTTAGTGCCCTGAAGACAGTGATGTTTGATGGGCAGGATCATGGAACACAATACTTCCCTAAAGAGACCCTCAAAATAAAGTCCATTTCCTTTTTTTTTATTCAATGCTCCCAAACCACTCTTCGAGTTGATGGGAGCCTGTTGCTTCTTGGTACAAGAAGAACTTCCTTAAGACACTTAATCAAGGGCCCCACAGGCTACAGAGATACACTTACAGGACTGGCATTTGTCAGTAAGTTCTGGTGTTAATGTTGCTGTAGCATACCATCTCAGTGGTTCTCCCCAAATCCCTATGATATGGTATTGTTTTATCTACTTTGTGCAAAAGAGGAATTGAAATTCGAATCAATAAATAATTCATCAGTCATCCAGCTGGTACAAGGTTGAACGAGACAAGGCAGGACGGATCCCCATGCCCAGGCCAGGTGTTCCGCCTGTCAGAATGGTGTTTTCACCATGGTACTTGAGTTTGAGTTTTACCCAGATCCAGCCATTAAAATACTTCTCCTAATACTCACCAGAATATTCGCCTGGGAGTCTGTAACAGCGTTTCAGGTTATGGTTATATAGATTCATGACTTATTTTGAAACTGTCAGGCATTCCCTGAGACCTGATGTCAGGTTTGGGGTTAAGGAGAACATGACTATCATCTCCCAAATGTTCCCTTTGAGTCTGGGTTGTATATAAAATGTAGATCCCTACATCCTCAATAAGGTCTTAGTGTGCTCGTAATGGTCCTCTCTTCTATCCTTTCTGTCATTTCTCCATTGCTCACTGGGAAGGTAATGTATGATCACCAGTGAAGCTGAACTACTGGGAGTGAAGGAAAAGGGAGTAGGTCTCTGAGTGGGCTAAGCCTATCTTTTTCTTGCCTCTGCCTTCTTTATCATTAACAAGTCAAGATTATAGTACTGACCAAGTGGAGTTCAATGCAGAAGAATTCAAAGAAGACAAATTTTAAAAAACAAACAAACAAACAAACTGGAATAATCTTGACAAAGTCTGACAAAGCATATGGCACCCAGGAAAAGAAAGAAAGAGAGCACAATCTTTTTGATGAATTCAATAGTTGGCAAGTCTTCAATTTCTAATGCTAGAGGATAATAAATTATTCAAATGAAATAATCCTGGCTTCCACTCACCGTAGTACAAGAATATTGATCCCACCGTTACTAATGCACAGAGGGCTTCATTCTAAGATGCCAATGTGAAAGTGACTACATTTCTGCTTTGGATTTTTTACCCTTTCCTTACCCTGAGATTTTGTTTGCTCTTCCTCAGTCTTCAGAAAGGAAAAGTTCTTTCAGTCACATCAAACAACATGCAAAGACTCATTATCTACTTGCATTCTCCCTTCTACTCAGGATTTCGGGTAACAAAGGATTGACTCAGAACCCCCTGTCCTCACACAAGACCACTAGTCCATTATCTAACTGCAGACCCATGTTTTTTAAACTTCAATGTGTACAAGAATAACCCAGGGATCTTGTTAAAATTCGGATTGTGGCTCCCAAATTCTGATTGACTAGATAGTTTGCCGTTCTAACAAGCTCCCAGGTGATGCTTGTGCTGCTGATTGTAGGTCACTCTTTGGGTAGCAAGACACTAAATGGCTCTAAAAATCAGGCTGCACCCTCCAGACTCCCCCTCCTGAGTCTAACCTGTATAGTACACCAGTATCACCCGGTCAGAACCTCCCAAATGACTACCAGTAAAATCCAGACTCTTGACATTCGAGACCTGCTTTCTAACCTCTTTCAAATTGTTCTCCTCCCATGATCTCTGTCTCAACCAAGTGGAACTACTTGTTGCTTCCTACTATACTGTTGTTCCACCTTGATTCTGCTGTTTCTCCTACTTTGCCCAACTCCTTCAAAATCCAGGTCAAATGCTGCCTCCTCTCTGAAGCCCAAAACAGTTTTTCTAACTAGAATTCATTCTCCTTCCTCTGGCCTCTGATGCCACTTTGTACCTACCTCTCTGAGGGACATTACCACTAGCTATTTTGTACTATATTCTTTAGGGATTTTATCTTTTATATTGCCAATACTGTTATCTGCTTCATGCTTCCCTAGTGCTGGTTCTTGTTTGATTTATGCTTGTAGTTACAGAAACCTATCACAATGCTTTGTATACTTGAACATAATTGTATGTGTTTACTACTTACTTTATTGGGGTATAATTTAAATCAGTAAAATGCATACATTTTAAGTATGCATTTTAAGTATCACTTATTGAGTTTTACACCCAAGTATCTTGATCACCCAATCAAGATAAAGAACATTTCTACCACCCCAGAATGTTCCCTAGTTCTCTTTCCAGCCACTTCTCACCAACAGCCTCTGTCCCCAGCCAGAGTATAACTGCTCAGATTTCTACCACCCTACATTTCTTTAGTCTTTTCTTAAACTTCATATAAATGGAATCATACCACAGGTACTATTTTTGTCTACCTTCTTCCATTCAACACAATGTTTTGAGATTTCTCCATGTTGCCACATGTTAGAAATAGCTTCTTAAAGAATTCACTGATGGTGGAAATGAAAGCCCTGCTTTACTGCAATCACACCAACCTGGGGGCTTCCCTGAGTCAGAGGTGTTTTAGACTTTCTGTGCTTGCTTCCAGCCTGCTGTCAGGTTGTCACAAAAGCACAGAAGTCCCTTGGAGTCCTGTAGCTCTTTCTTGCTGGCACTTTTGCATCTGCTATATTGCTTCTGTGCCTGCCAGCTGCCTTCAACAAGGAGATGGGTCATGACTGCTTTCCCCATCATGTCCCTAAGACCCTGCTGTCCAGTTCCCAGGTTCCGTGCTCCAGAGAGGACCTCCATCCCTCTGGAGAAGATGTCATCCCCATTCTTTCTTTGAAAATCTCTTTTTCTTCTTTGAGGATGAGGGGAGCACCACTGTAGCTCAGCTAGAGTCACTCATCCAGTGGCTTCTGGTCCCATGTCCTGCTACGGCTCATGTCCATTCTTTACCAGGAGGCAAGTGTAACTGAAACCACTGGTAAAGGAGAGGATCCTGGCCCTGGAGTCCTTGCTCTACCAGTTGCATCCTAGGAATTCTCATGTGATCTCACCTAATGATGATGGGCTCACTCCCCCTGCCACTCCACTGGATCCAACAATGGCAGTAATAGTGGCAACCCTTCCTGGTTGACAGATTTGCTCAGTATGGGTCTTGGTGTAGGTTTGGGCAGACAAGCCCAGGAACTTCCTCCTTCCATCACAACACCCACAAAGGGCTTATTCTCATGCTGTGTATCAACTCTGCTGTGATCTATGTCAGCACTGTCACTTTGGGCCTTCGTGGGATAGGCTGGGAATAAGGCCCAGACTAGACAAGCCCTAAATCACTGCTCCAGATGCATGATGTCTGGCTAAAATGTGAGAGAAGGAGCAGGTGCCATTCCCAATGAATTACTTAATCTAGGAAGGATAAAGAAGGGAATCCAGAGGGTCAGCACTGTGTCATTTTGCACTTTTAAAAAATTGTGATAAAATAGATTGTCTTAGCCCACTTGGGCTACTATAACAAATATACAACAGACAATTATTTCTTACAACTCTGGAGGTTGGCATGTCTAAGATCAAGGTCCAGTAGATTCAGTCAGTGTCTGGTGAGGCTCTCTTTCTGGTTTGCAGAGGATGTCTTCTCTGTCTTTTCACACAGAGAAGAGCAAAGTGAGGAAACAAGCTCTCTTCTGTCTCTTCTTATAAGGGCTCTAGCCTCATCATAAGGTCCTCACTATCATGACCAAATCACCTCCCAAAGGCTCCATCTACAAAGATTAGAGTTTGAACATATGAATTTTGGGGGTGGTGTTTCAAATATTCAATCCATAGCATATACAAAACATAAACTTTACAATCTTAATCATTTTAAGTGTACAGCTGAATAGTATTTTGTACTTTTTTGCGATGTCATTTGCTGAGTGCTCTTTCAGAATATGCAACTAGTCACTTGGAGCACTCCCTTAAGCCTTGCAGACCTGCAAGCTCTGTATTATTATCCCTTTCTCATGAAACTAAGGCATAGGAAGGGCGATAGCTGCATTGATCATATGGAAAATCTCAGATATTGGAGACTTCCAGCCAAGATGGAGGTGTTGGTAGATACACTTTGCTTCCTCACACAACCAAAAGAAGGACAACAAATTTAAAAACAAAAAAAATAACAAGAACTGACACAAAAATCAAACTGTATAGAAATCTGACAACCAAGGAGTTAAGAAACATTCATCCAGACTGGTAGAGGGGCAGAGATGGGCAGCTGGGGTGAAGGGGACTCATGGCAAGGTGGCGGCTGGCAGACCAGGGTGGACAAGGCAGTGGACTGGTGATCCCACATTTGTATGCAGAAAAACTGGGAGGAACAACTGGGGAGTGAGACAGACCATGCAGCTCAGGCTTCCAGCCTGGAGAAATAAAGCCTCAAATGCTCTGACTGAAAAACCTGTGCGGGTTGTGGCAGCAGGAAAAACTCCTAGCCTCACAGGGGAGTTCATTGGAGAGACACACACAACAGGTCCTAGAACATACACAAAACCACCCACCCAGAAATCAGCACCAGAAGGGCCCAATTGGCTTGTGGGTAGTGGAGAAAGTGACTGAAAGCCAGCGAGAACTGAGGAAGGGGCATTGTTTCCTCTTGGACCCCTCCCCCACATACAATGCCACAACTGTGACATTGGTAGCTCCACCCTTGAAAATACCTAAGGCTCTGCCACTTACTATGTAATAGGCATGCTAAAACAAAAAAATAAAATGGCCCAAATGAAAGAACAGATCAAAGCCCCAGAAAAAATATAACTAAGTGATGAAGAGATACCCAACCTAGGTGAAGAGTTCAAAAAACTGGTAATTGGGATGCTTACAGAAATGGTTGAGTATGATCACAAAATAGAGGAAGAAGTGATGGTTATGCAAAGTGCAATAAAGGGAAAAGTACAGGGAACCAACAATGATGTAAAGGAAACTGGGACTCAGATCAATGATTTGGACCAGAAGAAATGAACATTCAACCAGAACAGAATGAAGAAACAAGAATTCAAAAAAATGAGGAGAGACTTAGGAACCCCTTGGACAAGTTGAAATGTTCCAACATCCAAATCATAAGGGTGCCAGAAGGAAAAAAGGAAGACTAAAAAAATGAAAACTTATTTCAACAAATAATGAAGCCCAATCTGGCAAAGGAAATAGACTTCCAGGAAGTCCAGGAAGCTCAGAGAGTCCCAAAGAAGTTGGACCCAAGGAAGCACACACCAAGGCTCATCAGAATTACACTACCCAAGATTAAAGATAAGGAGAGAATCTTAAAAGCAGCAAGAGAAAAAGAGATAGTTACCAACAAAGGAGTGTCCATAAGACTGTCAGCTGATTTCTCAAAAGAAACCTTGCAGGCAAGAAGGGGCTGGAAAGAAGTACTTGAAGCCAAGAAAGGCAAGGTCCTACATCCAAGATTACTCTATCCTGCAAAGCTATCATTTAGATTGAAAGGGCAGTAAAGTGCTTCCCAGATAAGGTCAAGTTAAAGGAGTTCATCATCATAAGCCCTTATTATAAGAAATATTAAAGGGACTTATCTAAGAAAAAGAAGATCAATGATAAGAAAAGTAAAATGACAGCAAACTTACAACTATCAACAACTGAACCTAAAAAACATAAATAAAAGCAAACTAAGCGAACAATAGAATAGGAACAAATTCAGAGCAATAGAGATTACATGGAGGGTTATCAGAAGGGAGGGGTAGAGGGAGAAGAGAAGGAAATGTTCAGGGAATAAGAAGCATAAATGGTAGGTACAAAATAGAGAGGGGAAGGTTAAGAATAGTACCTTAAGGGAAATGGAGAAGCCAAAGAACTCATATGTATGACCCATGCACATGAACTAAGTTGGAGAAATGCTGGCGGGAGGGTGGTGCAGGGCGGAGGGGAATAAAGGGTAGAAAAAAATGGTACAACTATGATAGCATAATCAATAAAGTATATTTTAAAAAATAAATAAAAGAAAATCTCAAATTTAAACCCTGTCTGTCTGCTCCAGGCTGGTTTCCTACTGCTCTTCACCTTGCCTTTCTGTCTGGCTCCTAGGAGGTGATTTCAATGTCTCTGAGCTCATATATCCCATTAAAGTACTTAGAGTGCTGACCACAAAGTTCTTCTGTCTCATGCATCACTTAGTGTAAGAGAGTCAGGGAGGAGATGATGCCTTTTTTCTCTCCCTGTTAAGGGGCTGGTTAGTGTTGCAGTCACCACCCATTTACAGTGGCTCCTGCTGTGTCACTTGAGATTAGCAAGATCCTGACAAGACCTATGGAAAAAGATTTTCCATTCCCGGTTTGTTACAAATTCCTACTAAGTCCTCTGAGCTAGAGTTTGTTCAAGTGCAAACATTTCAGTAAAAGGGAATACTTATGGAACTATCATCTCCTAGTAACATTGCAGCCATTTTATGATATGAGTTACCCAGCCCATTGGGATGGCTAAGCCTCCTGGGATGCCTGCAGGGCCAATTATTTCTGAATTAGAAGATAAATTAGACAATAAACTGTAGTTTAGAATTCCACTCAGAAGCCCAAAACAAAGTGAGGTATTGTAGTGAGTTGTGGCTTTATGGATTTGAGTACAGGGGGAGGGGAAGAAAAGCTGAAAGCAATGCAGATGAGATTTACCTACTTCAGAATTTTCTGTGCATTTGTGTGGCAAAGTGTTAAAAATAGGAGCTTTGGGATCATGCAGGACAGGGTTTGTGGCCACCAGCACTGTGCCTTGGGCAAGCTGCTTGAAGACCTTTCTGGCTCTCTATTTCCACCAATCACATACTGGGTATTTTAATGCTTTCCCTCCATGGGTCATAAAGATGCCTATCATTTGTCCATTATGTAGGCAAAGTATGTAGCACAGAGATGACACATGAAGGGGATCCAGAAATGTCAACTCATGTGCTGCTCATAAACTCCATCAGGAAGTCTGTGGATGCTGGAGATGGGCGAGGACAACAGATGCCTCCACTCTGCTCACTTGTGAGTGGGAGCATCTGTGTGAGCCAGCTGTGCTGTTAGCTCCCTACAAGCTCCAGAGGTGGACATGTGTAGGATAGAAGGTCCACCCTCAGAGCATTGGTGGACGTGGTTCTGAACTCTCAGTGTGGAAAATACTGTTATGACTTGATTCCCTCTTGTGAACCAGTAAGGAGAGGACCATGGAACATCTGTCCCTCAGAATTACCTAAGGAGTGATCCAGTCAACCCAGAAAACTTCAAGATAGTGACTAGGATTGGAAAAGGCTAATCACTCCCTGGGTGCAGGACCTAAGAATCTTCCCTGAAGAGCCAGCTGTGACCTTTAACTAGTGACACACCAAGGTAAATCAGCAACAAAGGCAAATTAAAATTGAGACGACATTTTTTTCAGAGACTCACAGTGATGAAGCATCCAGAGAAGAGAGGAGGTGGCTCAGTGTCCATGGTGACCACCTAGGTCCCAGGGGTATTTCAGAAATGATATGGAAAATTTCCTTTCTCTCTTAGGCTGTCCCAGAGAAAGAGTAGCGCAGCTCTAACTCAAGATTCCAAGCTGTATCCAGGGGCAACCTGGTGAGCAGATTCCAGAAGACTGGGAGCCCTCCAGGGTCTGATCTCACTCTCTAGTGGGCAGCATGGCATGTGTAGAAAAAGCCTCTGCTAGACAATGGATAGGCACATGCAAGGGCAGGGGCAAGACAGGCCCTTTGGTTGTGAATCCCATAGTCTAGCAATTTAATCTGAGACATAAATCCAAAAGTAAACCAAGCTTCAACAAAGAACAATCCAAAAACCAAAGAGTTCCAGCCATCAAGTAGCCAAGCCACAAACAGCAATCAGTCCATCAGTATAGCCAAGGCCAAAGCCACACTGAGGTCAGAAGGACAAGGTACTCCCAGCTGACAGGACCCTACAGCAGAGTAGGGCAAAGGTAGACCAGGAGTCATTTTCAAACTGCAAGCAAGCCAGCTGCCCAGATGCCTATGGTTCATAGCAGAACCATGCTATATGCCTTTCAACTTACGCAAGTTTAAACCTTTTGTGACCTGCAGAGTGAAACATAGTGTTCTAGTGCCAGTAGTATACCTTCTCACCTCACCTCACCTCACCGGTATGCACCTTGGAATGAGCAGTGAGTTGGAGCTGGGGCTCTGCTGTCCCCATGGACAACCTCTGTGTCCGGGGCAGCACACCTACTGAGCATCTTGCCATCCTGAAGTGATTTTGTTGATATAGATTCATATTTTTCATCAAAATGACTCCTAAATGCAGGCCAGTTACTACATCTGATACTTAACCCCCTACCCCCAAGAGCAGTCAGTTCCAACAAAGATGATGAAACCAGCCATGAAGGACTCACTGAGAGGTATCACAATGTAATTCAGGGGTAATATAAGGATTTACAAAGCTAATTTTGATTATGTACAAATCTCACTTTGTGTACTGACCAGACAACCTCAGCCCTGTGTAAGTCTACACTCCACTTCTTTCCTCTGAATGCAGGCAGTGGGTCGCAGACCCCAAAGGGTAAAAGCAGAGTCAGACTTGCAACAGGGATACTTACATCTACCTAGAGCTACATGGAATCTGAAGGCTTTAGGGGACCAAAATCTACCACAGTCAAAAAAGAATGGCTACTATCATCCAGTGGGAAAAAGACAGTCTTTTCAACAGTGTTGGAAAAACCGGATATTCACCAGCAAAAAAATGAAATTGGACCCTTACTTACCTTATACCATACATTTAGAAAACAACTCAAAATGGATTAAAGACCTAAAAATAAGTGCTAAAAGTATTAAACTTTTAGAAGAAAGTATGCGGAGAGGGAAAATCTTCGTTAGTTTGGATTTGGCAATGATTTCTTGGATATGACACCAAATGTACAGGCAACAAGAGAAATAACAGAGAAATTGGACTGCATCAAATTTAATTTTATGCATCAAAGGACACTATCAACAGAGTGGAAGACAGCTCACAGAATGGGAGAAAATATTTGTGAATCATCTATTTGTTAAATGATTAATTTAAGTCCCAGAATATATAATGAATGACAACTCCAAGATAAAAAAAATGAATAACCAGTTTTTTTTTAAAGGCAGAGTCCTGGCCAGTGTGGCTCAGTTGGTTGGAGCATTCTCTCATAAACTGAAAGGTCATGGGTTCAATTCCCTGTCAGGGAACATGCCCAGGTTTCAGGTTTGGTTCCCAGTCAGGGCAAGCATGAGAGGCCACCAATTGATGTTTCTCTCCCTCTCTCTCTCTCTCTCCCTTCCCCACTCTCTAAAAATCAATAATATTTTTGGTTTTGGATAAGGATTATAATAAATAAACAAACAAACAAATAAGTAACAAAAAAAAAGAATGGGCAAAGAACTTGAATAGACATTTTTCCAAAGAAGATATACAGAGGCCATTAAGTACCTGAAAAGATGCTCAACATGATGAATCATTAAGGAAATGCAAGTCAAAACCCAGTCAGATACAACTTCATACTCATTAGGATGGCTACCACAAAAAGTAAAAACAAACAGTAACAGCAAGAACAACAACAAAAACCCAGAAAATAACAGGTGTTGGCAAGGATGTAGAAAAGTTTGAATCCTGGTGCCTTGCTGTTGGGATGGAACATGAAGCCACTGTGGAAAACAGTATAACAGGTCCTCAAAAAAGTAAACACAGAATCATCATACAATCCAGCAATTCTATGTCTTGGTATGTACCTGAAAGAATTGAAAACAGAGACTCAGAAAAGATATTTGTATACTCATGGTCATAGCAACATTAATCACAATAACCAAAAGGTAGAAACACATTAAATTTTCATTGGTGGGGTGACTGAATAAACAAATGTGATATAAACATAAAATAAAATACTATTATGTAAACATACAAGGAAAGAAATTCTGACACATACTACAACATGGGTGAAACTTGAAGACATCATGGTAAGTGAAAAATCACAAAAGGACAAAGATGTATATGAAGTACCTAGAGAGGTCAAATTCATCGGGACAGAAAGCAGAATGATGGTACCCAAGGGCTGGGGCAGAGGGGAATAGAAACTCATTGTTTAATGGACACAGAGTTTCAGGTTGGGAAGGTGAAAAAGTTGTGGAGATAGATGGGCGTGGATGATGGTTGCCTAGCAATGTGAATGTACTTAATGACATGAAATGTGCATTTAAAAAATGGTTAAAGCAGTAAATTTTGTTATGTATATTTTATCTTAACAGCAAAAAAAATTATTATGTAACCTATAGGCCTCCTTACCCCCAAAATCTCTGATCTTTAAATCCCTTGGGTGGGGGCATATGGCTGCTGCCTAGCGAGGGATGAAGCAGGCACTCTGCAGGGCTGACCCTGGAGATGAAGCTAGGAAGGCAAAGGCCACAGAGAGAAGGTGAGACTTGAGGCCTTCAGACCCTGGCTTCCCAGAGATTAACTGCTATCCCAAAATTTGCTCTTCCAAGTGTCCCAGTCCCCCCAGCTTTCTTCTCCTAAACCTCTCAGCTGCTTTCCCAAGTGTGCTACCTCAGATTGTCACTGATGTCAAATTGTCAGCCTCGAATTCTGTTCTGCTGCTCTTTTTTCTTCAACTTTTGATGTCTCTGCTCCTGATTAAAGGCTCGTGCTAAAAGGCTTCTCATGCAGCCTGGACCATGTCTTGGAAAGGGAGTCAGTGAGTGCTCCTGCCCTGACACCGGTCTCCTTACTTACCCAGGGAGGAACTGGGCTGCATCCTGGTCAGAGATCGATGGTGCTTAATGGCTTCTGGTCCATTAGGAGCGGAAGAACTCCAGCTGCTGCACAAGCAACAAAGTGCTCAGCGGCCCCACCGGGCAAAGATTCCGAGAATGATCTTGGAAGTTTTCTGGGCACTCAGGATAGGGAATAGTGGAAAAGAAAACTTCTGTGGGCCCTCTGACCCTTCTGTCTTATGTCAGATTCCTCATCCTTCCTAGTCCCAAGGAGACAAGTCCTGACCCCCTGAAATGGTTTACCCCCTGAAATGGTTTTCTTGCCTGTTCCTTTAATAGAACTAGCTAAGCAGTCATCCTTCTGCCAAGGCTACAGGCCACTCCTGTGACTTTCGCAGGGCACTTTAAGTGGACCACTCTGAGGACCAGGACCCTAGAGGCAGCACACAGGCAGGTACTGCCTCTGCCATGCTGCCTATGGGGTCATCCCAGTGTGGGCCAGGAGGGCAGCTCTTGGGTATCCCAGTCAGGATGACTTATTCTGGAAAATAAGCTCAATGGTTAGCAAAAATGACTCTTTTCTCCCTGTTAATGGTACCACAGGAAAATAACATACCCCTGGACCTACTCAGTGTGTTGTTTTAGTAGTGACACTTGACTCCTATACACAAGATCCTATGTACCACATTGCATTCACGTAAGCCCATCTTTTACCTGCTGTGATTTATGTAAATCTTCATCTCTAGCTGTAACAGATCCAAGATCCCCAAAGCAAAGGTCAGCAATGGCAGGAATTTTCTTAGCCTCTGCGCAGGAACTTCAGGGAACAATGAGTAGAATGGGAAAGGGCTGGATTTTATTTGCATCTTAAAACCAACAGCTGAATGAAGACTTGACTTCTCATTTTGATGTGCTACCAGGTTGAAATCATGCTGGCACATGCCCCATCTGTCAAGTATAATAATGGGATTTTGAGTGTTTCCATCATAGCCCAGGATTGAAGCCCAGTTGCATAACTCGGGGTTGAGTTAAGACATGCTCACAATAAAGACACTGCTCTTCTGTAATGAAACCAAAACGTAGAAGGAGTCTTCCTGCTCATAGTGAGTCTCATCTTCAAGTCTGTTGTTACAGGGAAATAAGCCTTTCTCCTGTTTATTCTTTTAATAGCTTCATTTCTGATATGTTACCTTCCCACCTCCAGAAACTCAGCATTAAAATTACATCATTGAAATTTTCCATAAATAATGCAAATATTTTTTAATGATCGTGATCATGAGCAGGATAATATAACAATAACCACCACCCCTCTAATACAACTAAAAATATTTTAAATAACTTTCCCACTATTCTATCCCAGGATCTCTCACTCCTGCTATTTGAAATGCAAAGCAGAACTTTAAAGACTTTGAATTCTATGATTCAGACATACCTGGATTCACATCTCAGCTCTGGAAATTACTGTGGGGTGTGGCAGTTATAAAACATGCCTTCCAAACTTCAACACTCCTTTTAAGAGTTGAGGTCTATGTCTCCCACTCTTGAGTCTAAGCTCTGTGACTGCTTGGCCCATAAGATGCAACAAAAGTAGTGGTACTAATTGCTAGACTCGGGTCCTAACAAACCAACAGTTTCTACCTCCTGTCTCTTGGGATGCTCCTCCTGATTGGAGCTCAGCCACCACACTGTGAGGAAACTCAACAGTCCATGAAGTTCCAAGGGAGGAGCTCATGAAGACAAGGCCATCTCGTCAATATCTGCAAAGTACTCAGCTGGAATCTTGATGGGGACAACATTGAATGACTCTGTGGATCACTTTGGGGAGTGTTCCATCTTGATAATATTATCTTCTGATTCTTGAACCTGAGATATCTTTCCATTTGTGTGTCTTCCTTAATTTCTTTCAACAATGTTTTATAGATTCCTGAGTTTAAGTTCTGTACTTCTTTTGTTAAATTCATTCCCAAATATATTATTGTTTGTTTTTTGATGCTATTGTAAATGGGCAGTTCTTGTTCTTTTGGCTGTGTTGAAAAGCCCTTCATCTCTAAGAGCTTTATCTTCCACAAGTATTTAAGTTACCTGGGAGTTTCAGACTTTGGCTGAGGCTTAGTTATTTCAAATTAATCAACTGGAAATCAACCCCATAATAAAGATCTTTCCCTGCCTTGGTCTAATAGGTTCCAACAAATTAAATTTACATTTTCAAGGGACTTTTTTTTTTTTATTTTAGCAAATGCTCTTGACCGCTGTCACCTTCCGCTGCTGCTCCTGGTGCGGCTGTGTATTGGTTTGATGACAATCTGGTACCTCCTTTCTGAGTGGCAGCAAAGGGACTCCAGGGCTTGCCATGGCCAAAAAGCCCAAGGAAGGTTTCCAAACTAAGAACCATGATCATGTCAATTTGAGGGTGGTGGGGCAGGATGGTTTGTGGAGCAGTTTAAGATTAAGATGCATATGCTACTTAGTAAACTAATGAAAGTCTGTTGTGAATGACAGGGTTTGTCAATGAGGTAGATCAGATTCCACAAATTGACTGACAGGTCGCCAGTCAATGATAGTTGAAAATGGAGGATGAAGATACAATTATGTGTTCTAGAGCAGACAGGAGGTGTCTACTAAAACAGGAACCTATGGCATTACTCTAGAACTCTGTTCCTCCACATCAAGAAGGCATTTTCAATTAGAAAATCACAAATTGGTTTCACCACATCCTACTATAGTATAGTTTTCTTTACTCTTTCATTTTCCTTTTCACTATTCCTTTGTCATATAGAGAGTAATTGGTGTATGTGCACAAGCATATTGATTTTTTTTTTTTACTAA
>PVKU01002895.1:8084-203312 GCA_004027475.1 Anoura caudifer | reverse complement strand
AGGGAACCAACAGTGAAGGGAAGGAAACCAGGGCTCAAATCATGGGTTGGAGCAGAAAGAAGAAATAAACATTAAACCAGAACAGAATGAAGAAACAAGAATTAAAAAAAAAAATGAGGAGAGACTTAGGAACCTCCAGGACATCTTGAAATGTTCCAACATCTGAATCATAGGGGTGCCAGAAGGAAAGGAGGAAGAGCAAGAAGTTGAAAACTTATTTGAACAAATAATGAATGAAAACTTCCCCAATCTGGCAAAGGAAAGAGACTTCCAGGAAGCCCAGGAAGCTCAGAGAGTCCCAAAGAAATTGGACCCAAGGAAGCACACACCAAGGCATATCATAGTTACATTACCCAAGATGAAAGGTAAGGAGAGAATCTTAAAAGCAGCAAGAGAAAAGGAGACAGTTATGGGAACAAAGGAGTTCCCATAACACTGTCAACTAATTTCTCAAAAGAGACCTTACAGGCAAGAAGGGGCTGGAAAGAAGTATCCACAGTCATGAAAGGTAAGGACCTAATCCAAGATTACTCTACCCAGCAAAGCTATCATTTAAAGTGGAAGGGCAGGTAAAGTGCTCCCCAGATAAGGTGAAGTTAAAGGAGTTCATCATCACCCAGCCCTTATTATATGAAATGTTAAAGGAACTTATCTAAGAAAAAGAAGATAAAAAATTATGAACAGTAAAATGACAACAAACTCACAACTACCAAGAATTGAACCTAAAAAACAAAAATGAACCCAGCAAACAACTAGAACAGGAACAGAATCAATCACAGAAATGGAAATCACATGGAGGGTTATTAGTGGTAAGGGGAAGGGAAAAAGGTAGAAAAAATACAGGGAATAAGAAGCATAATTGGTACATACAAAACAGACAGAGGGAGGTTAAGAATAGTACAAGAAATGGAGAAGCCAAATAATTTATATGTATGACCCATGGACATGAACTAAGGAGGAGAATTCTGGTGGGAGGGGGTTCAGGGTGGAGGAGAATAAAGGATAGAAAAAATTGGGACAACTGTAATAGCATAAATAATAAAATACACTTTTAAAAAAAGAACCACAAGAAGAAAAATGTATCCAAAAAAATGAGGGTAGTATAAGCAGCATCTAGGACAACTTCAAGAGTTCCAACATTCATATCAAAGGGGTGTCAGAAGAAGAAGAGAAAAAGCAAAAAATTAAAAATCTATTTGAAAAAATAATGAAGAAAACTTCCTTAATTTGGTAAAGGGAATAAACATGCAAGTCCAGGAAGCACAGAGAGTCCCAGTCAAGTTGGACCCAAAGAGGCCCACACCAAGACACATCATAATTAAAATGCCAAGGGTTAAAGATAAGAGAGAATCGTAATAGCAGCAAGAGAGAGGCTGAGAGTTACCTACAAAGGAGTTGCCATAAGACTTTCAGCTGATTTCTCAAAAGAAACTTTGCAGGCAAGCAGGGACTGGAAAATATTCAAAGTAATGGAAAACCTACAACCAAGAATACTCTATCCAGCAAAGCTATCATTTAGAATGGAAGGGCAGATCCTAAACAAGGTAAAGCTAAAGGAGTTCATCATCACCAAGCCATTAATACTTGAAATGTTAAAGGGACTTGTTTAAGAAACAGAAAATCAAAACTATGAACATTAAATGACAACAAACCCACAACTATCAACAACTGAATCTAAAAAAACCAAAAACAAACTAAACAAACAGGCAGAACAGGAACAGAATCACAGGTATGGGGATCATTTGGAGGATTATCAGCTGGGAGAGGGAAGGGAGAGAAAGGGGAAATGGTGCAGGGAATAAGAAGCATAAAATAGACTGGGAGAGGTTAAGAATAGTATAGGAAAGGGAGAAGCTAAAGAACTTACACGCATGACCCATGGACATGAGCTAAGGGGCAGGTGGGATTACTGTAGGGAAGGGGTTACCAGGTGGAGAGGGGCAAAGGAAAAAAATTTGGACAAGTATAACAGCATAGTGAATAAAATATCCTTAAAAATAATAAAACACTCACCACTCGGTCCTGACACATCACAATTTCCTCATCACTTCCTTCAGCAGTACTGTAGAATGACCATTCAGACTACAAAGCTGGATGGAACCAGTCTAAAACAGGATTACCAATACCAAGCATGGAAAATTTTACCTATGAATTCTCAAATTTCAGAACAGAAATAGAACTGATTCAGGATATCAAGTACTGTAATTCCAGAGAATTATTTCAACAGATATTAATAGATGTTATATAAGGAATGGATTATTTGATTAAACATGGTTACGAAGCTGTGAGTTCAACAAAGTTAAAGCTTCTTTACTGCATAATTTCTCAGAGCCCTTCTTCTGCCAATATAGATGGATGTGAGACCCTTCTGCATGGCATGGGCCCAGCTCCCACTCAGCGATGCACAGGACCCACGCCCACAGATAGGTTCTCTCGTGGGAAATCAGGTTTGCAATGTACCTAAGCCACTTTGAGTCTTGCTTTTGATGACACTCCCTCACCCTGCATTGGGATAGCAAGTGCTTACTGTAACTTCCTAAAATCCATGCTAAACCTTGCAAGCACCAGTATAACCGGCTCAACCACGTTTCCCTTTTCATTTGCTAATATCCTTCTTCTGTGACGTGATTAGTGGCATTGGCTCCTTGTTGTCTGCAAAAGGTAACCACCTATAGTGAACCTGTGCATAGTAAATGAGGATCATCATGTAATGAGACCATATATAAAATAAAGTCCTGTCGTGGTGGAGGCTGCGGCTTTTGCTCCCCTTGAGAGAAAAGCCATGCTGTCCCTTTTCCTCCACCGGACTCGGTAGTCTGTGCGAGTGTTTTATTTCATCCATGATGATGCGGACACTGCTGGCCAGTGTCTGCATCAGATGGAGTTTCCATGAAGGGATAGGATATGCTCTGTTTCCCAAACTCACTTGATTACAGGAACTTTTTGGTGTGGAGCACATCCATGGAGAACATTTTGGGTAACATTAAGGCACCGTTGGAGGTAAAGCAGAGGGACTCTGCCTGCAGATGGCGCTAAAGGCTTCACTTCCCAGCTAGGACTTGGAAAATAAGAATGGTCATTAATTACGTAGTTCTTTTCCCCCTATATCATTACTCGTCATCTGGTCATTTCTTAAAATAGACTTCACTTTTCAGAGTAGTTATAGGTTTACAGCAAAACTGAATGAAAGATAGAGAGATTTCTCAACGTACCCTCTGCCCCCACCCATGCACAGCCTTTCCCATTATCAACATTGCTCACCAAAGTGTTACATTTGTGACAATTGATGAACACACACTGGCAACTGACACATCATAATTTACATTAGACCTCACTGTTTGTGTTGTATTTTCTAGGGGTTTATCCAAATGTGTAATGACATGTATTTGTCACCAACTGATCACATTTTTATAGGTCTTTATCTCATTGTCTAATAGCTCTATTTTCTTAATTCTATGATCTAAAATGCCATCTTGAAAGGACCATTGATGACCCAATGTCTAAAAAGATAGATTTCAATGCTTCAAAAGCATTATTTGTAGGATTAGCAAATAAAGTATTTTTTTTTTGTAAATAAAGTATATTTTGTAAGTGAAGTATATTTTTAATATAGCCACACTCTTTCATCACATATAGTCCGGACCTGCTTTTATGCATCTGCAGAGTTGAGTGGTTGTGTTACTGATGAGTTTGGGGTTTTGTCTCCTGATATGAAAGGATTTAGACCAGGGACATTGGTAAAAGCGAAGGCAGATTTATTGAGGCTCTGTAGAGGGCTAGAACACTGTGATAGGGTTTCGGTTCTGTGCACTTGCCAAGTGTGGGCTGTAGGGGTTCCAAGCTCATGGGAACATGGACTTGCTGGGTTCACCAATCAGATCGTAGGCTAGCAGCCTTTTTTTTTTTTTTTTTTTTGAACACAGATGTCTGGTTATACAAACCCTGATGTCAGGCTATAGGTCAGCAAAGTGAAGCATTCTGGGACTGTGTAGGACTTACCATGGAATGCAGGAAGGAACTTGCCCAGTGAATTGGAATTTTCTGTGTGGCTTGACTTTAGATCTGAAAAACCAACTTGAAAGGAGTCGGGGTAGTTCTTGGACCACTGTTTTAGAGCTACCTACTGATAACTGCCATAGTTGTGGCAGGACTTAAGTCCACAGAGCAATTTGTCTGGTAGGGCTTGACTCGATGAAGCAACTTGGGGGAACATTTTATTCTACCTGTTTCAGTTGCAGTAGAGACTGCAGTACCACCCCAATCTGGCTCCCCCCCCCAAATCTGGCTTTTTATAGAAATAGTTTGCTATGCATTATTACAAAAAGAAATGAAAAGAAATGAAGAGTAGTTAGTTCAGTACTCAACATACTGTATACATATGTCTTTTTCAAAGTCACATTTTTCCCTGGCCAGGTAGCTTAGATGGTTAGAGGGTCATCTGTGTACACCAATGTTGCAGGTTTGATGCCCAGTCAGGGCACATACAGGAATCAACCAGTGGATGCATAAATAATGGGACAAGAATTTGTCTCTGTCATATAAAAAAAATTGAGTTATACTTCAATGAATTTTGCTAATTTAAATTTGAAACAATGCAATTAATTATATTTTGTGCCCTTTAACCATCTCTGTGTATAGGCATACATTGTTTTAGTATACTTTGCTTTAGTTTGCTTCACAAATATTGCATTTTTATAAAAACTGAAAGTTTGTGGCAACTCTGCACTGAGCAAGTATATTGGTGCCATTTTTCCAACATAATTCACTAACTTTGCATCTCTGTGTCACATTTTGGAAATTTGTCGTACTTTTTCATTATTATTATACTTGCCTAACACTCAGGCAAAAAAACTATGGTACATCTACACAATGGAATTCTACACAGCAGAGAGAAAGGAGGAGCTCCTACCCTGTGCAACAGCATGGATGGAACTGGAGAGCATCATGCTAAGTGAAATAAGCCAGGGGGTGAAAGACAAATAGCATATGATCTCACCTTTAACAGGAACCTAATCAACAAACAAACAAGCAAGCAAAGTATAGTCAAAGAGACTGAAATTGAGAACAGGCTGACAGTGATCAAAGGGGAGAGGGGACGGGATAAAGGGGGAAAAGGGGAAGGGTTTACAGGAACAAGTATAAAGGGCACGTGGACAACAAGGTGGGTGGAGACAGGGGAGAGAGGTGGGGAGGGCTGGGTGGTGGGGAGGGGTGGGGGGAAAAGACGGAAAGCTGTACTTGAACAATTAAAAAAAAAAAGGAGACTGAAGATTTCTCTGGAGGATCTGGTAACCTGGTTGTCTGCAAGAGAAACAGTTACAGACCCTGTCGGAGGCAGCCAGCAACAGCCACAGTCAGGCTCACTGCAGACACTACAATGAAGCCCGCACGTCAGAAGTCCTGCTCTGCGCAGGTTTCAGCACCTCCCAGATACAGGAGAAAGCATCTAACGTGGAAGACAGAGACCAAACATGTTGTATGTCAACCATAGTTTTAAAATGAACTAAAAATAAAAAATAAAAATGAAAGGAGAAAGAAACAGCAATAAGAGAGACAAAGCCAAGACCAAGCAGAGCTGGAGGGGGAGGTAGAGCCCCGGCTACACTTGAGCTCTGCCTCTCACTATTCCGAAGCCAGTACTAACCCTGACTCTTGGTGTCATAGAACAAAAAATCCCTCACAGCTTCAGCTAGTTTACTCACAAACAATAACTATAATATAGGGGCCAGGTCCAGCATGCAATGTGAGGATACAGGAAGGATGTTTACGAACATAGAAAATACCATAATCTGATACTTCTTTTTGATGACTGAGGAGATTTGACACTGGTCTTAAAACAGTTCTCTCAACTAAAATTCCATTATTTATTCTAAGCAGGAATTGTATTTCCTCTTACTTTTTAGTTAGTGGTTTACATTACTTCCCTTTTCTGCAAGAGAATTAAATTTGGGACATTTTGCTCGCATTCCCTGGCTGTATTCTCCCCTACAAGTATTTACACTCCCGATACTGAGTTAAAGCTGAAAATTGCTTTGTTTTCCATCCTCCTGGATTGATGTATGAAAGAGAAATCACACTGCTTGTAATCTAAGAAACTCGGAAGGGAGTTAAAACAGTCATCCTTGAACCTGGCTTTGTGTCTGAACCCTCTGGGGGAGCCTAACATGTGATTACAGCCCCATTCCCAATCATACTGGAAGGAGATTGAGTTAACATTCAGCAATGCTGTATTGAACAGTAGCATTTTTTCTTGATGAGACAAAGATATAAAGCATTCTTGCTCTGGCTGGTGTTGCTCAGCGGACTGAGTGCCGGCCTGAGAACCAAAGGACTGACGGTTCAACATCCAGTCAGGGGGCGCATGCTTGGGTTGTAGGCAGGGTCCCTAGCGGGGAGCACAGGAGAGGCAACCACACATTGATGTTTTTCTCTCTTTCTCCCTCCTTTCCCCTCTCTAAAAGTAAATAAATAAGATCTTTTTTAAAAAGAAAAAAATTCTCTTTACTTTTTGTCACTGGTGGGCAGATATGAGCTCACGAGTCTTCTTTCAGCTTTGTGAATAGAAGGAACAACTTGGCCAGTTCAAAGTCTGCACTAAAGATGTAATTTCAAGAACATCAAAATGAGCTCTAACCAGTGTGGCTCTGCTGGTTGGGCATGGTCCCACAAAGCTAAGGGTCACTGGTTTGATTCCCAGTCAGGGCACGTGCCTAGGTTGCTGGTTCGGTCCCACTTGGGGCAGGTATGAGAGGCAACCAGTGGATGTTTCTGTCTCACATGGGTGTTTTTCTCCCTTTATTTCTCCCTTCCCCTCTCTAAATAAATAAATAAATAGATAGATAGAGAGATAGATAAATCTTTCAAAAAAGAATATCAAAATGAGAGTGATGGGAAATTGTTTGAAAAGTTCAGAACTTTTGTTTCTCATTTACCATTTGTTGAACTCTTGATTTACAGCAGAAAACATGCAACCGACTGGGATAAAGAAAAAATTATTTACTTCAAAATCAAAGTCACATGAATTTCCATGACTTAAGTCATAGAAAGATAAACACGTGGGTATCTATATTTCTGTTTAACTGTATGCACTGATACTCAATTCTTATGTACTACAGGAGTCAATGTCCTCCAAAAATTCTGATACAGAAGATACATTCAGATCTAGGAAATATCACTGAAAAAAACCTTAATATTACTTCTTGGGGAAAAATATGCTTAAGCAAAATTAGAATGTCTTCTTCCAGTCTAAATTCAAAAGAGATTGTCTGGAGTCTATTCGGATTCCTGACCAAGAAAGACCTTTCAAGATGGCCTTTCTTGCCTGCCTGTCTCTGGACACAAGGGATACGAAGTTTTAAGACAGTAACTATAACTTGGAGCAGGAATGAGATACATGGTTTTCAGGACCCACACATTCTTCCTGTTGGAGATGGAGCCTCATGTAGTGGTCTCTGATTCACGTGCGTATACCGCATCCTGGAAGACAGCACCCACCTTCCAGCTGTTACCCACCACTGCCTCCATACAACACATCGTGGTCCGTCCAGTAGGCTACTATAATGTACTCTCAGGCCAATTACTTGCAGAGGGTGCATATACGATAGGCCCGCTGATTCCCTGGTCACAGGTCTGCTCCCACATCTCCTTTGCTGTCAAGTGGGTCTGCTGGTCGGATCGCATGCTGTGTGGAACCTAGGCCTGCGGATGAGGCGCCCCTGTAAGACCCCCACATCACAGATAGTGATGTTGGCTGACTGACTCTACTGGCAGAAAAGGGGAAGTAGTATCCAGAATAAGTTATTCTAGCAAGAACAAATTTGTTAAATTTTGTATTAGTTTGTAGTGATAAAGCATCACAAACTGGGAAGCTTGAACACAGAAACTTATTTGCACAGTTCTTGGGCTAAAAATCCACAATCAGGTGTCAGCAAGATTGTGCTCTCCGAAGGCTCTGCGAAAGAATCCTTGACTTCTCTAGCAATCCTTGGTGCTCCTGGGCTTACAGATACATCACTCCATTGTTACATGGTGTTCTCCCCTCATGTGTCTGTGTCTTCTCCAATTCTTAGGACACCACTCGAATTGGATTAAGGTCCACCCTACTCCAACATGAACTCACCTTAACTAATTACATCATCAATGACCTTATTTCCAAATACAGTCACATCCTGAGGTACCAGGAGTTGGGACGTAAACATATCTCTTTAAGGGACCCAAGTCAATCCCTTAACAGAGAGTCTGGAGGCATATTTCAGTTTGGAATAACTTTCTATTAATAATATTTATTCAAAAGTGCAATAATTTTCTGAGTTAGGATAATTTACACCATTAAAGGTGGCCAGGGGTGACCAATTCAAAGATGTTGATAAATAATTAACTCAGTGGTGAGGTAACTGGACCAGAAAGTATTAAATTTCTTTCCAGCTGTTAGCCAATGGGCAGTAAAATCATGAACTAAGTAAAACTACATCACGCTAAATGTTTCATTGTCGTTGCCACCTGAAGACTCCCTGCATCCGCCCCCTCGGTAACTGGCTGTGTAAAGCACTGTGCTTGGTGCTGCGGGGAACACAAAGCAACCTCCTCTGCCAAACCTGCTTGTCCTTTCGTGGAACTCATCGCTGTCACTCAGTTTTCCAAGTCAAAAAGACGGCGTCCTTTCTAAGCGTAAGCATATTAATTTACAGCATGGATTTGGGAATGAGTGAGGCTCAGGCTTAAACTCCAGCTCCATCACTTCTAAGTTATGATTACTTTGAACCAAGTTGATAGCAGTTGAATTTGTTCACTTTTTCATACTCCATTTCAGGTCATCCTTTGTTTTTATTACTGAAAACCTCCTAATTCTGTTTAATTAAGGCGTATCACTCAGTAAATTACAAATATTTAAAGTCTGTAATTTAATGAATTCTGATATTTACCTGTGAAACCAAGATAATCAAGATAAAGAACATAACCATCAAGCTAATTCATGCCCCGTCGCACCACTCCACGTACTCATACAAACGCTTATCTAATTTTTGTCACCATGTTTGCATTTTCTAGAAATTTATGTAAATGAAGCCATAGGATTTGTACTGTTTTTCACCTGGGTATTTTCACTCAGAATAACAGAAAGTTATCAATGTTGCATGTATCAATACTTTGTTCCTTTTTTATTGCTGAGTAGTACTCCATTGTATGCCTATACCACACCATCCGCTGTGTCCACACGTAGCATGTATGGACAACACGCTAACCAGCTGAGCTACCAGGCCAGGGCTTGAAGTTTCATAGTTTTTTAACTTTAATTCAGGTCTATGATTCAAATTGGGTTAATTTATGTTTATGATGTGAGGTAAGATTTCTATTTATTCTGCAGATGGCTTTTCAAATGCTCTGGTACCATTTGTGGAATAGATTATTCTTTCTCCCTTGAAGTGTCACGGCATCTTCTTTGAAAATGAATTGACCCGATTTCCAGACTTTCTGTTCCATTGATGTATGTATGTCCCTCTTTATGCCAATACTTTATAATAATTTCAAAGTGTCATCTTTGTCTGGATCACCCGTAGTCTACTTCCCTATACCCCCACAAGTTACGACCCTTCCAACAAAACCACAAAGTAATTTTTCTGAAGTGCAAATCCATCAGTTCCTATTGCCCATGAGATAAAAATAAAAATTCTATAGCCTGGTCTTTTAGTTCTAGCTCTAGTTTTATCTTTTGGCTTTTTACCCCTCCCGCATCCAAATTCAATGCTACGCACACACCGTTCTCCCTCACCCCAGGGTTCTGCACCTGCTGCGTGTGCGCCCTCATCCTCCCTCCCCATTGCCGGCAAGTATTCATCATTTCCCCTGGAATGCTTTCCTGCACTCCCTCCGATGGTTCCTGCCTCGATGCTCACTCAGCATCGTGATCACCCCTTCACACCAAGCATCACACTATTTCCATTACCGATTTGTCTTCCTTGCCAGACCTTACGCTCCTTGGGACCCAGCAGGCACTCGGCATCTGAGTCCGTGTAAACAAGACTGGTTCTTGTTCTTCAGAAGCTCCCAACAGCGTGGCATGCAGAGCAGTAAAACAACGTTGGATCGTGTGACTCCCCACCCTACCCCTCCAGTGCTTTCCAGGCCAGTTGCTTCTGCTGGTTCTTTTCTTGGACTGTGATAACTGCTGTTGTGCACTGGCCGCTGTATTGAAGTAAACCACTTGGAGAGAGAATTTGAGGCCTAGAAGAGAACAGCTGCCTTCGAACAGGACTTTCATTTGCTTCTGGTCACCTCCTGAGGACAGTGCCAGTCACGGACCTCACCTTAATCCAAGCCTGAAATTTGGCACCTCCCGCATTAGGGCTCTTCACTCTGGGATAGGGCTGTATGTACGGAACTCTAGCTGCAAATTCGTTTTGATGGGTGACATGTTGGCATAGAAGCTCAGACTCATTTTGGGGCATAGCCTGGGGTTTTGCTTTCCTAGGCAACCTTCCTGTGGCATTGCCCACACAGTGGCTGTTTCATAATTTCCTCTGTTGACAAACATCCTGAGGACCAAAGGAATTTTGACTGCTAAGCTCATCTCTGTCCAGTGGAAACTGAAAGCCTTTTTTATTTTTTACATTTTATTTATCTTTAGAGGGGAAGGGAAGGAGAGAGGGAGAGAAATATCAATGTGTGGTTGCCTCTCATGCATCCCCTGCCGGGAACTGGCCCGCAACCCAGGCATGTGCCCTGACTGGGAATCGAACCGCGATCCCTTTGGTTCACAGGCCCACGCTCAATCCACTGAGCTACAGCAGCCAGGGCCTGAAAGGCTTATTTTAATGTTGCCCTTGACTCACAAGCCCCACATCATGTGGCCCTGGTTTCTGCACCCCTACTGGTAACTCTGCACCAGCAACATCCTCCTCCAGGGATGACTTTCACACAAGATGTGCTCTAGGGATTTTGTATTTGATCTTTGTACTTGCTGAACACTCATCTACAAAGTTTATAATTTTTGAGTCAACATAGCAGTTTTTGCAAACAACTCATTTCTGTGATGAGAAACTGTCAATGACCTGCATCTTTCTGTATTTTATTTCTCATCTCCCTATCACACAGGCACTTCGAAGACCTATGCTTTTGCTTGTCAGTCACCCTTCTTCATATCGAGGTACAAAGTACAGATACCCCCAACTTTCGATAGGGTTGCATCCCAATAAAACCCACGTTGAAAACCTTGTTAAGTCAGAATTGCATTTACTGCAGGAGAGGCTGGCCTACTTCAAACGCGCGCCTGCGCCAGCCTACAGTCGGGCAGAACCACCTCACCGCTGCCCCCCAGCACCATGAGAGAGAACATCATACTGCAAACTGCCAGCCTGGGAACAAATCCAAACTCAAAGTGACTTCTACTGAATGGGTACCACTTTCACACCGTCAAGTAGAAAATCTCTAAGTTGGAAACTGTCTGTACTTGTTTAATGTTCATTTTCAACCTTACTGAATGTCGGGTTTACCTTTATGATCTCAGGGCTCCTTAGATGTACTTATTTTAAAGCAATTCTTAATTTACGAATATATTAAAACCAAGCAATTTATCTCAAAGACAAGAATATGAGAAATACCCCTTTTTAAATAAAAGAAAGCAAAACCAATGAATTTACTTGAGTAATTTTTTTATAATTCTCTGGGAGGGGAAGGGCAGGGTGTGGTCCTGTAACATTTCATGTAGATGGTGATTTGGATGTGTTTCAAAAACTGCAAGTGCCTAAATTTCTTTCAAAAAGCTAGGGGAAAAAGACAAGTACAATTAAAAATTTATGAAAAGCTTGTATGATAGGATTACGGGCTGTGTGTGCGCTGTGGACACAAAACACAACCGAGATTGTTCCTATTGTTAAGAATTGAGGATAGAAGACTGGTGGGTGGTGCAGAGGGAAGGACAAAGATCACCTCGTAACTACATTTTGACCGGACCTTTTGGGTAAAAAAGTAGATGAAGAATAGTCTAGGGACAGGGAAGAACAACGGGAAAGCACAGGTACTGGTGTTTTGCTACTTTAGGAACAAGGTGTGTGGACAGTTCAGGAGCAGCCTAGGAACACCAGGACCAGAGTGAAAAGGCGAGGGGACTGGGGAAAAGGGAGAAATTTCAGAGATGCTTTAAAGACAGGCCCCACAGGAGTGCATGTCAGAAGCAGCAGATGATGTTAAATTCTCCATTTGGGTAACTCGGTTGGACAGAACACCATTATGACAGGAAAGATGCTTTGCGGCGAGAAAGGAATAAAACTATGCTAATAGTTTTTAATGCTAAGTTGGAGAACTTTTCTTCAGGACATGGTGTTCTTATCAGGTTCTTGGCCGCCGACATGCATCTACCCGCATTTGGTCCCTGATGAGATTTTCTACCTCAGTTTATTTCAGCTTTCCTTATTAAAGTATTTTCATACCCCACTGACCTGGAAAGGGAATGCAGGTGCCCCCACTTACATTTTGCCTTAGGCAAACGTAAAATTTAATGACAGGGATTACCAACAGGACTGACGCGGAATTTCTACGGCCTTGGATCTTATTATCCAAGCACACAAAACCCTGTGTCATTTAGTCCTTCAAATCAGCTCATTTTTAACTTTGTTGTGTGTTATGTTCGTGTGAAAAGTACTAAGGAATACAGGAAGGGCTTCAACAGAATCACTTATCCACAGAAGCTGAAACTAGTGGATTAAAGTCTCATAATCTATGACACATAAAATTATTGTAAAGATCATAGTAAAGGAAGACGGATCTGGCATGTGTCTAACCAGCTACTAACATAGCTGCTTAAGGCTGCGGAAACCGCCTGTTGAGGTAGGACAGTTTTACGGTAGGAGGGGCCCCGGTAAGGAGAGGCGCTCCTGGGGCAAGCAGATCCCCTGTGAAAAGAAAACTTAGAATACCGGCAAAGCACATTGAACTTCTTTCTGCTAGGAATAAGTAAGATGCGGAGATGCCCCTTCTTCTGATTTTCCTTCTCTCTTCCCACAGTTTCAGGGGTCCCTCATTTAAATGAAGGTGGTTGATGGGTCTATATACGCAGGAAAGCATCCAGAAGTTCTTGACAGCGTGTCCTTATTAATCACACACCTTGAGGTGCAACAATTCCAGACTCCTGGTAACTCTAAGGCATGTGCCAGGGTCTCCGTTTTCACCTTTTCTGAAAATGCCCAGTCCTTAATCAGGACTTACTTTAACTGAAGCACGAAGCAGTACAGGCTGCACTACTAGACAAAGTGACCTGTGACATGAACTTCAGCGCCTACCGTTACTCTTTGCCCTCATTCTGGAAATGAACATGTTACTGCTTCCATAATCTTTTAAAGATCAGTCTTTTTACAGAGAAACTACTATATAAAGAAATTCTTACATTATAATCTATGAAGAGGTTTAATATCTGTCCAATTTAGTATTCGAGTCTACAGGAAAAAAATCAATGACAACTGCTTTATTATTAAAAGTTACTGAATTCCATGAAGCACACAATGTAATTTATAGTCGACTAACAAAAGTCTGATACATGTATTTAAAAATATATAATATATAGGTTTTTATCTATCTTTTAACACATATTCTATTTAAAAAGCCATAGCTTTACATATTTTACAATTGGGTTTATAAAATATATACATCCATCCTCTTCAAACTTCAAGCACAAGCTTCCATTTTAAGTAATAAAATGTACAATCTGTTTCCGAATATTGAGAGGAAAATGTACGAACTAAAAACAACAAATCCATTTGACTTACACATGCACTTAATTCTTGGCTACTTAGATAATTTAATAATCTATTCAAATAATTAGTTTGCATTTACGTGAACAATCCGTGGTTACTATGAAGAGACCTGCGTTTTTATGGTGCCCGACACAATCTACCGAATTCCTTACCAATCTTGCCCCAGGGCTTACAACCAGAGAGGTAGGATCATCTCGTCTGTCCACGCACCAGGACACCTGAGTGACGTCACAAGGAACAAGCCGAAGCCCAGTACTTCTGAAACCATGCTCCTGCCTTTGAGAAAACAGCTTAGAAACCCTGTAGGAACGAACTTTCCTCAAGACCCTAACGATGTAGGTGCCAAGAATCAGAACAAAAACTATTTCCCCTTTTCCCAGTCAACTGCACTCCACTCATAAAGATGGAGTTGATTAGGCATTCCGGCATCCCTTCCAATATTCAAAATGACTTCAGATATTAATACTTTCAGCAACAAAAAATGTTTCATAAAAATATACTCCTGTAATCATTTTAAAGGCTCATCCTCAAGTTAAGTGTCAATATTAACATTTTCAAATTAGAATCACAGTCAATACCATAGAACCAGAACTTTAACTTGAAGGAGACAGATGTAGCTGGAAGGACACGTTTAAGTTCTCTAACGATAATGATAAATGAATGCATGGTTATGCTCAGAAAGCAAAAATCTTCCACAAATCATTATTTTTCAAAGAGATTCAAATCTCAGGGAGATCTGGAAACTTAAATGAAAACACACTTTTACCAAAACAAGTGGTTTAATTCAACTGGACAATAATCAGGCTTTATGAGAGTCCCATCCAAAAGTAAACAAAATTCCTTCAATATTAGTATTTAAGAACTAAATTATAGGTAACAGCTCATTTATCAAGCAACTGTTGAATAAATTTAGTCATCCTCTGATAAACTGAAATTACACAGTTATCAGAAATTCTGTGTACTTCATTTGTAGGAAGAAGTCTTTATTACAACAATTCTGATGAGAGGTAGAAACTGTAATGATAGTCCTTCTCTGGATTTTCTAACCTCAAGAAAAGGAAAGGAAAAGTGAAATAAAGGGAAAAGAAAAGGGGAAAAGGAAGGAAGAAAAGGCGAGAGAAAAACTTAGAAATTAGAAACTGCTAAAAACTGACACACTATACTATTTGTGAGGAGTCAGGAAAAAAAGGAAATAGAAACCAACCAACCAACCAACGAAAATCCCTGACTGCTAAGAGGACAAGGGCCAGTTGGTGCAGATCAAAAGGCGCCTTCTTCGCAGAGCTTAATCATGCAATGGTATTAGCCAAACAAAACACCACAGCAGCTGACTTTGATAATAATGAATCCTCAGAAGAGAAACACATGATTAAGCCTCGGTTCTTTATAAAAACCAACTTATATGCACAATTATAAGCATTCAGCTAAAATATGTTAAAAAAAAACCTAAATAAAAGTGAGACTGAGAAATATAAGCAGCAGTAACCATAAAGCCTTAGAACTAGTGACACTGGATTCTTTATTTAAAAAAAAGTTAACACATAGTTCCTCCTCTTTTCTTCTATTTTTAGGAAGAAGCTTTAACAAGTTTTAGATATGTCAATTCTCAAAAACAACAGGCTTTTTAAAAAATAACACCTGATTACCAGGAACAAGTTATGTATGGTTACACACCATTCTCATATCACTACTCACTTTCGTCACTTGTCAATTCATCTTTGATGCAATCTGGGGACAATCGAGCAGGCACAATACCTGTTTTAGAATCTGAAAAAATTATTACCCTCTGCAGGAATATAATGAGATATATATATTGCATATATTTAAAATTTCAGAAGGGAGTAATAAACTATTCTAATTACTTTTTATGAAATATTTGTATACCTAGTTATAACGATTAAGATCTTTGTCCAGGTGAACTGTATAGAAAAAACTATTTTTAGCATTCCTCCCCACCAGGATTTAAAAAAAAAAAAAGGCTTTATTTCCCTGCTAGCTAAAAGGAAGAATTTACACATTACAAGTAAAGTCCTTTAGAGGTGATTATTAAGTTCCTTAAGAGAACATCCATAAAATTTACCTTTAAAAATTTACATTAAAAAACTGAAAACCATTTGTCTTTAAAAATCTACAGTATTAATACCTACTTGACATAATAGTTTTTGTTTTTTTGAAAGGGCACCAAGTTCCTGATCTAAGCATGCAAAATAAAGAACTGAATGTATCACCTTCTTAACAGAATTTGGCAAACCAGAACAGCCTTAAAATAAATAAATAAATAAATAAAAAACAAGATAAAGTACACGTTGCCTGTGAATGAAAGCATGGTTCTGCGGGCCCAGGCAGCAGACAGGGTCCGCGGAGAGAAGCAGGGAAGAGGGAAAGAGCATGTCCCTCCGCACGTTGTTCTAGGCATCCTGGTTGTCCTTCAACAACGTATCAGAGATACTCATTTTATTATTACAAAGCCCTCTGCAGAGCAATGCCTCAGGTAAGCAAACGTTTTCTGTCTTTCAATACTGTAACTTACATTTACAATTAACTTTTTAAATCTAAGTGCAAAGGACTATTCAATGATTCCTAAGTTTGAGGGAGAAATAAATAAGGTGTTATCTGATTGCAAATTATGAATGGTTGGTGTTTCTATATTTCAGGATATTGCATCTTAATTTCTTCTCTTTCAACCATAAAATGTACTGAAATTAATTGGTTTTCCTTTACTTTCCTCTGCTTCATTTCAATTTTTATGGTGTCTCTACGTACAGAGAGGTATGTTAAAATCTGCCATTCATATTTAAAAACTCAACTGAGGCTCCATATGATCTATTATCAATAGTATAGCACTTTTAATCTTTGACCTGGTATATCGATTCCTTTGGTGAATAAATGTCACAGGTCATTTTTTAATAAAAGGATTTTAGTAAGAGGACCAACAGAATGAAATCTCCCCTCCCCAACCCTCAAAATTATCAAGTCAATCAGTAGTTTAGAGCAGTTATGTAAAATATGAAAAATACATAATTTACAGCTGCAATTTTCATATTAAAACGCAGTTAAAAACTAAGAGTAGTTCAAAGCATCCCAGAAAACATTTTCTATCTCAGTTAAAACAGGCCAGCAAGTAAGACTGACAGAGACTACTGTGAGAACTTATGTATGCCTAGCCAAGACAGAACAAAAATGTTTCTAATTTTAAAAAGTGGTAATTGCTAACTAGCAGTATAAACAGTGTCCACAATTTGGTGGCTGGCTATAGTTTTAATTTTTTTTCAAGTTACTTCTAAAGCAGACATATTTTTGAAGTCTACCCACCCCTGAGTTCAGCAATTATACTTTAGAGTGTAAAATTAAATGCCCCTAATTAACAACATGTACAAAGCTACAAAATGTCATCTACACATAGATTAAAAACAAATTTTAAAATATTCTTTGCCAATTATTGATTGGATGGTTTTTCTGGGGTACATTATTTCAAACCTTTCAGCCAGTTGGCTTTTATTTTAAACCCAAGTCAATTAATAAATTCATTTCAGGATATGTCAAAAAGAGTGCAACAACAGGCATTAGTAAAAATAACATTGTAGTAGAAACAGATTTTGCATATGTGAAAAGGTAATTTATAAAATACATTAATCACTTTTTTAAAAAGAGAACCTAGTTGTAATATCATTAACTTACAGGGTACTGAGAATTGGACCTTTCAACAATTTTCTTCTATAGAAAAATTTTATCTAGCTGTAAGCAAAGTCTTTTAAACAAGAAAACAAAACAAATCTCTCCATGAATAACTGTATGGTTGTGTGAGACAAATAAGCAAACATACCATTCTATAGTATACCTTTGCCTAAATTTTAAAATAAAAAATGTCCACACTCTTTTGTTAAAACATTAAGCCTCTGTCAAAAATGTATTTCTTATTTTAGGGTACAGAATTAAAGGACAAGATGATACTTACAAGTAAAGAAAATTTACAAGGAAAAACGACAAAAGTTTTCCAATTAAAGTATTTGTAACATTCAAACTTGACTTAAAACATAACGAAAGAAACAAAATTGCAAACAAAAATGTTTATGGATTTTCCGAACATAAATAAATGAAATAGTGTTTAGGCAGTAGGGCTCATGCTGATGGCTAGCACGCAGCAACAACGTGTACTCTCCTTGGAAAAATCACTAATGCACAAACAAGCCCAAAGCACGGATGCAGCAGTTCAATCGCCACTGCCATCTTACTTCCAAAATAAAGCGCTGATTAAACCACTCATACCCTATGTTACTCATACCTTTACTGCAAAGACTGAGGAACTATATACAACGAATGAATTTATTTTCACCATAGGGATAACATAGTGTACCTCTGCCAATGTTACTTGAAAACCTTCCATGTCAAAACAATTTGACAGCAGATATAAACAATTCAATAAATATGCAATGATCTTTCATTACAGTCCTTTTAAGATGCATGTTAATTCATGCTGTTAACCTTAGGATCACAGTGCATAGAATCCAAATAGAAATGAGCTGGGGTGACTTTCAAAGTAATGTTGGATCCCTCACTTTATTTATAATCCCACTAGAACCGTTAAGTTCATTTCATAGGCCCTATCATGCATTAATCACTGGGTGGCAGGAGTTAATGAAAATTTTCCTGTTACGACATCCACTGCCGGCAATGAATGTCCCCAAACCGCCAAGAAAGTCATTGTTATTGCACAATACATGAGGACCTGGAACTTTCCCAAAAGCTTAAAAAAATAAAAATAAAAAATGGAATTATATTTGACATTTCCTGACACCTGCATTGATACTGTATGACTAATAAAAGCATGTCAGTTGCCTGGACTGAACCAGCGATCAACATGCGCCCAGAATGCACACGAGTAAAAATGCAGTAAAAGGAAGTAGTCTTCATTGCCTATAGGTCACTTCCAGTCAAAGGTTAAAGTTCAAAGACTGAATGATCAAAGTGCTCATTTTCTCAGTAGGACTATCTTCTGCTAGGAGGATGGTAATAGTGGCATCAACAGGTATCATCTTAAAGAAAAGGAGAAAAAATATAATTAAAAAAGTCAAGCATGTGTTAGTAAAATCTGTAAGTTAGTCTAACATAAAAATAATTTAAAGTAGCAAGAACAACATGGTTTACATGTCTGACTTGCCTCCCCCAAACCCTGCAAATAAAAAGTCCAACCTGTGTTCAATTATACAGTTACAAACAAATCAAGTCCTATTCTTTCAGGGAAATGGTAGTTCACAGAAATCTTAAAATGATGTATTATTAGTATGTTAGTTTTATTTAAAAGTAAATTAATATATTTTAGCACATTTTCAGATTTATCAGTCTTCAAAGAATTCTTTATGGGAAACAATTTAAAATGGTAATGAGATAGGAAGTAAACCCCCGAGCCACAGTGTCATGCTATTTAACACAGAAGGATCCAAGTCATGACTTTAGTCGTTTGAAGGAAATAACTTCACAAATGAGGTAAAACCTCCCAATCAACCAAATTGTTATTAATTTCTCTTTAGAAAATGTTCTTTAGCAACTACAGATCATCTGCAAAGGTCATTAAAATAATCCCACCGAATTACTTAGCAACACCTTCTGGTCGCCTCAACGCATGTTTAATGTAACATGTAGTATAATCTTCTGTGTTCATGACTTACTTTACAAAACTTATTTCACAAAGCATACTTTAAGGATTTATATTAAAGACTGGTTATTCTTAGAAAGAAGTTAGACTAGTGGCACCTACTGAAGAGTTGTTAAAGTTCTTTAAAATTCTAAAAAACTGGCCAAAATATTTTACAAGCCATCCTCTGTTGGGACCAATACATTGCTAATCACACTCCCACTCGTAAAGACTCAGTGAGAGCTAAAAACCAGTACACTGGTTCCTACGCTGGACAAACTACGCAGTATCTGTGACCCTGCAGCTGAAGGGTCATCTAAAGGGTGAAAGAGCCTAGATTTTTAAGTAAATCGTATTTAAATCATTAGAACCCATTAAATAATCTTTAAGAAAGCAAGTGAATAGTTCATAGCCTCTAAGTGTCACATGAAACTGTTTCTTAAATTACTGTGAAAATGCAAAAAAGAGGGTATATTATTAGTAATGGATGTAGAACAAACAAGAATAAGTTCCTTAAAATATCACTTCTTCAGAACTGTATTTCTTAACGCTAAGGTCCTTGAAATCAGTATCAAAACTAATCACACCTAAATCTCTAAGCTAAGAGGTGGCACTAAACTCTACCTAACATGTCAAACTACTGAGGATAAACTTTAGTATCATGTCACATGACAATGTATATATACTAGGTGACAGATAAAATTCAACTCAAACATAAATTTACCCAGCAATAAGCTTTTATCTCCAAAAATGGCATGTTTGACAGGTGGTACCATAAATGTATCTTTATGGAAATTTTCCAGGGCAGTAGGCTGTTGCAGAATGTGCTACAAACATCCAAAATGACTGGGGTATCCATGTGAAGCTATTCTCCCTATCAATTCTCACTTTGGGTCAGATGTCAAAAGGAATTAGTACAATACTACCTGCCTTGAATACTGTGTCCTTGAAGAAATAATCTCACGAAGTAAGTTATGTAGATGGAGTTCAATTAAACACTACAAACGCTGATGGCTGTATGTACGCCGGAGTCTATGAGCACACAGGTAAGTATGGAGATAGGTATGAGCCAAAGCCATGTGGCCACCTTTTCCTTAAAAAGGCCATCACTAAGAAGCAAAGAGCCTCATCTGTTAGCAGAAGGAGCAGTTTCCGGGATAGATGAAAGGATTATTAGATATTAGAACTGGCTTACCAAAAAAATTTGTTACAGTAAATCCATCTTAAATCAAGACAAAAATAGGTTTACAAAAGGTTCTGAAAGAATTCAATGTATTTAACCTCCTGGCTAAAGTATTTGTGGAAAGACGATGGCCTGGAAAAAAACAATCTATTAACCACTTAAACTTTTTTTCTGAAACAGCAGAAGCCCCTACTAAAATTATACCCTCCAACAGAATACAGAAATTACCAGTTCCAAAGAGGTGGCACCTACCATGGCTAACTCCACTGGGTTCTGGGCAAAGTGAATGAGAGAGAACTGTATTAGAAGAAGGTTATTTTGTTTTCCCCAGAGTACAAGAACCATCATGTTATACTGGAAACCATCGCCCTGGATGCTCCCAGGGACAGAGGACTAGAAGACAAGGAGCGCAGTGTAAGGTCAGTAGCAGGAAGTGGGATGCTACCGACAAGAAAGACAAAAATCAATCTTTACAGCTAGAGTTGTCTCTCAAAAGTTTAAGGATTTAAAGTTTTCCTTTAATGAACAGATGCAAGAAAGACGTCAGCACAGACAACAGAATTGTTATAAAGGGCAAAAGACTGTTAAACTGAGTATAAAAGTTAGGACTCATGAATTTAGAAGATGGTTTTATAACCCTAAAAGGTAGCACAAATAAAAAGGGTCACAACTAATGGAGGTAAGGAGAAAAGGGTTAATACTAGTCTGAAATAATTTTACGTTCCTGCCCCTTACAATCCCACAGGGAATGTTTCAGCTGAACGAAACCTGAATGCAGTCTGTAATTTTGCAGAAGATACTCCTCTACTCCTCCCCAAATCGCAAGCTCATCAGTTTATTGAATATACATCTAAATATATGAGAACTTATTTCCTATAAGCCTAGTTGTTTTGGAGCCAATACTCAAGAGCAGCCTTGGGCTATTGTTCAATTCTCTATCACCTTAAGAAAAATGCTCCAGGAACCACAGAGCTGTACTCCCATCTGTGGAAAGCAGTCATTTACAAAACGTAGTTGTAAATGTTTAATATTTACAGAAAACACGTGGATATTATTAATGCATTCTAGCTGGCTATGTTATTGAAATAGTTTTACAATCTCAAAGATTTTTAAAAAACCCTTTTCAAGAGCAATTATGTCTACTTTGTAATTGAACTCTGAGGCTCAGTCACTCATTCACCTGTACACTGAACTGGACACAGGCCTGTTTTCTAAGGGAGAGTCTAGCTCTAAACCACAGGTAAATCCTGCAGCCCCTCAGTATGCTGAGATAAACCGTCTGTCCAAACACCTATTCTGGTTAGTTCTCTTTAGTTTTTGAGTCCTACTCTCTCAACTGTTTTTTCAAAGCGTATGGGACCCTGCTTTAATTGGCACACAGAATATTTGCATCCCAATGCAGTTATGACCTTAGTCAACTTCAAGTAAGCAATAGTAAAGTATATATGTTCACAGATTAATATTAATGACTTTTACAACACACACCTCGGCCATTTGGTATAGCCTACTGCTCTGCCTATCTTGGGCTACAAACCAGTTCGGCATGTTACAGTGCTGAACACTGTAGGCACTGTAACACTAAGGGTAGTATCTAAACATAGAAAAGGTATACAGTAAAAATATGGTATTAAAGATTATAATCTTATGGGAACACTGTTGACTGAAACATCATTATGTGGCACAAAACTGTCTAAGATATAATGTATACAAAGACGAAACAGTAGGGTCGCAGTGACCGGCCTAACTTTTAAGGTATATTAATAATGTGGAAGATCACAAATTTAAGCTAAGAGAGGGGCTTTTTTTCCCCAGAACCCAACACTAGTAGTATCTGGCAGCTCAATTCTGGTGTGTCAGCTGAGACCGCTTTTTCTAAAATCAAGAGATAAACTGAATTTTCCTTAACAGCGCCTGCGTCTTGAACCCAGAAGCCCCCTTTGAAAGCCCCCTTTGAAGTACACGTGCACCACCAACCTAAACCCAGAACCTCTCCACCTCTCTGACTGTGCTCGGCGAGCACGCCGGCCCACGCTGACCCACGGGTGCCGGTTAGCGCCATGTAGCAGGGCTGTGCAGCTTGATACCCGAGGCCTGCAATTCTGCATGCTTTCCAGAAGCCGAAATGTTAAGTGTTTCAGGGAGTTTATCCAGTTTCAAGCAAGTCTTTATTCAATCTCTGACCTTTTTGTTTAGCTTTGCAGGTCACACCTTGTAATCCTTCCAGAATTAGATGATGCTAAGAAATAAAAAGGCCATCTATCTTGGTAACTTGGTGTTACAAAGAGAAAATGATCAATGAAGATCTTTTGGAACTAAAGCAGCAAAGCAGAAAAACAACTAACAGCTGCAAAACTCTAAAACCTCATGAGTTCTGCTTTATGAGTGAGTATGATTACCTTTCAGATAAGATTTCTGAAATTCAACTATAACGCCAAGGTGGGCTATTTTTCACATTGCCTGTAACTGTTTGTGGCAGACCCTTCTGGGTGGTGGGGGCCCAGCTCCCACCCGGAGATGCACAGGACCCACGCCCACAGATAGATTCCCTCGTGGGTAATCAGATTTGTAATATACCTAGGCTGCTCTGAGGTTTGCTCTTGTTCTTAGAGAGCCTGCTCCTCAGGTTCAGGTCCGCAGAAACCTTCAAAGAAATGTTTTTAATGGGCCACAAGATGTGGCTTAAAAGAAAGAATTTGCTGAGATGCTTGTAAATGGTCCTGTAACTAGTTGATGTTTTTAAAGCTGATTAAAGGGAAAATCTTTGCTCTTTCTCCCAAGCCCAGACCTTGGTTGAGGTTGCCTCCCGGCAAAAGCTTGGGAGAGGGAGCAAGGCTTTTGCTTACTAAAGGTAGAGTTACAGAGCAGTCGTAAGAGAGCGCGACCTAGGAAGAAAATCCTATTCCTCTGAATCCAACACAGACGACGGCATTCCCAAAAAGGACTCGGGGTCGTCGGCCTGTACCTGGGCTGATGCACACGTACTCCTACCAAGTTGGTGTATTGTCCATAAAGACGATGGTTTGTGGCCTCTGAGTCCCTGTTCCGGGGCACCAGCTGGTGCGGACACCGGCCAGCAGTGTCCACGACACTATGGATGAATTAAAACATGCACACGGACTACCGAGTCTGGTGGAGGAAACAGGACAACAGCGTGGCTTTTCTCTCAAGAGGAGCAAAAGCCCAGGCCTCCGCCATGACAGGCCTTTACTCTATGACTCTCCTCACATTTCAAGATGGTTCTCCTTCACTATCTCCAGGTTACCACAAAGGAGCCAATGCCCCTCATTACATCACAGAAGAAGGATATTAGCAAATGAATAGGCAGGCAGTTACACTGGTCCCTGCAAGGCTCAGCATGGACTTTAGGAAGTTACAGTAAGCATTTGCAGGGTGAGTTTTAGCAAAGAGCAAACCTCAAAACAGCCTAGGTATATTGCAAATCTGATTACCGATGAGAGAACCTATCTGTGGGCGTGGGCCCTGTGCATCTCCAAGTGGGAGCTGGGCCCACGCCACGCAGAAGGGTCCGCCACAACTGTTATTCTGAAATGTATAAAGACAACAATATATGCTACATAGTTTAAGATGAAGAAAAAGTTTGAAGATGATTTTCTGCACATACCCACCCACATTTATGGCAGAGCAGTTGCTCTATCACCTCCAAGTAGACACTAACATTACCCTTCCTTGATTTCCTAGCAGGCTCACTCATGGAGCAAAACTGTTTATTTAAGGGAGAATGTGGGTAGAGAATAATTTAACCATGCAGGGTTCAAGCAGGAGCAAAGAACATATTGAGGTAAAAAGGGTCACTGTAGTTAATGAACTGAGGATGTTTTAAACAGAATTATCTGTAAATGAAAAAACATCTGGCCCTGGCTGGTGTGGCTCAGTGGACTGAGCACCAGCCTGCAGACCAAAGGGTAGCCGGTTAGATTCCCAGTCAGGGTGCATGCCTGAGTTGCAGGCCAGGACCCTGGTGTGGGGTATGCGAGAGGAAGCCAATTGATTTACCTCTTGCACACTGATGTTTCTCTCCTCTTTCTACCTCCCTTCCCCTCTCTCGAAAAATAAATAAAATCTTTAAAAAGGGAAAAAAATAAAAGAAAAAAAAAATCTGTACCTGGGGCCATGATCCCATCCCAGGACTGAAACTGGACTAGGATACTCATGATTCAGTTGAATTAGAATCCAGCATCTTTAAAAACTGGCTAATTTGTATTTTGGGGGAGGGAGAGGAATAAGTATACTTTTAATCTATTTATTGGAAAAATTAATTTTTATATAAACCCTAGACTATTTTACATTTAGTAAATGGTAAATTTTGTTTGAAAAGCCTCTTTTCTTGGCACTTTTTGACTAAACTGGAGATGATTCATCCTCAAACTATTAACAGACTTTTCTAGTTTAGTTATGCAAGTACGGATTTCTCAGTAATAGATAAAAACTATTAACTATCAAAATAACTTCTACCATTAAGCGTATTTTATTTTAAAGAATTAACTTTTATATTTCTATTATCACTATGTGTCTTTTCTCCATTTCTTATTCAAAATGGCAGGTAATAAGGAGCTCTAGAAGTTATCTAAGATAAAGGACTTCTTCTAAGTCCTTTCAACTATATAAAGCACCAATAGAGAGGTTAAAAGATGAAAAGATGATCCTCTTTTTTTTGCAATCCTTGCCTAAGGATACGTTTATTGATTTTAGAGAGAGGAAAGGAGAGGGGGAGGCAGGGACGGGGGGAGAGAGGGAGAGAGAGAGAGAGAGAGAGAGAGAGAGAGAGGCAGACAGACATCGATGTGAAAAAGAAACACTAATCAGTTGTCTCCTATTCTACCCCAACCGAGGATCGAACCTGCAACATTTTGGCACACAGGACAATGACCCAACCAACTGAGCCACCACCCAGAGTGAAAGATGATGCTCTTTCTGAAATTTCCCAATGAGGGAGTAACGAAGGTAAAATAGAATTATACCCTCTGACACTGGGATGGAACACATGGTAGAGAGAGTTATACTTTGAAAACAGATATATTTTTAAAATTCACCACTCTAATACAATTTCCTCTCAAATTTTAAAACTTAGTTTAAAAACATTAGAAAAGACAATGGAATTCTTTATTATTAGCGAGGCTGAGTCTGAAATAAAGTGACCACTATCTTAGGAGCTTGGACACTTTAAAGGCACAGAAGGAAGTGGCAGCACAGTGTTTGGTCCTAACAGGCAAGAGGATGCAAAAGAATGAGAAGCCGGCCGTGCAAACCGAAGGGCTGTTCGAAGTTTCAGTGGAACTTCAGTGCTCAGAAAGAATTCCTGAATCTGATTATCAGTGCATGTTACTTGAAAAGTTGTCCGTTTATAACTAAGAATCCCTGAATAGGGATTCAGCTATATCAGAATGATCTGGAGATATCTTAAAAACTAAAACAAAACCTGCGTTCTAGTCACAGTAATGAAGTTTATTAGACTCCTTAAAAGCGGGAGCAATCAACAAGGCTCTGGTAAAGGAGTTCCCAAGAAGACAGGGGTGTGCGTGGAAGGATTCATTCCAGGAAACAGCACACGGAGAGGCAACAAACATGGAGGATAAGGAATAGGGTGTGCATTATAAATAATGCTCCACAGAACACTTCATGCACAAAATGCTTTCTTTCTATTAAAAATGACTGCCTTAGGAAGAAATCACTGAAGTTCAGAAGCTTCGTAAAGACGACTGTCTTAGGAAGAAATCTCAGAAGTACTTGAGGCAAAAGGCTGACCTTAAACTTCAAGCTTGTTTAGTACTGCTGAACTGCTGCTTCCTTAGAGGACCACATTAAGTTGTCATGCCACCAGCAAATGAGAACACACTATTTTATTCTACCCAACACTCTATTACAGCACTGCACTCATTTATAAAACTCTGCCAATTCAGTAACAGTTTCAAATATTAAATTTGTAATTATTGAAGTGTGTTGAATTTGTCCACCCATGCTTTTATTATACTTATGCCTAAGCAACTTTCATAAATTGTCTTTATTTTTAACAAGCTATGTTTAATTTTATTACATTTAACCATATTTTTAGCTTTTCATTACTGTGACTTGAAGTTTTTTGGTGCTTTTATAAAAGGTACACATTTTCACATAACTAAATGTTTAATTTCATTATAATTCCCTTTAATTTCATATATTCTTCCTTCCTCCAGAGATAATATCCAACTTTAAAAAAATGCTTTTTCCGCTGTTGCATTAAAAATTGCTTAATTTAATCCACAGAAAATATTCCATACATGAAATAAAAATGTAAGTTTTTCTTTCCCAAAAAGATTACCAATTTTCTAACAAGGTTACTTACAAAACAATTTTTTCTCTTTTCACTGATTTGTGACACCTTATTCACCATATAGACACACATTATTATGTAGAAAGGCCTACAAAAGAGTAATTGCATTTCAATGTCTATTCTTGCCCCACTATGTTTTGGTGTCTGGTAGATTAATTCTCCACTACCTTTAAGTTCAAAATTCAAGCTGATTTTTTCAAAACCTTTAAAACACCCACCCCATCATTCCACTGGACTTTCACTGACTTACATTAAAACTTTAATTTGTAAAGAATATATATTTTTTTAAAATAATACTGGTTTCTCACCAAAGTTGTTTTTTTTTTATAGCTCTTAAAAGTTTTGTTATTTCCTCTTCTGGGTCATCTGCATTTCTCATTAACATTATCCCAAATATGCACATTGCAGCAGCTCTCAGGAAGAGCTTTCCTCTTTCCCGGTGCTCACTACCCTGCGGCCGCCGGCGGGGCGCTGCTCCACCGTGCTGACCACTGACCTGCGGCCGCCGGCGGGGCGCTGCTCCACCGCGCTGACCACTGACCTGCGGCCACCGGCGGGGCGCTGCTCCACCGCGCTGACCACTACCCTGCGGCCACCGGCGGGGCGCTGCTCCACCGCGCTGACCACTGACCTGCGGCCGCCGGCGGGGCGCTGTTCCGCTGCACTGACTGCAGTCGCCTGTTAACACCTAGAACTCCCATAATTTAAAGAAGTTTTTAACTGACTCAGATGAACTCAGATAACAGGTTTCATAATAGGAAGAAAGGTAAGGGGAAAGGCTCCCTTCCTATTAATCTGTGTTGTCCGTTTTAATTTCTTACTAAAATAATGTTTAAAAAAACAAAACAGGAAATGTTCTTACATATACAAAATCACAGGGGGTGGGTTTTATATACCTGTTTTAAAAAGTACATGGAGGAATATAAACTTTTTGTTTTTAATTTTAAACATCTCTTTGGTGATGCGGTAAGGTCAGTTTAGAAAAGATGCTAGCAGCTTTTATAAAAGTTACCATCCTCCTACCAACAAACAACAACAGAAATTTAAAATTATTTAGAGTACTGTTTATATAAACTACAATCAGCAGAACCTCAATTTTTTGAGGAGTAACTATTAGAATAGGAAGAACTTTCTTTAATGGGTCATCTCTAACAATGGGGTTTCCCCTCCCAAACAACAGTATCAGAACTAAATGAGTAAGTAAGGCATAAAAAACTTCTATTTTAAACAAGTTTCCCAATAACAAGTTCTAATTAGATCTAAAGATTATTACTAAGGACTTCTTTTTTGTAATAAAACGGTAGAGTTTCAAAATGTTACAGCAATTTTAGGTTTTTACTTGTATGATGGTTACAGTTTCATATGCCCATTAAGAAGCTAGTAACTTACCCATAAAGCATCTTAAAGTATTTTAAAGAATTTTCTCCATATTACAAAAATTTAGCATCAATTATACTCCCTTCTTTTTCTTAAGCAAATAGATATATAATCTTTCAAGCTAAAATGCTAAAAGTTATTATTCTAAAATAAAACTGCTTACCATGATACCACCATTTTGTTTTCTTTGGATTCTTGTTACATGTTCGAACATAAAAAGAATTATCTGGTGGTCGTCTCTGAAACCAAAAAAAGTTTAAATAGATAAGTAGTTGTAAAATAGAAAAACATAAGGGAGAGACAGTTTCAATAAAAGCTTTAGCAAAACTATTATAACATGAATAAAAAAACAATATAAATGCTGACAGCATAACTGAAAGAAATTCTAGGGCATGTAGACTCTTGACACTGAAATTGTTTTTAAAAAATAGGGGCAGGGTAGTTTGGGTTAGGTTACAACGGGATTACTAGAGAATAACTATTAACCAAAAGTAGCAGCATTAGGTTGTAAAAAAATTTGCTTTCATTTATCTTATCTCACTAGAAATAATTTAGTAATTTTATGAGCTAATTAACACAGAAAAGTCTACCTAACCAGATCTGTCTGAGAAACTAATGCAACTTCGTAAAGGACTACTGTTTCTCTGTAAGACAGTTTCAGCAAGGACAGACCAAAGCATTAAGTTCCCAAGCAATGTAGCTGAAAAAGAGGGAAAGATATACAGGCATTTCTGCTGCACAGAAGTCCTGACTAGCCCCGTATTACAAACACATGGCAGCTCTGTAAGGGAGCTACAACGGAGATAGTGATGCCAACATGCTAAAGATAGATTACAGAATAGAATTTTCCTGAAAACTGTTGTACATTTATCAGACACGAGAAATATGCGACACTGCAAAGATCCGGAAACAGATCACTCCATACTAAAGCCGCCGAGGGCAGGTTTGTAAATAACATGACAGGTCCCACCAAAAAGCAGTGAGAGCAGGCCTACCTAGACAGCAGGAAGGAGAAACAGGCCGTCTGCTGGCACATCTAAAACTCACTTCGTAACTACGAGGCCCTCAGCTGAGCCTCGTAATGCCCCTCTGAGTTAATATTAATTTAACAAAAGGGAAGAGAAGAGCATAAGATGTTCAACAACTATCCCAAGTTTATCCTGTTAATAATGTTTGAGGAAATTCCTGAAATATTAGTTACTATGAAATAGGATACCTGGCTACTTCAAAAAATACATGATCTGCTGTTGCTTATCCTACGAAGTCATAAGCAGTGTTCATGTGAAATAAATTGCTACTATTATGGCAAATAATTTCATAAACTACTTTTATGTGAGTATTTATTAGAACCCAGTTAAGAAAAAACATTTTAGAAAGAAAAACACCACTTATATGCTTAAGTCAAGAATATAACCAAGCTGTTAAGTGATCAAGGAGATAGGTTCTCAGAAAAAATAGACTATATGGTAAGATGGATTACCAAAATTGTCTTAGAAATGGAATACATTTCTTAGAAATAGGAATTTGGACTACCTATATTTTAAAGGCACTGAGAATAAAAGGTAGATTACTGAAAATTTTAAAGCCCCTGGTCTCAATATCAGAAATTATCTTTAATCTACTGAAATGTATTGATATAATATATTTAAATGCCTTCAGTTTAGAGAACCATTCTTGACTATGAAAAGGGAAACTGGAATAAAAGAATTATGACTAAATCAAAGTTCACAAATACCTATAGTAAAAATCAAAATTTATATTAAAAAAAGACTCTACTAGGAAAGTGAAACTCATACAAACATGTCTACCATAGAATAAAATTTTGGTGAGAATTTAAAAAACCTTTTAAAATTTATTTGAAGCTAGATCCCCTCAATGGCAAAGAAAGTTTCCTGTTTGTCTTTGTATCCTAGTACTTGGCACAGTAAAAATAACATATAGTTAAGTACCAAAGAAATGTTTGCTGGATTTTATATTTCACAGAACTAATGCTGCCAGAATTCTGACTTCCAGATAATTTGTATTATAAATCAATAATTTAAATGGTATTAGTCATATTAAGTATGCAAGAAATAATAGCAAATAACTAGAATGTGAGGGAAATGGTAAAGTATAGAAAAGAATGAAGGAAGCAGAAAAGATAGTAATTTTCTAGTTTTTAAAAGTAAATCATTATATTTAAGTGTAAACAAAGGTTAAAAACTGTCAGGGCTATGCAAGAGCTATGTGCAGACGTCACTGGTATTCATCTCTTAACTTTTCTTACTCAATTCTGTGACTGCCTCACCTTTCTATACACATTAAACATTAGCAGGGACACAGAAGCCCTTGTCACTGCAAACTGCTCTGCTCTACACTTGAAAGTTTAAAACTGGTATGTGTGCACGGGTGGGGGTGACTAGAGGGAGGAGAAAATATGAAAGCAATAAATAAGACTTGTTTCTAAATTCCTTGGAGTTAACAAAAACTCAAGTGTAGTCTTAAAATGCAGCTTAGAAAAGCCATCAGCAGAGGAAAGGGAAGTTAAAAAGTGAGACTTACATTAGATAATATGTACCCATTTCATCCCTTCTAAGGTGTACATTTTTTCCTGAACATTTTAATGTTCCTAAACGGAGATACATCTTTTTCATTTTTGTTTTTTAAAAATATTTTATAGTTTACGCCATTGTAATTGTCCCAATTTTTCCCTTTGCCCCTTCTCCACCCAGTCTGCCCCTACTCCCCTACAGGAGACACATCTTTTAACTAATGGTGTGTCACAAGTCTAACAGTCAGAGTTAATTTCCTTTCTTATATGGTATATAATATTGCGTATTAAGGGCTCTTAATATTATACTCTGAAAAAAATACAATTTAACCCATTATTTCCCATGACTAGTTAAACAAAAATCATCCCCCACCTCCCTTTCAAACCTAACATCAAGAAACCTTTCATGGAACTAACATTCCAAGAAACTCGCTTTGCAAACAGTGGTTTAAAGTGTTTGAGTCTAGATAACCTACCATTTAAAAATGAAGTACTATTTTAAAAGTTCTCCAAACACTAATTTAATAAAAATGACAATTTGATCTGGGGAATACAGGGGGAAAAAACCTTCTAAAATAAGTAACTTCTCAGCTCTCTAATCTCAAAGGTAAGTTAGTTTCTTCTTTTAAAGAGTGCAGAAGGAAACCCTTATGGAAAAGTGAGGCTTTAAAAAACACAGAACCACATGAACATTGTGCTACACTAAACCCTGACCCAGGAATGACAAGAGGGCCAGGAATGCAAAGGATTTAAGATACTTTTAAAAGAGTATCCTAAATTTAACTCATGTGAGTCTTCTTCTTGGTCTTTTTTTTCTCTTCATCAGACAAAGAATCTGTGGACTTGTAAAGGAGAGTAAGAGGAAATGTCCTAAAAATTCTACTGGCAATCTAGTCTTCTTCTTCAACCTAACCACTATGACAGCCCCGCTCAGGTTCCTGGGCAATGCCCTGAGAGAGAGTGACAGGGTGAGACTCAGCAGACAGGAAAGGGGAAGGGAAAGGGAGAAACCTGTGATTCTTGGTTTCTGGGACTTTCCACTGTGAAATCTAGAAACAAGGATTTCTTAAGACCCTTTTATCTTGTGCATGTTTACAGAAATAAAATTCAGATTACTTAAGAACATCTGCAGAAATTTCCTGTTTAAGAAATATAAAATAATGACTTCTGTTTGGAATAAAAAAATTATCACAATATTTTCTCAACCTACTGCTAAATATGATATTTCCTATATAATAAAAAGCATTGTGTCCTTTTTTTAGATAAAATGTACATTAAAATAGTTTGTCTACCTAAACTGAAAGAAGAGATATTACCTGGAATAATTCTGAAAAGTCCTACCTTTTCTTTGCAGCTGGAAAGCATGCTAATAATGCTAAGACAAACTGACTGGACTGAGAGCGCTGGGGACCAGTCTTCTGTTAGAATGGATAAACAGATATGACCATTGCTATAAACATGAGGATGAACGGGGATATTCTCACCAGTAAACATGACCTAAGAAAGAATAAAATTCCATTAACACTCAAATATTCTGCATTACCAAAATAATAAAATATTCTCCATATAACTCAGTATTTTTAATACAAAATAAACATAATCAGTGCCAGGAACAAGAAAAACAACTGCTTGTTTATTCTCATCAACTTACTAAGTACAGGTTTTACTGTACAGATGTGCATGTCACAAGGAAAAAATCCAAGTAGTCTATTTTATATTTCAGCTATTTTTCACTAATCCTTTAAAAATTTTTCCAAATTACCATGCATTTTTAGACTAGTAAAAAACAACTCTCCATTTATTAAAATGTTTTTTCACATTCTATTCATTGCTTTCTATAGAAATCAATACAATAAAATTCTAAACAGAAAGTACTCCATTTTGAGACAACGTGAGTTGTAGCTGGTAAGAACACCCCTTCACCTGTAACCATGTTATCACTCCAGGTGCTACATGCAAAGGATGTGATTGCAATGTGTCCCACCTCCTCTAAACTTACACATTCACTGTGATGGGCACAAATTACTCATTATTAATCAGCAAATAACTATGTGCCCAGAACAAAGAAAGGGTGGGGGATAGGTTGAATGAATCTCAATTTCTTGCTGTTCTCTGCCTTTTCTTTTACTCAATTCTTCTAACAGTTTTTCCTTTCTTCATCTTGCTTTAGCACTGTTTTAAAAGGCAATAAATCTATTATTTCCTTCCTTTGCCTTAATAATTCAACGAATATCCAAGTAGTAGTGTTTCTTATACATATGTACCTATGCATCTGAATAGGAGAGTGAATTCATGTATCCTAAGGAATCTGTAAGCGTAGCCCAAAGTAGGTTATAGAAAGTATAAGTCTTATTTAAGAATTAGTTATATATTATTTCATAAAAAATATTTATTTTGATATAAAAATTAATTTACAGATCTTTAACTGAATTTTATATTGCAGTATGAAGTATTATTTTTTTCTGTTGTTTAGTATTAATTCCTAATTCCCGACATTGCCTTTAAAAAAATTACCTGAAGATCTGGCTAAAAATACAAATTCAAGAACCCCACTTTCAGATTCTGAATCAGTAGGTATAGTGGAATTTTTATAAAACTCATCAAATATAAATTGGTAGTTCCCCAATGTGACTTACAGTAGCTTTCTCAATCCTGCAAAATGCCTCACACTTGAATATAGCAGAATCTTAGTAGAAAAAAAAACTTAAGTTAAAACAGAAATTGATAAAATATATACTGCTCAAGACATACCATCCCCTCTCTTAATAAGAGAAAAGAGAGCCAAGTGAAGTAACTGTGGCCAGAGTGAAGTATGCCATAGTTTAATATGGGACATGTTATGGAAAATGACCATAACCTAGGCTTTTGCTTTTACTTTTAAATAGCTACTTACATGACTAATTTTATTAAAGTTTTATAAGTACCTACATTTTAACAAACCACTCTTTCATACAAGTAGGAATTCTCTAATATTTCAAATACCGTAACATATGGGACTCACTTTCTTCACTAAAGCTAATGTAAGACAGCAAAAGGATTTTTTTCCTCAAAGGAATGACTTCATATACATTACTTTTGTCCTTTAAGTTCTGGCCATCCACCCTCTATTCACACTTAAAGAGCACTAAAATAAAGCCGGAAAACAAAGGTAAAGTCTCAAAATAAGACACAGCCAATTACTTTCCCTGCCGATTGCAGAAAACCCCTTTAAAGACTTCGGCACAGCTGTGTCAGTAGCATGTCCTTTATCTCAACAATATCTATCAGTGCTACTGCCTTTTCATCACTTTTTAAAAAATACTTAAAAAAATTTATTTCAGAGAAAGAAAGGAGGGGGAAGAGGGTGGGGAGGAGGGGAAGGGGAGGGGGAGAGAGGGAGAGCAATGAATATCAAACATCAATGTGTTGCTCTACTTATTTATGCATTCACTGCTTGATTCTTGTATGTGCAAGATCGAATCTGCAACCTTAGCTTATCAGACGACGCTCTATCCACTCCCAGCCCGGGCCTTTTCCGTCACTTTTTGCTAAAAGAAGTACTGCTCTGCAAAAGGAAATGACTGCTTAAATGTTCTTGTGGTTCCACACTTTGAGTTTATCCACAATCATTAAATTAAAATCTATTTTTTATAAAAATAACCTATTGTCTATCATCATATACATTTAACATTCCTACAGTGTGTCGCAGATGTTTACAGTGGATGGTAACAAATTTCACAAAATATGCTTCTGCTTTGGGGTATTCATTTTGCCAGAAAATGTCATTTGACCATAGGATATATTTATTAAGAACACAAGCAATGCCCAAGAGCTTATTCCCTGAACACAATTATTTTTTAAAGAATATTTTTCAGTAACCTCTCTTTTTTAAGAAGTCAAATAAATAGCGCTCTTTCTTTAAGTAACAAAAAATGAACTGCCAAATTACCTTCTTTGGTAAAAAAGAATTAATGTATTAGCAAGCATCAAGGAAAATACACACATGGCCAAATAGAACAGTTACCCTGGCATGCTCTGACCAGCTAATTCACAGAGCAGAAGGAAAGCAGTATTCTCAGAGAAATATGATGATCAAACTAAATCACTGGGCCTGGGAGCCAAGAAGAATGTACAAACTAAAAGGAAATCAGGAGAAGAGAAAGAAAAGGGACAAGTAGCGGCAGACACCTGTCGCAGAAGCAGCACAGTCTACAAGCAGAGAGCCAGAAGGCAACAGAGCAACTCTGAAGTCTGAGGGGACTGAAATAAAAAATCAGATTTCAATAACTCTACTTAAAAAAAAAAAAAAAAAGGCAGGGGGGCTTTTTAACACATTACATGCAGGGCAAATGCAGCCGGTCTGAAACTTTTAGCAACCATAAAAAAGGGAAAGTGAATGAGTTGTACATAGTATAGGTAACTCCTTGGGCCTAACCTGCCAGATACAGAATTTTAGAAGTTTGTCTAAACATGGAAAGGCTGAGTTTACATGCTAAAGACGATGAATTCCTGAAATAAAAGAAAAACCTTTTCAACAGTTTATTCATGTAAAAGGCTGGTAAGTAGTTTCCAGAGTGTTTTAAGGACAACTTTCCTATTCTGGCCTCTGCATGTGATGAGGAGAGTAACCAAGGCTGAATTTCTTCAAGATCACTCTCTTAATCATCCTTGTTTACTTAATCTGCAGAACAAGCTGAAGGAGGAAATGTACATTTCAGTTATTTTAATGCAGCCATGTAGATTCGGAAAATTTAAGAGATGATGAAGTTATTTTCAGAGTTCAAAAACTTTTTATTCAGAGTCCCAAGTAGTTGATAAAACTATCTAAAACAAATCTGACAAAACAACTGAATACAATGAATTGGAAACCGAATGGAGTAAATAATAATAATTTATTTATTTTTAAAATAATTTATTCAGATACATATAAACAGTTAGCAATCGGAGACAGTACACTAAACCAAAGTGGAATCACAGGTGTTTTAGAACAAGCTACTTGATGGAAATAAAAGTTACAATTTTAGAAAAGGATATCAGCTCTAATGCACGTGAACAACACCTGAAGTTCTGAGTCTGCATTAGAAATAGTCCTCAGATGTATCTAAATTTCCAAACATCTCCCTATTAGCCTGGCTCATTTTCAAGAGCAGGTGATATCTAAGAGAGAACTATGCTCAGGATCCATATAATTTTGTTAAGTATGCATTTTCTTTCTTTTTTTGAAAGATTTTATTCATTCATTTTTAGAGAGAAGAGAGGAAGGAAAAAGAGAAAGAGAGAAGTGTTGATGTGTGGTTGCCTCTCCAATGTTCCTAACTGGGGACCCAGCCCGCAAGCCAGGCATGCGCCCTGACTTGGAATCAAACTGGCAACCCTTTGGTTTACAGGCTGGCACTCAATCCACTGAGCTACAACAGCCAGGGCACAACTTGAAATTTTAAGCAAGCTAATCTCTGGGTAACTTTTAGGTACTGCATGTACTGTCATAAAACTACGAAAATCCAAACTGAAAGCCACCAGTAGTGACAAAATAAAAGGAGTTTAGATAACTCTTCCTTAATATAAAAGTAACGGTACTCATACATAAGATTTCTAAAAATCAAGCTCAACTTCCCAATATAGATGACAAGGAAGGAATACTACTGTGTTCAGACTAGTGTTCTAGAAGTAATTATAAAGTCAGACACCTAATTTGGTGTCAGGCTACTTTAAAACACAGATTATACAGAATAAATAGTACAAAACAGGCTATAATTATAAAAGCCCATTGATAACATAAATACCAAGAATTCTCCAGGAACAATGAATGGTTTTTTTTTAATGGAAATTATGAGCACATGACAATACTTAATGTGTAACTATAAAGCTGAACATATGAGCAACGAGTTCTGTATCTAATATAAATCAAGTATCTAATTATGAATAACATGTGATATAGGTAGTCTAGTATAAATGGTGAATCGTCAACAAAAGTGACTGGGGATTAGAATTTTTTTTTTTAAAGATTTTATTTACTTATTTTTAGAGAGAGGGGAAGGGAAGGAGAAAGAGAGGGAGAAAAACATCAACGTGTGGTTGCCTCTCAAGTGGCCCCCACTGGGGACCTGGCCTGCAGCCCAGGCATGTGCCCTGACTGGGAATCGAACCAGCAACCCTCTGGTTCTCAGTCCACGCTCAATCCACTGAGCTACACAAGCCAGGGCTGGGGATTAGAATTTTAATAGTTTTCAATTTAATTCTTTCCTTTTGATCATCTAGTATGCATCAGCAGCATCAATATAAATAGTTTCCCCAGTCTTTCATAACTGCCATGACCACATAGCTATATACACCCTGTGTTGTTCCAGCCCACCAGCAGTCTTCTTCTCCTGTACCTTCCTTCCACTTTACCTCCAAGGCTTTAATGAATAGCATTCACCATGCACTTTCACGTGTCCTAGGTGCTAGGCAATTTCAGGCAATAAAAACTGTTATTGAGACTTTGAAAAGCTTAACCACCATAACATGAAAAGAGTAGGGGGAATCAGACCACAAACAAAAGGATCAAGACACTATGAAAACAGGTTCTGGATCTCTTGCAGCGAGGGAGTTTTTGAGCAACGGAACAAAAAGGTCTCTATTAAGGGGGAATGCACAGGAGGGGGAATATGGGTGAGGGGCAAATGATTCCTCCTTTTTAAAAGTTTCTACAACTTAATCACAGTAAGTATATTTTCAGCTCTGCATTAATATGGTTTCAAAATTAAGTATACACTAATCTCTTCCTCCTAAAAAACATATTTCCCTTCCTATTTCTAAAATGCCTAAAATTTCTTCAACAAAAATTATTTGAAAGCTTAACAACAAGTATAAGTGGAACAGTTACAAGACAATGTAGAAGTGTTTCAGACGTGTTTGTTTCCAGGTTGGATGTTCTGACAGAGGAAGGGGGTCTAAGGTAGTGGGTATCTGCAGGAAGCAAAAGCTATGATGTGAAGAAAGAGGTAAAAAGGAAAAGAAAAACAGTAAGATACTAAGCTTGAAAACTATATAGTTTTGATGTAGACTGACTGTATCTCCAAATTCCTTTGAGATGAATTTCCAACTTCTTCACATTACCGTTTTGACAGGTCCCAGATACCGTCTCACTTTCATCTCCTGTTCTAGCCCTCCATGATCTACACACAAAACTAGTAATATATGCTCACAAATCTCAGAAAAAGCCATATCCTCTCACACTTTGTCCCACTTCTGACATCAGCAAATCATGTTCACTTAATGTTTAAAACAGATATAAAACACGGTGCCTCCCATGACCTCCACTGCTGTCCTTCCTGGATTTCCTCCATAGCTCACCTCCCTGTCAGCCACTCTGCCCCCGGCAGTCAATCTGCCCCGCAACAGCCAGCTTTTGACCTTTAAATTTCCAGTAGGATCATATCATTCCTCTACTGAAAATCTTCGAATGTTTCCCATTTTTTAATTACATTTTATTGATTATGCTATTACAATTTTCCCATTTCTCTCCATCACTCCCTCCACCCCACACATCCCCTCCCACCCACACTCCCCCCCTTACTTCATGTTCATGTGTCTTTAGCTTCTATTCTTACCACACTATTCTTGCCCTCCCCCCGTCTATTTTCTACCAACCGTCTATGCTACTTGTTCTCTGTACCTTTTCCCCCTCTCTCCTCCTCCCACTCCCCTGTTGCTAACCCTCCATGTGATCTCCATTTCTGTGATTCTGATCCTGTTCTAGCTGTTTGCTTAGTTTGCTTTTGTTTTAGCTGTGGATGTTGGTATCTGTGAGTTTGCTATCTTTTTACTGTCATATTTTTTAATCTTCTTTTTCTTAGACGAGTCCCTTTAACATTTCATGTAATAAGGGCTTGGTGATGATGAACTCCTTTAACTTGACCTTATCTGAGAAGCGCTTTATCTTCCCTTCCATTCTAAATGACAGCTGGATAGAGCAATCTTGGATGTAGGTCCTTGCCTTTCATGACTTGGAATACTTCTTTCCAGCCCTTTCTTGCCTGTAAGGTCTCTTTTGAGAAATCAGCTGACAGTCTGATGGGAACTCCTTTGGAGGTGACTGTCCCCTTATCCCTTGCTGCTTCTAGAATTCTCTCCTTCATTTGAATCTTGGCTAATGTAATTATGATGTGCCTTGGTGTGTTCCTCCTTGGGTTCAATTTCTTTGGGACTCTCTGAGCTTCCTGGACTTCCTGGAAGTCTATTTCCTTGGCCAGATTGGGGAAGTTCTCCTTTATTATTTGTTCAAATAAGTTTTCCACTTGTTGCTCTTCCTCTTCCCCTCTGGTACCCCTATAATTCAGATGGTGGGACATTTAAAGATGTCCTGGAGGTTCCTAAGCCTCTCCTCATTTTTTTGAATTCTTGTTTTTTCCTTGTTTCCTGTTTGGTTGCTTCCTTCTTCCTTCTGGTCCACTGCACTGATTTAAGTCCCAGTTTTCCTCCCATCTCTGTTGGTTCCCTGTGTGTTTTCCCTCGTTTTACTTATTGTAGCCTTCATCCTTTTCATCTAATTTGTGAGCAAATTCAACCAATTCTGTGAGCATCCTGATCACCAGGGCCTTTAACTGTGCATCTGATAGGTTGGCAACCTCTTGGTCGATTAGATGAATTAGCTCTGGGGCCGAGATGTGTTCTCCTGTTTGAGCCATCCTTGTTTTGTTTTGTTTTTCTTTTTTTTTTTTGGGGGGGGAGGGTCTGGTTGCAGCTGTTACGTAGTGAGGGGCGGAGCCTTAGGCTTTCACCAGGGCGGGCAGCCCAGTCACTGGGTTGTGATGCTAGATGTGGGGGCGGGTCCGAGAGGGAACAGTGGTGCTTGCTCTGCTCTTTCTCAGATTCCAGTCCCTTCCTCCGCTTTCCCCAAGCAAATTGGGCCCTTCTGGCGTTGATTTTCATGTGGGTGGGCTCATGCACATTCTAGGACGCCATGGGTCTCTCCAACAAACTCTCCTGTGAGGCTGGGACTCTCTCCCGGCACCCCAACACCCACAAGTGTTCTCAATTGGTGCCCTTTAGGCTCTATTTCCCGGCACTGGGGCCCTGCGCTGCACAGTCCATCTTGCTGCCCATTTTCGCCTGGCTTATTTGCACACAAATGTGTGACTGAAGTCAGCCACCTGCGCGCCTCGCTTGGTCTGCTCATTGCCTCCCTGCGCTCGGTAACTGCCACCTGTGCGCCCACGACCACCAGCTACTGCTTCTTCCCGCCGCAACCCCTCTCCACCGGCTGCCGACTCCACCCCTCTTACCAGTCTGGATGAATCGTTGTCAGACTTCTGTACAATTCAATCATCTATCTGTTCTGTTTTTTTGCTGTTGTTCTATATTTTTGTTGTCCTTAATCTTGGTTGTGAGAGGCGGCACAGTGTGTCCACCTACGCATCCATCTTCGCCAGAAGTTCGCCATTTATTTTTCATGTTTCCCATTTCATTCAGAGTAAAATTCAAAATTATTACCAATGGGCTATAAATGCCCTATACAACCTGTGATGAATCCTCCAGGCCAAATTACCTCAGACCTACACTCACCCCTCTAGTTTACGGACCACTCCGGGGGTCACTCCAGGAGCACCAGATTCAGGGCCTTTGCAGTTTGTAGTCACCTGCTCTTCCTCTCTCATCTTTCACAGGGCTCACTACTTCTTTCAGATCTCTCTCCAATGTCACTCTCGGTGAAATCTTCCCTAACCACTCTTTCCAAAGCTACAATACCCTCATTCTTCTTTTCTACTTTTTCCATTTTCCATACTGTATTTTACTTACTGTTTATTGTCTGTCTCTTCCTACAGGAATGTAAACTACACAAAAGCAGGCTTTTTTTTTTTTTTTTCAGTTTTGTTCACCACTGAATCACCAATAATACCTAGGTACAGACAGGGTCTATCCTATGCTATGTGCACAATAAACACTTACAAAATGAGTGACTAAATGTCTACCATTCCAAATACTACACATATTAGAAGGCAGGACCAATGCTTTTATTTTTATTTTTGAGAGAGAGAGAGAGATATCAATTTGTTGTTCCAATTATTTATGCATTCACTGGTTGATTCTTGTACATGTCCTGACTGGGGATCAAACCCGCAACCTCGATGTATGGGGACAACACTCTAACTAACTGAGCTATCCGGCCAGGGTGGAAGGACCAATGCTTTTTAATTTCTGTACTCTGTCCCATCTCTAAAGTACACAGAAGATTATTGGCATGAATTGTGATTCATGCTCAATACATGTTAAATTAACCAATCATTTACCTAATTCCTAACACAGAAAAGCAGTATGTGGGTACATAAAAATTTTATTTTCTGTATGGCTGATCATCAGTGCACATTATTAGAATCCAGTAATGAAAAGGTGTCTCATCTTGGCTCCCATATTAACTGAAAAAAGTTTTCTTTTGTTGATATTGCTTCTTTTAGAGCAAATGACTGAGTGAAACACTATATTTTAGATAGGTAGCTTTTTCACAATGAAGTGAAATAATCTGAGTAATTAATTATAACTAGTAGGAGAAAAAATACAGCAAACTATATAGTTTATATATGGTCTTACAAATCTCACAGATACAAAAGTAATAATTTTACAATGAGATGAATCTATTCTAGGGACACTTTCCCAAATTCTACTTTTGAAAACAGTGGTAAATTTAGTCCTGCACAGGAGAATGAAAGACTATATCTAACCAGTGCCAGTGTTGCCAAGTCTCATCAAATACTGCCCCCGAGTGGTTCCAATCTTGGCCTCAGAGCAACGGACCTCTGGAAAGTTTGTTACTGCGAAAATCTAGAAATCTACATGCATATCAAGCATTTATAGTTACATCGTTATAATTACATTATAACCATACAGATGTGATTAAAAAATTTTAAAACATTACTGGACTCAGAGTGGCTCTGTCATGTTCTTAACCATGGATATTAAAGTATCCAACTTCTATGACATGGGAGAGACTATAGAATTAATTGATGTTAAAAAAAGGAATTATCATAGTCCAAAAAATTGGGAACAGGCGCCCTGGAGCTTTCAAAGGTATCATTCTACATATGATTTTTGTCTTCCAGCGATAACATTACTGAATGGATAAAGAGGCATTTTTCCCCATGCTGGTACTCGCTCCTAAGTGGCTGAATAAGAGAGAAGTGACATGGGTCTGAGTCCTGACTGTTCCACTAGCTAGCTTTTAAACCATGAACAAGACACTTCACTTCTGTAAGTTTCAATTGCTTTACCTACAAAATGAGGATGAACCCGTCTCCTCCTAACCTCTTCATTAAGAGCTGTTACAAGATAAAATGAAGATGAATGTTCCATTATAAAGTATGATATAAACATTACTATATAGTAGAATGCATGGAAGTAACGTGTGACTGAAATGATTAAATTCTGACTTGACCATGAAGGGACCTAAATGCTAAGCTAAAGAGCTTTTAGACCTGACAGGAAATAATGAACCATTAGAAGTTTTAGTGAGGAAGGTGTGGGATGGTGGTTCTGTGTGTACATGTAAAAACCAATGAGGTAATGTGCAACTTCCAAGAAATCTGATGGCACTGTGAAAGGATGGCTGGGGTAAAAAGAGCTAAGCTATTCTGCAGTGGTCCAAATGAAAGATAAAAACTTGGACTAGGGCACTGACAGTAAGATAAGAAATGACTGCAAAAAGATCTGAAGGACTGCATTCAAGAGTGAGAACAAGGGAAAATTTTTAACACCCGTAGAGAGGTGGACAGTGACATAAGAAAACAAATTTCCCTTTATTTTATAATTGAAAAAGAGTTTAGATGTATTAAATCTGAGACGTCTGGAGTTATTCGAGTGGAGCTGCCTGAGAAGGGTGTGAAATTAAACCTCAGAAAGAAGAGGTTGCACAAAGAGCTGTGGCTCTGGGTGTCAGCTGCTTAAGATGGTGAAGAAGTTAGAGAAGAGAGAGAAGAGAGAGCAGAGTAAGGGAGAGCTAAATAAAGAACCTGGAGAACTCCAGAACCAGAAGGGTGGGCATTTATTACAAATGCCCATACTTACAGGATTATTAAAGATGAAATACAAAGGATGCTTAATTTGGACACTTTAGATATAAATACTAAGGACCTTTTGACTGACTTAGTTTCATGTTTAGAAAAAATAGTATTTTCCTCTGATGAAACATGTGTGAGCTCCTATAGTAAGCCTCCAACATCTCTCTAGTCAAAAGCTTCCAAGTTGGTTAGTTGTATTCTTCCTTCATATAACTCAGACCCTGTTGTCTTTGAACATTAACAGTCAAAAATAATGCTAATAAGCCAAAAGGCAACAACAGAAAGTGAAGATCATCTTTTGGAGAGAAGGAACACATTTACTTTTGTTTTCATTATGTCTAATTCTACCAGACTATGGTATACTCTATTTAAAGTGGCAATGAGATATGATTTTCCTTAAAAATGGCTTATTTTAGCATCCAACAAGTTTAATTTCAGGTATTTGGGAAATTTCATCACCCAGAACATCTCATTACCTAGCAACACTAGGCAGAGTTGGCATTAAGTCTTATCATTTTGCCCCTAACAAGTAACTCATTTACCTTTACCAAGCCAGAAATCCAGAAGTCATCCTAGAGCTTCCCATTCTCTAACCTCCAAGGATTGATCATTTACCACAAATAGCTCTCAAAAATGTTCCTCCACTGACTGCCATTTTCCCTTGTCCAAGCATTATAACTAAACTGACAGTGTCTCAAATTATAATGATCAGATTTGGGGCTCACGTCCAGATGTTCAACAGCTTGTAATATATTCTGTCCTTGCAGTACTAAAAAGTTGCAAAGACAGCATATTAACGCAAAATCAAAGAAGTGCTCCTTTGAAAAAAGCACTCGCCTCTTTACAATATCATTCTATCTTCTTCTTTAGGAACAAGAGCCTAGCTCTTCCAGAATGCTAAATTCTTCTACAACCCATGAACTTCAGTTAGATTTCCATCCCCCTTTTTACTAACATCTACAGATAAGAAAGTCTTAAGTTCTTGGAAATATAAAAGCAGCAAAGCCCTCATCTCAATAATGTATTGATAAAATGTTCTTAAGATCCTGATTATATTACAGTAAGGTAAATAAATTTATTACATAATTACAGTGAATTTATTTTACAAAGTTTTACTTAGTTAAAAATCACTAATTGAGCATTTTGTTATAATCTAAAAAATACAATGAAATTTTAAAAAGCAAGGCAGTTACCTGAGGAGAGTCAAAAGGATATCGACTACTAAACTTAAATAGAAGTTGAAATTTTTCCCCTTCATATAAGGTACCTGGTGCACCTTCCATGTCTACAATCCACCTAGAACAGAAACAACAACAACAACAACAACAAATTAAAAACTTCAGATAAAAGAAATTGGGGTGAGGAGGAGAAAAGGGAACGCCGAGAACTTCCTCCGTGCCAGGCACTGGGATAGGTGTCATTCGTGTGTAACAGCACACCACTTCTCCCCAGCAATCGCAAAAGAAGGCATTCACACACCGGGCCACATTCGCTTCCCTGCCACTCAGGGGTTAAATAACCAGATCAAGGTTAAATAACCAGATCAAGGTCGGACAGCTAGCAAAGGACAGAGCCAAACTTTAACCCACATCTGGAAAAAACAAAATAATGAAAAATGAAAAACAAAACAAAAAAACCCAAAATAAAACCCCAACTCAGGGGGCTGACACAAAAGCCTGTGCTCTTCGTACTTAATTTATACTACCTTATTTTTTTCAGGACTATTTCTACAACAGCTAAACAGATTTTATAAACAACATCAAACTAATCAATTGCCATTCTAGTATCAATTGTTGTAGAAGCAATGGGGAAGTACGTATTAGCAATGACTACAGAGTACTGCAGTGATCAGACTGACTTGCTCATCGGTATACTAGGACGACTAAGAAAAAGAAAGCTAAGCTGACATAGGTCCACTTACTCTGACGGGTATTCAAACATCTGTATGACGTTTGCTCTGTCTCCCATAATATTTCAGTTGTTTAATAAAACCCTGAGTAGATTTCTGTGTTATCTATGCAAGCTTACTCTGTTTCCATACATAAAAGCCATGAATACACAACTGAGATATAATTAGGAACTCAGTCTTATGACTTTGGTCCACTTTGCTTCCAACTGCTGCCCAGTCATCTCTGCCATCATAATCCCCATTTCTCTGCTCCCATCTTCCTCATTTTTGTAAAGTAAGAGGGTAGTGTACAGAATATACTTATATTTCTCCCACTTATAGTAATCACTGTATACATGGCAAATTTCTTTAATCTTATGCTTTTCAGGTATAAAAATTTATTACTCTAAATACAAAGAAACAAAAGGAAGTAAGATTGAGAATACGGGTTGGGGGTTCTTATCCTATATAGTATGTTAAGAGTAAATAAAATAATAAGTATACCAAATCTCTGGGAGCAAAAGTAGCTAATGGAAACAGACTCTTAAGAGCTTGACTATTCATTTTCAGAATGCAAGCTGAATATCATAGGTGGCAAAAAATCCACGTGACCACAGACCCAAGAGGCAATATTTTACAGTGAAATTAGACAGACCTGTCCCTTAACTACCTGTGTGACCAAAAGAAAGCTGTTCTACTTCTCCCATTTTAAATATTTCACTTGTAAAACAGGTATTTCTAAGAAAGGATATTCATTTCAAAGTGTTGTTGGAAAGATACATAACATTACATATGCAAAAAACCCCACCATATTCCTGACATTAAAGTGAGATCACAGTGAATTATATACAATGCAAAAGCTGCACTGAAAAACAAAATATAAAACCTATTCTCTTTTCAAACTAGGTAGGTCCTTGCTAGTCACCAAAATCCCTTTTTACTCCTGATACCCATTCTGCAGGGAGATATTCTGAGGAAAACTCAGGACTTCCTGGTGCCCTTTCATTTTGTTTATAAGGCAATTTTTAGGACATACAACATACCACAAATTTTCATGTGATCTACCCAAGCACAGCTTTTAAGTAACTAAGTAAACACCTCAGTAATCCTTCCAATACCTGGGTGAGAGACAGGTAAAAAAAGGCATAATTTTCAATTGTGCAGTACAATTTTAAATAACATTTTACTAAATAAAAAGTAAAACATGTTCACTACAGAAAATTTAGAAAAAGTAGAAATAAAACGAAAATCACCCATAGATAATTATTACTGTTAAAAGTTTTTTGGGTACATTTCATACTGGTCATTTTGCAATTTATCGATTGAAATCATCAATGTTTATTTTAATCACAAGCACACACCCCAGAGTAAGGATGAAATAGGAGAATTCTCAGTTCTTGAACCTGCGAGCAGCTATTGCTCTATGATTCTAATGTTTAAACGTGTATTTTCCCCCCACATTTATGGCTCCTAATCAAAGGAACAGCCAACTCTTTCTCTCTGAAGGAAAAACTAGCCTAGTTGAGTATATTAAGACAGGATACATACCAATATGGCCTAAGGGATTTTCAAGGGTAATTATGACTACACAAAATTTTTGCCTTACCCAGAGACTACAGACTAAAACTCAAGGGGTGCTGTTTCACTGTAGTACCTTGGGAAACCATTTCCCTATTTGATGGGGACACCGGCCAGCAGTGTCCGCGTCATTACGGATGAAATAAAACATGCACAGACTACCAACTCTGGCGGAGGAATAAGGACAACTGATAACTGACAGGCTGTTCTCTCAAGAGGAGCCAAAGCCACGGCCTCCACCATGACAGGCCTTTATTCTAATCCTATCTCCTTACATTCCAAGATGGTTCTCCCTCACTATCCTAGTTCAACCAAGGAGCCAATGCCCCTCATTACATCACAGAAGAAGGACATTAGCAAATGAATAGGCAGGCATTTACAGTGGGCTTGTAAGGTACTTGCAGGGTGAGGGGGTTTCAGCAAAGAGCACACTCTCAAAACAGCCTAGGTATATTGCAAATCTGATTACCCACGAGGGAACCTATCTGTGGACCTGGGTCCTGTTCATCTCCGAGTGGGAGCTGGGCCCATGCCACGCAGAAGGGTCTGCCCCACCTATTACTGACATTTATATTTGTTTTCGAATTGTCCCTAGAAATAATGTTGAAATGAGTACAGTTGACCCTGGAACAACATGGGTTTGAAATGCACAGGTCCACTTATACATGAATACTTTTCAATAAAAATGTATAGTACTGTATATATATGTTCTTTTCCTTATGATTCTCTTAATAACATTTTTTTCTCTAGCTTACTCTAATGTAAGAATGCAGTATATAATACATGTAACACACAAAATGTGTGTTAATTATTTACATTATTGATAAGGCTTCCAATCAACAATGGGCTACCAGTAGTTTTTGGGGAGGCAAAATCTTTATGTGAATTTCTGACTACACCGGTGTTAGTACTCCTAACCCCTGCATTTGTCAAACACAAACTGTAGTTAGTTCTAAAGTCAGTCTTTCTATCCCTCTTTTTCCTTTCTTAAAATAGCATAGGGTTTATTAGGTCAAAGGATAAAATACACATGTTTTTAATGGTCTTAACACATGCTACCATAATGTCGTCCAAAAAGCTTAATATGCTTTCTTCATCTTCCTTATCCATATCCACATCCGATATAATCCCATTTAACTATTTTAAGATCTGATATTTATAAGACTATTTTTATATCCTGGATGATGGGCCAAAGATAATAACACTTCTGTGACTCATTTACAATGTTATTTTAAAAACAAAATTACTGCCTGACAAAATCTCTAAATGACAGGTTTATTCTAAGATAACACTGTTCTCAAAAGAAACATCAACAAAATGGCAACCAACTAAATGGGAGAAGATATTTGCAAATGATACCTCTGACAAGGGGTTAATATACAAAATATATAAAGAACTCACACAACTCAATAACGAAAGAACAAACAATCCAATTGAAAAATGGGCAAAGGACCTGAGCATACACTTTTCCCAAGACATACGGATGGCCAACAGATATACAAAAAGATGTTCAACTTCACTAGCTATTAGGGAAATGCAAATTAAGGACCATGATGATATACAGCCTTAAACCTATTAGAATGCCAATTATCAATTATGACAAGAAATACGTGTAGGAGAGGTTGTGGAGAAAAAGGAACTCTCATACACTACTGGTGGGAATGTAAATTGGAGCAGCCTCCATGGAAAACGGTACAGAGGTTCTTCAAAACATAAAGAATAGAGTTACTACCCTGACCAAAATGGCTCAGTTGATTGGGAGCGCTTCTGTAAAGCGAAAGGTTGCTGGTTCGATTCCCAGTCAGGCCACATGCCTGGAATGCGGGTTTGGTCCCCAGTTGGGGCACATACAAGAGACAACCAACTGATGTTTCTCTCTCATGCTGTATTTCTCTCCCTCTCTCCCTCACTTCCCCCTCTCTAAAAATAAATAAATATTTTTAAAAAAGAATAGAGATACCACATGACTAGCAACCCCCCTTCTTAGGTATCTAAACAAATTATTTGTAAAGATACATGTACCCCTATGTTCACTGCAGCATTATTCACAGCAGCCAAGACATGGAAACAGCCTAAGTGTCCTTTGTCCGATGATTGGATAAAGATGTGGTGTGTACGTACAATGGAGTATTAGCCACAAAAAGATGAAAACCTGCCATTTGAGACAACATGGATGGATTGTGACAGCATCATGCTAAGTGAAATCAGTCAACTGGAAAAGGACAAGAACCATATGATTTCACTCATATGTAGGATATACAACAAAAAGCAACAAAAGAACAAAACAAAGAAACAAACAAACTCACAGACACAGAAAACAGCATGGTGTTACCAGAGGGGAACTGGGATGAGGGAGGATGAAGAGGGTAAAGGGGATCAAATATTTGGTGACAGAAAGAGACTAGATTTGGGGTGGTGGAATATACAGATGTTGTATTACAAAGTTGTATACATGAAATGCACATGATGCTATTAACCAATGTTATCCCAATAAAACTGGCTTTTTAAAAAAGATAATGCTGTTTTGGGAGTTATACTTTGCGGTTATTATTTGTGAAAATGCAAAACATTCCTTTAACTCTGTATAAATCACTGTGTTGTGTGATTCCCCTCCACCCCCCAAAAAAGTATAGGTGACAGAGGAAGCAATAGATTAACACCAATTTCCTTGAGAACTAACTATAAGGCTAGCTGTTATAGGATACTCTGAGGGAAGTTAACAAAGGAAAACAGGAAAAAGATGAAAACAGAGTATAATCCATCTGTTTAATTACATAGAACAAAAAAAAGTCCCTTGTTTAATTATATAGAACAAATGCCATATACGTGAACTATGTGCTCCATTTCCAAATTTTGATATAAATGAAAAATGAAAGCCATGAAATACATGGAAGAACCTTAAATACCTATTACTAAATGAAAGAAGCCAACCTGAAAAGGCAACGTTCTGTGCGATTCCAACTATATGACATCTTGGAAAGGGAAAACTATAGAAACAATAAAAAGATCAGTGATTGCCAGGGGTTTGGAGGACCAGAGAGAGGGAAGGATGAATATTTGGTAAACAGATAACTTTGAGGACAGTGAAAATACTCTGCATGATACCATAATGACATACATGTCATTATACATTTGTCCAAATCCACATCAACTTCAACACCAAGAATGAATCCCAATGTAAAGTTATAGACTTTGAGTGATTATGATGTATCAATGTAGATTCATCAATTTTAACCAATGTACCACTTTGGTGGGGGCACAAATGTTGATAATGGGGGAGGTCATGCATGTGTGGGAGCAGAGGGTAAATGGGAAATTTCTCTACTGTCTGCTCAATTCTGCAGTGACTCTAAAAATGCTCAATCGAGAATCCAGGTATGTTTAAAAAATTGTTACAGAGCTAGAGATGTACCATTACATTTTCAAACATCAATATATCTATCCAAGCATCAACATTATTCATTCTCTGTATTCCTGTTCTTAAAGCTTGACTCCTGTATTAATGACTCAAATGTCAATGTGAAAGGCAACCAAAATTGTTTCTTCTGAAAGGATGAGTACATCCTCCAACTATATGAATTTTGGTCACTTTTGCTCTCCGGAACTAGACTATTGCTATATTTGAATGGTTATATTTGTCCTACAAGTAGGTCTATGGTAAACTTCTATCTTGTTGGCTCCTCTCCCTTTTATGTTTTTGGAGGTTTATTTGTTTAAGGCTATGGTCAATTATTTTAAATTTCCCCCTATTTCAGAACATTTACTCTTACTTAACAGAATTATTAAATCAAAGGAATCGTGAAGAACTGACCATACTGGGTTGTGAGATCTCAGAATGATACTCTTGAAAACATTTCAAACTAATTCAAACACTCATCTTTAAGAGAAGGGACCCAATCTCTATTCTTCTTGGTATCCTACCTGAGAAGAGCCTTCTACTCCACTCCAAGGAAGGAGCTGAACTGGAATACTTGTGTTCCCTTCCACCCTTCATTTTCTCATGCATAGAATAAATAAGGTGTTAACTGTATTTACCTCTTAGTGGAACAAGAATGTGATGAAATATGAAAATAATACTGTATTTTAAAAAATAAGTATACATTCATACAGTACAATAATGAAGAAAAAAATAAGTACTTTAAAAATTAAATACTTACTGTGTAATTGAATTTTGAACACTCTTTTCATTTAAAGTCATCCCAGGAGGTGGGTCATTTTGCAAAGCCAACAGTTCTTTCTGCAGTCGTTTCTAGAAAAAAAATATCAATAGCAACTTGTACTTTTTTGTTATAATATCCTTCTAGTGATAGTCTAAAACCCTTGATTAAATTTCCTCCAAATACTCATACATTTTCTTTTGTAAGCATCTTACATCTTCTATGGATTATATATATGCCTTATATTCAAATTTTCAATTGCCTATATTATTACTCACAACCTATTGTCAAAGTATTTCTAAATGTATTTATAAAAACTGGTGCTGTAAAGAGGTTATGAAGAGCAGCCAGCTACCCACAAAACTTCACGGCTACTTCACTGAGGTTATAAGGTCTCAGCCCAGGTTATAAATGCTGAGTTTTAGTAGTGCTTCTTTCACTGCTTTTCAATTATGAATACCATAGATCCCCATAATACTTAAAGAACATGTCAATTCAGACAGACAAGCTTTCCAGGGGAACTATACAAGTAACCTGTCATGAAAAAAGGCTTTTGAAAAAGTTTTAAATAGTTTCAGCTTATAATTTACAGACCATATTTGTTTTAAGTATGATCATATCTGCACATAATTTAATCTTTCAACAACAGAATGTAACATCTCAGAGCCCAAGATATGCAGACTTACTTTTCCACATACTAGATACCCCCAAATGGCAATGTATTTGGCATTTTTGTTTGTACAGCCTTTACTGTCCACTCTCCCATTAGTATCATTAGAGGACATTATTTGTTAGTATACAACAAAAACACAGAAGATCCTAATTTATGGGTGTAAAAACCAAATAATCAGTGCTATTAGAATTATACGCAACATTATACACACATATATAAGATTCTGAATACATGTCTTTGCTTGGATTAAACTAGACAAGCATGAACATCAGTTTAGAACTCAAGAATTCGCTGCTTAAAAGCTAATATCTGCTTCTGCTGGACAGTCAAATATTACTATCAGTACAGCAATGTTTCTACATCTTGTTTCAATACACGACACCTTTAAATAAGCTCACTATCATCCAACACCATTACAGTTTAGAAATTCCTCCCCTTCTTTGTTGAGAATTACTGTAACAGAACTTGAATAAATGGCTCTTTAAGTTGTCAAGAATGAAAACTTTTCCTCAGGTCTCATAATATCATAATTGCTAGTAACAATGAAAATGAGTTATTAACTACTTGCAATTTCTCACTCCTCACATTCTGACCCAACCCCACATTACCCAGCAACAGAGTTTATTTGTTTTGCTGAATATATCACACTATTTTGGCGTAACAAACTCCAATTCATCTTCAGTGCTGGCACTACATTGGCTAACATTTCCTGCTTCATTTTTTTAAAATATATTTTATTGATTATGCTATTAAAGTTGTGTCATTTCTCCCTCATCATTCCTCTCCACCCTGCACACCCCCTCCCACCCACATTCTCCCCTTTAGTTCATGTCCATGTGTCATAAGTTCTTTAGCTTCTACATTTCCCACACCATTCTTGCCCTCTCCCTGTCTATTTTCTACCTACCGTCTATGCTACTTGTTCTCTGTACCTTTCCCCCCTCTCTCTCCTCCTCCCACTCCCCTGTTGCTAATCCTCCACGTGATCTCCATTTCTGTGGTTCTGTTCCTGTTCTATTGTTTGCTTACTTTGCTTTTGTTTTAGGTTTGGATGTTAATATCTGTGAGTTTGCTATCATTTTACTGTCATATTTTTTATCTTCCTTTTCTTAGAGAAGTCCCTTTAACATTTCATATAATAAGGGCTTAGTGATGATGAACTCCTTTAACTTGAACTTATCTGAGAAGCACTTTATCTTCTCTTCCATTCTAAATGAAAGCTTCGCTGGACAGAGCAATCTTGGATGTAGGTCCTTGCCTTTCATGACTTGGAATACTTCTTTCCAGCCCTTTCTTGCCTGTAAGGTCTCTTTGAGAAATCAGCTGACAGTCTGATGGGAACTCCTTTGGAGGTGACTGTCCCCTTACCTCTTGTTGCTTCTAGAATTCTCTCCTTCATTTTAATCTTGGCTAATGTAATTATGATGTGCCTTCATGTGTGCCTCCTTGGGTCCACCTTCTTTGCAACTCTCTGAGCTTCCTGGACTTCCTGGAAGTCTATTTCCTTTGATTGGGGAAGTTCTCCTTTATTATTTGTTCAAATAAGTTTTCCACTTGTTGCTCTTCCTCTTCCTCTTCTGGTACCCCTATAATTCAGATGTTGGGATGTTTGAAGATGTCCTGGAGGATCCTAAGCCTCTCCTCATGTTTTTGAATCCTTGTTTCTTCATTCTTTTCTGTTTGTTTCTTTCTTCCTTCTGGTCCACTCCATTGATGTGAGTCCCAGTTTTCCTCCTATCACTACCAGTTCCCTGTGCATTTTCCTTCATTTCACTTAGTGTAGCCTTCATCTGTTCATCTAATTTGTGACCAAAATCAACCAATTCAGTGAGCATCCTGATCACCAGTGCTTTGAATTGAACTGTGCATCTGATAGGTTGGCTATCTCTTCATCATTTAGATGAATTGGCTCTGGGGCTTTGATCTGTTCTCCTGTTTGAGCCACTTTTGTTTTTTTTTGTTTGTTTGTTTTTTGTTCTGGTCATGGCTATTCTGTAAGTGAGGGGCAGAGCCTTAGGTGATCCCCAGGGTAGGGCAGCACAGCCCAGTGACTGGGTTGCGATGCTGTATGTGGGGGCGGGGTCTGAGAGGGAACAATGGCACTTGCTCCACTCTCTCTTGGATTCCAGTCCCTTCCGCAGCTTTCCCCAAGCAAATTGGGCCCTTCTGGTGCTGATTCCCATGTGGGTGGGTTTGCGTACGTTCTAGGACCCTGTGGGTCTCTCCAACGAACTCTCCTGTGAGGCTGGGAGTCTCTCCCAGCACTTCAACCCCCAGAAGTGTTTTCAATTGGTGGTTTTAGGTTTTATTTCCTGGCGCTGTGTCCCTGAGTTTCGACACAGGTCTGTCTCGCTCCCCATTTTTGCCTGGATTAACTGCGTGCCAATGTGAGACCGTCTGTTCAGCCAGCCACCTTGTGCAGCCTCGCTGGGTCTGCCCGTTGCCACCCTGCGCCCGGATCCGCCAGCCGCCGCCTGTGTGCCTGGGGTTTGCCAGCCGCAGCCTGTGTGCCCATGTCCGCCAACCTCTGCTTTTTCCTGCCACAATTCTGCCCCTCTTACCGGTCTGGATAAATGGTTGCCGGATTTCCATACAGTTCAATTTTCTATCAGTTCTGGTTGTTTTCTTGTTTCTAAATCTTTGTTGTCCTTAACTTTGGATGTGCGAGGAGGCATAGTGTGTCCACCTATGCCTCTATCTTGGCTGGAAGTCCATGTGCTCTTAAACCATATTATATAATGCCTCACAGAAACCAATTAAAAACTTAGAACCAATTTCTCCAAGTCCTCCTAAAACAAAAGCATGGCGCAGTAACGGGTCCACAGCCACTTTGCATAGCACAGTGCTAAATAATGCCATTTCATACCAATGATGTGATCTTTGCCTCTTCAGCTCCTAACCATTTCTTTTTCAGACAGCTGAAGATGATGGGTACGACAGTGAAAAAATACTAAGATGACTTTTTTAGAGTGAGCATTATGGTTTAAGTTGAAGGATACCATATCAAATAAAATACTATTTATTTTTAAAAATTTAAATAGCATCCTGTCCTGGCCCATGTGGCTCAGTTGTTTGGCCATCATCCTGTAACTGAAAGGTTGTGAATTTGATCCCAGGCCGGGGTGCAAGGGGAGGCAACCAACTGATGCTTCTCTCTTGCATCAATGTTTCTCCCTCTCCCTTCCTCTCTATCTAAAAGCAATGAAAAAATGTCCTCGGGTAAGGGTTGAAAAAAAAAAAAGTTAAAAGAAGCACCCTAACAAGGCCATTCATACCTAAACAAGTACAGCTTCTAAACTAATGCAATTCTCTAAGTATTACCCCACACTAATATGTGTTAAAACCAAGGCACAAAAAAATTAAATGATTCTCTTGTGGTTATAAATCAAAATCAGAACAGAATATATCCCTCTTAGATACTAATAATGGCAATACATAAAAGGAAGGACATACTGACAAGATTCCTGGACTTGTAAACCTTAAATTCTAGTAAGGGAAAAGACAGTCAATAAGTAATAACAAAACAAGTACATAGTATATTAAAATTTGATGAGAAAGGGATCAAGTTAAATGGATAAAGAGTTAGGCCTCACATCTTGGGAAGTTTTATCTCAAAGTGACAATTTGAGAAACTATTCTATAAGACAGAAATCCTTGTTTAGCACAAGGAGAGATAGAAATGAGGAATAAACATTGAAAATGTAGAGCTATGGCCCTGGCTGGTGTGGCTCAGTGCATTGAGTGCTGGCCTGCGGACTAAAGGGTCACAGGTTTGATTCCCAGGGCACGTGCCTGGGTAGCAGGCCAGGTCTCCAGCAGGGGGTGAGCAAAAGGCAACCACTCACTGATGTTTCCCTCTTTCTCCCTCCCTCCCCTCTGTCTAAAAATAAATAAATAAAATCTTTAAAAAAATGTAGAGCTATGTATATGACAATGTAACAACACATAAAATGGCCAACAAACTAAAGGGGAAAGGTTAACAAACAGGGCAGCACGACAGAGAATAAAACTTTGGTACATATTAATATCATGACACTAACAACCACCATTTCCCCCCCAATAATATCAAGGAATGATTATAATAACAGCCATGTACTTCTCTTTGTTCAGGGTGGGATGCTAAGCAAAATTTTATTTTAAAATACCGATTCATGCATATTAAGGAAACATTTTCTTTCCTTATGAATTCTAAGTACACTTCTATAGACCTTAACTCCTAATAGTAACTTACTGAGACGTTTTCCCCCTTAGGAAATGGAAAGCCTTCAATAAATGGAGGTATTCATTCTTACTTTAAATTGACATCTTCAAGAATTAGATCGAGATACGTAAAGTGAAAAGAATACATGATTCGTGTTTTTAAAGAGACCGTAGCCTAAAAGGAGAGACAAATGCATAAACCACTTCTACATGCTTTCAGGGTATAGTGGTGCCCAAAGAAGAAAAACCAGGACTGTGGTACACTGAAAGCCAAAGAATGCATTTCAAAGACTAAGAATTTTATTTCCAGCACAATGGCAGAGTACATATCCTAAATAATTTTATAGAAAACAAAAACAAAGTGAAGGCAGTAACTCTAAAATTTTGCCTCCAGGTTTCTACCAAACCAAGGTGGGGTTGGGGGGGGGGGGGACAGGGAGGCAAAACCAGAAAGTGAGGAATCTAACAGAAGACCAACATAAAACTACAACCCCTCAGTGTAAGGGTGCAGGAAGCAACAATGAAAACTGCCTGTTGTGAACTCAGCAATGGGTAGAAGAAAAATAATTCTCCCATGAAGTGTCATATCCTCAAGCCTACAGGGTCTTTGCAGCCTGAATTCCTTCTACCGGAAAACCTTAGGCAAAAAATTAATCAAAAGTGGTCTAAGAAACAATGCCTCAGGCCACTGAAAGAAGCAAACTGAAACCTGGAGGAATACAAATTCTATCTTTTGAGGCGACAATTTCTTCAATTCTCAGAATCTAGAAAGATACATAACAAAACTAAAAGGATCAAATGAGAAAGTATTCAGGAAACAATAGTATACAACACCTGATGTGATAGAAATCTATCCTCTCTAAATCATCATTCCTACCTAGAAAAGCACTAGGTCCCCAATTAATTTACTTTATGTCTTGAAGCATTTATATAACTATGAGCAACTCTAAGGCAGAGATTATGATGTATTTATTTTTGTATTCCTAGCATTCAAAACTGTGCCCGGCACATGTTTTTTTTGCCTCTGTGAATGTTTCAAAAAAATTAATGAAGATGTTGACTGATTCAATGTTTGTAAGAGAAAAACTGGGCAACAATATACATCCATCAACAGGTAAGTTATACAAATTACAGCATATGAAAACAAGACTACTGCAACCATTAAGAATTATGTGGGGTACTCCGGCCAAGATGGGGGTGTAGGTAGATACTCTACACCTCCTTCCACAACCAAAATAAGGATAACAACCAATTTAAAAACAAAAAATAAAGAGAACTTCCAGGAAATCGAACTGTATGGAAGTCCAACAATCACAGAGCTAAAGAAGAGAAACTCATGCAGACTGGTAGGAGTGGTGGGAGATGAGCAGCCAGGGGGGACAGGAGACACAGCAAGGCCTCAGCTGGCAGATGGGGAGGGACAGGTGACAGCTGGAGGACCGAGGTTCCACATTTGCATGTGGAAAAAAACAGGAGGAACAACTGGAGAGTGAGACAGTGTAACCCAAGGTTCCAGTCCAAGAAACTGAAGCCCCAAAACCTCTGGCTATAAAATTCAGTGGGGGTTGTGGTGGTTGGAGAAACTCTCAGTCTCACAGAATAGTCTGTTGCAGGGGCCCATGGGATTCTAGAAAGTACACTAGCCCACCCACCTGGGAATAAGTGCCAGGGCAACACCTGAAAGGGCACAATGCACTTGTGGGTAGCAGGAAAGTGACCGAAAGTGGGCGAGAGCTGAGCAAGTGGCACTGTTCCCTTGCTGACACCTCCCCCATATACAGTGCCACAACGCAGCCACGTGGGTTGCCCCACCCTGGTGAATACCTAAGGCTCCTCCCCTTACAATAATAGGTGTGATGAGACAAAGAAATACGGCCCAAATGAAAGAACAGGTCAAAACTTCAGAAAAACAAGGAAGTGATGAGAAGATAGCCAATCAATCTACCAGATCCAGAGTTCAAAACACTGGTAATCAGGATGCTCACAGAAATGGTTGAGAACAGCCACAAAATAAAGCAAGAAGTGAAGGCTATGCAAAGTGAAGTAAAGGAAAATATACAGGGAACCAACAGTAAAGGGAAGGAAACCAAGGCTCAAATCAACAACTTGGAACAGAAGGAAGAAATAAACATTCAGCTGGAATAGAATGAAGAAACAATAATTCCAAAAATTAAGTAGAGGCTTAGGAACCTCTGGGACAACTTTAAACATTCCAACATTGGAATCATAGGGGTGCTAGAAGGAAAAGCGGAAGAGCAAGAAATTGAAAACTTATTTGAACAAATAATGAAGGAAAACTTCCCTAATCTGGCAAAGGAAGCAGACTTCCAGGAAGTCCAGGAAGCTCAGAGTCCCTAAGAAGTTGGATTCAAAGAGGAACACACTAAGACACATAATTAAATTACCAAGATTAAAGATAGTAAGAGAATCTTAAAAGCAGCAAGAGAAAAGGAGAGAGTTACGTACAAAGGAGTGCCCATAAGACTATCAACTAATTTCTCAAAAGAAACCTTACAGGTAAGAAGGGGCTGGAAAGAAGTATTCAAAGTCATGAAACGCAAGGAGCTACATCCAAGATTACTCTATCCAGCAAAGCTGTCATTTAGAATGGGAGGGCAGATAAAGCGCTTCCCAGATTTGGTCAAGTTAAAGGAGTTCATCATCACCAAGCCCTTACTATATGAAATGTTAAAGGGACTTATCTAAGAAAAAGAAGAAAATCAAAACTATGAACAGACAACAAACACAACTATCATCAACTGAACCTAATAAGCAAAAGCAAACTAAGCAAATAACTAGAACAGGAACAGAGTCACAGAAGTGGAGATCGCATGGAGGGTTATCAGCGGGGTGGAGGAGAATGGGGGAAAAGTTACAGGGAATAAGAAACATAATTGGTATACAAAATAGACAGGGGGAAGTTAAGAACAGTATAGGAAATAGAGAAGCCAAAGAACTTATATGTACAACCCATGGACATGAACTAAGGAGGGAGGGAATGCTGGAGGATGGGGGGTGCAGGATGGAGGGGGGATAAAGAGAGGGAAAAATGGGATAACTGTAATAGCACAATCAATAAAATATACTTAAAAAAAAGGATCATGTGGATCGACAGGTACTAACAAAAGAATGGTGAAACAAAATAAGAAAAAGCAAGTCTCAAATACCTATAATTCCTTTATGTTAAAAGAGATTTATTTATACAAATGTTATATAATGCATACAAAAGAGATCAGAAAGCATATCCAACCATTTGACATTATTTCCCTACTAGTAGTGGAAATGGAGAAAAAAGGACATCCCTATTTGCACTATATGCTTTTATAATATTATGACTCTTTTACAAGAAAGTAGAAGGGTATTTGTTGTATGATTAGAAAATAGATTTAAGGGCTCAATGGATGATAAAAACATGTACCCAAATGTTCACGGCAACATTATTGATAATAGCCAAAATGTGGAAGCAACCCAAATATTTATGAGCTGATGAATAAACAATCTATGCTGTATATCTATAAAATGGAATATTATTTGACCATAAAAAAGAATAAAGTACTTATACATGCAACAATATGGATGAACCTCAAATATATCATGCTAAATAAGTCAGTCACAAAAGACCAAATATATGATATCATTTATATGAGATGTCCAGAACAGGAAAATCTATAATACAGAAAGGAGACTGTTATCTGCCAGGGACTGGTGGGAACAGGAAGTAGAGTGATGGACAATGCATGCTGATGGGCAAAAGGTTTCTTTGGGAATGATGAAACTATTCTAATATTAGATTATGGGGATGGCTGAACATCTGACTGTGTACTTTAAATGAGTGAATTTAATGGCATATAAATTACATCTAAACAAAACTTTAAAAATACCCTCAATGATAAGATTAATTACACAGCATATGATCTGATTAATTTATCCAAGATGTAACAGAAAGAGATAAAAATGAGGAGGGAACACAAAAGAGAATGGGACGCAACATTTAAATGGATAATGCCTGAGAATTTCTCAGAATTGTTGAAGACATCAATCCTCAGGTCCAAAAGCCCAATGAATTCCAAAAAGCATTAAAAGAATTCCAAACACATTGCTGTGAAAGTATAGAACACCAATTAAAATAGAGCTAATTCTAAAACCAGAGAGAAACAAAGATTCCATACAAAGATAAAAATCAGAGTAATGGTTATCATTTTTTAAAGAGACTTTCTTTTGTTATTGCTGTTCAAGTACAGTTGTCTCCATTTCCCCCACCGCTCCTCCCCACCCCAGCCACCCCCACCTCCACCCTCGATCCTACCCCCTTCTGGCTTTGTCCATGTGTCCTTTATACATGTTCCTTGACAACCCTACCCCCCTTACCCCCCTCATTATCCCCTCCTACCTCCCCTCTGGTTATTGTCAAGAGATTTTTTTTAAAAGATTTTATTTATTTATTTTAGACAGAGGAGAAGGGAGGGAGAGAGGGAGAGAAACATCAGTGTGTGGTTGCCTCTCATGAGCCCAATACTGGAACCTGACCTGGACCACAACACAGGCATGTGTCCTGACTGGGAGTCAAACTGGTGACCCTTTGGTTCCCAGGCCTGCGCTCAATCCACTGAGCCACACCAGCAGGCTGGCTAGCATTCTTTAATAAAAAAAATTTTCAGTGACAGCTGATATGCTAACACTTTACATCTCGGTGTCTGTTTTCTTTCTTTCTGTTTCTTTTTTTTTTTTGGTTTGAACAAATAAGGGTTTAATTTTCTTACAGAACCAGATGCTAACCAAACACCGGTGGATGATGGTCCTGACCTCTCCTTCATGGCAGCAAGGTGGCTGCCCCAGATCCAGATGTCACACCCACATTCAGGGCAGGAAGATAGAGCATGGGGCTGCAGAGCTTTCCCAGAATCCTCTCTAGTGGCTCTGCTTAGTTCACACTAACAGGCAGCTCTGACTCCAGGCAGAGCTGGCGTACATGTAACTCCTAACAGCAAGGGAAGCTGAGCAATGAGCAACAGGAGCATCAGGCTGGCCGGAACCTGTGAGTGATCCGTGGTCTGACCTGGGCAGGCTGATACTCCAAACAACCGTTGGCAAGGGGTGGAGAGCTAGGAGCTGCAGTCCGGGCAGTAACAACAGTACCTGCCACAGGCTCTGCCTTCTGCCCCTGTTCCACCTACGTCCCCTCAGTGTTCCACCTGGGTCCCCTCGGGGACCCAGCCAAGGGATTCAGGAGTGGGTGGCCCAGTGCTTGATCCCAAGGGAATGAATGACTAAGAGACCGAAGCTGGGGGTGGGGGCCACACCCCACCCAGGGGCCCATGTAATCCTCTGAGCATTAGGACACCCAAGCCATCTACCCCGTTCATTTTAACCACCCAAGGCCCAGGGGGCCTTCCTCCTTTTCACTCAACTTCCCCTACCCCTACCCGGCAACCATCAATTTGCTCTCTGTACCTAAGAGTGTGTTTGTGTTCCCTCTAGGTCTATCTGTGTTGTCGCAAAGGCAAAATTTCATTCTTTTTTTATGGCTGAGTAATAATCCACTGAATACATGTACCACATCTTCTTTATCTAAAGCTGTAGGTAGGTTTAAAGGTAAAAAGGCTGTCAGAAGTAAGCCTGCATTTCACAGACATCAACAGATATTCTGTCCTCTGCAACATCGGGAAGAACCAATCACAAACCCCTACAGCAAACACCCCCACCCCACACACAACCTGCATATCTCCTCTTCCTACAGCAAACACAGGCAAATCGACACCCAGATACACCCTAAGAATAAAACATTTGGAAAAGCAATACAACATCAAGAATGAGAAGTATCCTGAGACGAAATATTTTTGTGTTTAGGGAGAAAACAATTGCACAATTTTAGTATCAATGAAGTAAGATCTAAGATTATTTGCTGTCAAGGTTTTAAGGGTTGCGTATTGGAAGCTTAAGGAAAAAACCTAGGGTCAGACAAAAAGAGGATTTCATTGAAGCATGATCTACAGAGTGAAAGATTCACCAACCAAATATTAATCTAATTAGAAGAGATGCATATTATTAGCAGGAAATTTACACTGATTTAAAAATACCTCTACTTTTTCCTATTCAACTCAATGCCATAGTTTCTTTAATAGGGCCAGACAGAAGATGAAGCAAAAGACATCAAAGGAATCAAAGATAGGGCAAGAAAGCAATGTTTACATATTGTTTATGATCTGCTTTGAAAAAACTTTTTACTTCAGTCTCTATTTACTTCCTCAGAAAACATTCTGAGTGCTCACCACCAGCAGAGCACTGCCCTCAGGGAGTTAAAAATCTAATAAAGACAAAGTACCTGTAAGCATAAGGCAGAAACGAAACGTTCCATGAGAGAGGCAGAAGGTGCTATGAGGGCACACAAGGGGTGTGCAGCTGTGAGGACTGAGGCTAAGTTTGGTGGATTCGTGATGTCAGGTATAAAGCTGTAAGAACTAAAGTAGATTTGGAGTAAAATATGAATTCAGACAGTACAAAGAGTGGAAGGGCTAACTAAATGACCTACTAGATGCATTTTTTAAAAAAATTCCAAGGAACAAGGAAAAGACAAGGGTACTACCAAACTAGCCAGAATTCAAAATGGAACTTTGATATAAAGTGACTAAAAAGCGTTCCAAAGTATTCCTAATAAGTAAATGGGGAACAACAGAATGTACACATTTGCATTAATGTCCACTTCAACCTAAGAACAGGGAAGACAGACCCAGGATACAGAACCATAAATAATCCAACCCTCGGGGATTTTAATGGACTAAAAAAAGTTCAGCATTCGCTTTATAAAAGGGAGAAGCAAGGGCCAGGCAACAATGGTCCTATGAAGGGCCAACAGACTTAGAAGAAGGGTTATTTACATTTTAATCCAGGGCTGACCCTGGATTAAATTTATAGATTATTTAAAACAACAATATAAACTTGAGGTTGTAATTATTCAACTCCAGAGAGTCACAATATAAAATTTACGGTTTGTCTAGGTACACAGCTGGTACAGAAGAATCACTTAGCTCATAACTGAGCCTAGAGGAGCACCCAGCAGCCATGCCTTTAAAAAAAAAAAAAAAAGATATTATTTATATTTATTTTTAGAAAGAGGCGAAGGGAGGGAGAAAGAAGAGAAGCATCCATCAGCTGCCTCCCATATGCAGCCCCACCCCCCAACCAGGGATGAACCTGCAACCAAGGCAGGTGCCCCAACTGGGCATGGAAACTGCCACCTTTCACACACAACCAACTGAGCCGTTATCAGCCAGCGCTTGTTTTTCCCCAGCAACCGTATCTTAATGTACTTTGTTCACTAATCCTCCTTCACAAAGAACTCTCCTGGCAGATTCTTTGTTTCTTTACATAAAAGAGCAACCAAATGAGATCTCACTAAAATTACAAGGCAGTCAACATTTGTTCTTATATTAAGTTCAGGAAATAAATATTCCTTTATAGAAATGTAATTATGAAGACAGCCAGGAACATGTATAAATATTTTCATTGTCTCAAACGTGATTCTTAGAAGTCTCTCCAGATGTATCAACTTTCATAGGTCTGGTCCAAGATGTATTACATCTCATCCAATTTACAAAATCTGCACACTTAAAATCCCCTATCGTAGTGAAGCTGAGCTCTAAACTTAGCATGCACATTAGCTGAGAAAAATTCCAATACCCAAGACGCATGCGAGATCAAACAAATTGACCTCTGGGGACAGTTTTGTTTCTTAAGCTTCCAAGGTGATTTAAAATGTAATGCCAGAATTGAAAACCACTAACTTGAATTGTGTGGGTAACTCAAGAAAAAAAACTGGGAGGAAAGTATTGACCTGCAGTAGAAAATAGAAAAAAGCAAAGAGGGAATCTGAATGAAGCAACATGACTTTTCACCAGTTTTAATCTGGCTTCAATACATTTCAAACCAAAGACAGAATGACAATTTAAATCAAAATACTGTCATTTCTCATTATTCACAGTAGGTATGTTTTATAAAGTCACAGCAAATACTGAACCACAGTTCCTATGGGAAATACAGGGTTAGGTTCCTACAATCCTCTGGCCACATTCAACCAAAAATGACAACGGCTTTTGTGTGTTTCTGTTTTAAGATGCCTTAATTTAGATTGTTGATTCTTTAACACTGAACCCAAGGAAGCCAGCACATGCCTGAACAAAGGTTACCTAATACACATAGCCTTCCTACAATTAGGAGCACTCAACAGCACTTCAATACTCCACCTGGGGCCATTTTTAACACAGAAATGTGGAAAAAGTGGCACTAAATAGACTAAGAAAAGGACACTTGTTGAGAGTATGAGAGCTGAAACAAGGCACAGTATCACCTTGTTTGATCTTAGCTGGGAACACTTCCAGCAACTCAACATTGTGGGGGTTTTTTGCCAATTTGTTGTGTAAAGCACTACAAAAGCACCATAAATATTTTTTTTAGGGTTACAAATAAATTTTACTGAGTAGGCAAATTCACAAATACAGAAACCATGAATGAGGATGGACTACAGCAGTATCAAATCAAGGCAGTTCAAGCTAATTATTACAAAGACATAAATTTTTATCAAGTTTCTCCTAAGCAACATCAAGAGCAAAGGTGGCACTAACATGTCCAGCTATGTAATTTTCTCCACTGGAGTCCTGAAATTGGTTTTCCTAAGAATGTAACATTTTTTCAAATATCAAAATCTATATACTAAAAAAGTCTATATACTCAATTTCCTCAATATATCTTCCTTTCATACAGTAAAAAAGTAAACGAGTTATATTTTATCAACTACCTCTAATCACAAAAATGCAGCAATGATTTTAAAGAAAAGGTATGATGGTTGGACCACATACCCCTAAAATGCCCTATGGCTCAAAGTTTTTGGAAATCTAAAAGTTAAAGTTGGTATGTCTATTTTAATTGCAATAAAAGTCAATATATGAATACACAAATATCCTCAGTAATCGTTATTAGGATTAAAATTGGAGTTTGTTTAGTAGTTAGGGCTGCAATATAAATTCTCATCTGAAAAACAGCTAACGGCTCCACTCACCTAGAGAAATAAGTTGAATCAGCAGGACACTATCAAACCTGATGGACTCTCCGCTTGGACCTATACAGCTTCTAGAAGAAAACAAGCTGCCATATTATTGCTATAAAACTAAATGTGCCTCATACCACATAACAAAAGTTAACTCAAAATGAACCAAATATGTAAATGTAAGCGCTAAAACTCTAACACTGTCATAAGAAAACACAGATGTTGTAAGCATACATCCTTGTGACCTTGGATCAGATAATGATTTCTTAGCTATAACACCAAAAGCACAAATGACAAAAGAAAATACATAAACTGAACTTCATCAAAATTTAGAAATGTTGTGCTTCAAAGAACACCATCAAGACTGTGGTAACATAGCTTGCAGAATACAAAATATTTGCAAATCACTCCAAGCAGAGGAAACAAAAGAGGCAAAGGCAGAGAAAAATAGCAAGGAGGTCAATAAGGCTATAGAAAAGTGTTGGGGGGGGAGGGGGGGAAGGCAGTCAGGGAAAATACCAGGCTATAGAAAACCTAAGGCTTTCTAGACCATAGCACGGATTTTGGATTATCTTCTGAGCAAAAGTGGGAAGTCACAGAAAGGATGTGAAGAAAGTGATATTTGACTCTTGTTTTTGAAAAAATCAAAGTAATGGGTTGAGAAAAGACAGTAAGGGAACAAGGGCAGAAACTGGAAAATCAGTTATGAAGCTGTTGCTGCAATCCAGATGGGGGATGATAGTGATTTACATCAGGGAGTAATTCAGGGAGGAGGACAAACAGCTGCATTTTGGATACTGTGAAGGTAGAGCTGGAGAGAATTTGCCTGTGGTCTGAACACAGGGTGGAATGAGACCAAGGTTCCCTGGCTGAACAAAGAATGACGTTCCCATGTACCAACACAGAGAATACCATGGGAAAAAAAAGGTTGGAGAAGGAAAATTAAAAAAGCAGTTTTGCTTTTTGTATTCTGCTTTTTCACATGTTCACTTCTCTGTTAATCTACTTTTGTCTTAACCACTACACTACAGATTTTTGAGCAACACAGTTGTTAAGCAGTGAAACAGAACCTGAATCTAGGCCTTTTGATTCCAGATTGTTTTTTTTCCTAATGAAGTTTTTACAAAAGCAACTAATGAAATTAAAGAGTTTTTCTCAGACCACAGTAATTCAAAGGCATGCACCATTTGTTGGTGATCCAAAAACTGTACTCACAAATAAAGGCTAACAAGTGAGGACATTTTTAAAATACCTGACAAATGTGAACAAGTATTTTGTAGATAAAATTAATAGTAAAGCAGACAGCAATGTTACAAGGATGCAACAAAATTCATCTAGCAAATGCTCAACGTAGACAAATATTATGCAGAAGTAAATTTTCAGAAAGATGCCAAATCACCCCTACTTTTAAAACGCATCTTGATAATAAACACTATCTTTGAACTTTAAACAGTAAAGATTTGCCATTATAATCTTACTTAGTACACATGCATAAAGAACCTCTTTCTGCCCTGGCCAGGTGGCTCAGTTAGTTGGAGCACTGTCCCACAACCAAAGAGCTGTGGACTCAATTCCTGGTGAGGGCATGTACCTAGGCTGCAGGTCTGATTCCCGGTCTCGGAATGTACAGGACGCAACCCATCAGTGTCTTCCTCTCACATCCATGTTTCTCTCTCTCCCATCCTTGCTCTCTAAAAGCAATGAAAAGAAATGTCCTCGGTGAGGATTTAAAAAAAAAAAGAAACTTTTAAAAATCTGATGCATAAAATAACTTCATATTATAAAGTATAAGCTTTGCACAGTGGCAGTATTGTAGCCAACAAGGTTTTTATCTGAGGCACAATTATTGCTAATTAAAGTATCAGGAATATTATCCTCTCATTTTCTTAGCTACCAAAGCTATATTACTTTAGTAAATGTTTAATTCTCAACTGAAAAGTTAAATAATTATTCCAATGATTTCTCTACAATGCTGAACTTGCTAATATGCTCATTACCTACGATTTCAGAGCATCAGTGGATTTCAGAGCTTGGTTTCTAATCACAGCTTCACAACCTCACTACTATAGAATTGCTTAATAGGTTTCTCTAAAATAGAATTAAACTGATTTAGAATTTGCTATTTAGGAATGTTTTTAAAATTTTTTTATTCATTGACTTCAGAGAGAGGGAGAGATGGAGAGAGGAAGAGAGAGAATGAGTTTGATTTGTTGCTCCACCTATTCATGAATTCATTGGTTGTTTCTTGAATGTACCCTGACCTGAGATGGAACCCGCAACCTTGGCCTATCCGGCAATGCTCTAACCTACTGAGCTACATGGCCAGGGCAAGGAATGCTTTTTGAAATGTCAAGTGATGGATAAACATTTACTGTAGTCACTATGAGGGCATTTAAGGGACAAAGAGAAAGCATGCTTCCTGTTCTCATGGAATCTATGGCCCAAGGAAATGGAAGAGTTAAATAAAAGACCCAAACACACACTTTGGGACAAAAAGAGAAGGCATCTCATAAAGAAGTAACTGATTAATGGCAAAAGAAAAAAAAAAGTAGCACAATGACCACATTAAGCAAAGATGATCATCCTAGCTTTATGTTTTTGTTCATGTATGTGTGACTGATCCACTCACTGATGTGTATCAAAAAGAACACCTTCACACCTTCAATCCTATGTTCTCCTTTTCCTGGGGCACTTGCTCCAGCAGCTCCTGAACAGCCCTGCTCCCAACCAGAATCTCCAGCCAAACTTCTCAAATACAGTCAAACCTCCTTCTTAGTTCTTGACCAAGTTTTTAATGGAAAAAAAGTCTCAATTACCTAATAAAACTTCAGGGGGTCTTGAGCCAACAACCCTTTAATGCTGATACCTGTATAATCAGCCATGCATCTCTCAGGCAACAAGGGAGATTCTGTTTTCAAACAAATCCACTTCCTGAAAAGTCCTCCAGAACGAATTAAGTTCCAGAACTGAGGATCCACTGCAACACAATTCTAGCTGTGCTCCCCAAGTTCCCAGTAAGCCAGATGACAGTCAATTTTCTAATTTTTGATTACGTTGTAGCCCTTCATAAGATCAACAAATAGTCACGAAGAATCCAACTGTCAAGGCAGCATGACAACAGTGAGTGTCAGTAAGCACATATTCCACCTCTCAATCACTACAGCCAATTACTTGAGTAAAGAGCAATGAATAATCCAAAATAATTTACCTCTAAGTCAACTGAAAATAAGCACCCATTCATAATCCAGCTTTTGTTAATTAAATGTCAATCTCCTTCCATCTAGCTAAATCAACAGTTAAGAATCTAATATTTGATTAGGTAACAGAGAGGAAGAGTATGCAGAAAATCTGCAAGATTAATTCAACTGACCATTTCTCTCAATTATATCACAGTTTTTAGAGTTGAAAAATATCAACTATATGCACTGACTTTCTAAGAACTTAGACACAGCATAAGGGGAGTTCACACCTGAAATTAATAAATTTAGATGATCAAATTAGAAAAGCATAAAAGTATACTTAAAAACTTCCAACATAAGTCTGAAAGAGCTATATTATAAAAGCAAAAGAAAACACACACACACACATACACATAACCAGGAGGCCAAATCAGTTAAATATTTCATAATACATATTTGGGAATGAAATGAGAACGGGGAAAGAAAAAATATTAAATACAAAATGAAACATAACATATAGTACAATTTTATAGTTTAGCTGAAAACAGAATACCCCAAGACTGCTACACTTTTAGGAATGTTTAGAAACACATAAAAATTCACTTTAACAGTGCTCTTGCAAGTTTTGGAAAGAAAGTTTGTACTCCCCCCCAAAAAATATCAAAGTCCCTAAAATGCTAAATCTAAAAATTTGTTACAAAGAACTTTCATTTAACATTTTAAGATTTCTAGTATTATCAAAGTTAAATATAGACGTTTAACTCCTACCAATTTTAAGTACTGTCATGAGCGCACCATTCTCTAAGAGTAGTTTCTTAAAATGTAACCTAACCATATCTTCTTGATGATGTATGACTTTGTTCCAAACACAAAACACTGGGAAACAATGTCTCAAAGGGCTCACAGGAATTCGCAAACCACAATCTTGAACTGTACGTTGAAGAACAGCTCTAGCATCCGAGCCGAGCCTCCCCAGAATCACAGGTGTTAAAGAATACTGATCCTCATCCTCACCATTCCCCACAGACCTGCCTAGCTCGCTGCTTTCAACCTCCAGCAACCCCACCCATCTCAGCGTGTGATTTGAAAAGCATCCTTTCCATGTGCCGCAACCACAAAAAAAGGTTGGGAAGCACTGACAGAGTTCATTAAAGCAGTTACAACCTCAACTTTAAAATACATTCTCTTGCCCTGGCCGGTGTGGCCCCGTGGACTGAGCAATGGACTACAAACCAAGGGGTCGCCAGCTTGATTCCCTGTCAGAGGTCACTTGCCTGGATTTCAGGCCAGATCTTCAGCAGGGGGCCCTCGACAAGCAACAACACTGGTGTTTCTCTCCCTCTCTTCCCCTCTCTAAAAATAAATAAATAAAATCTTAAAGAAAATACATACTCTCCAAGGAGAAACTGAAAGTCTACACTTAGGTATTGACCCTAAAGTCTATTTCATTTTTATCAATTCAAGTAATCAAATCCTATGCTGCACTGGTATAACATGCATGTTTTAGAAATACAGTTCCTCTTATTAAGTAAACCCTCCAACAGCCGTAATCCTGGTGTGGATAAGATAAAGAAATCTGAAAACCCTTTTTCTTTTTTCTAATTTTATTTTTAGAGAGAGGGGAAGGGAGAAAGAGGGGGAGAAACATCCAAGTGTGAGAAAAATATCAATAGGCTGCCTCTGGCCCACTCCTAACTGGGGACATGGCCTGTATCCAGACAGGAAATCGGACAGAGACTCTTTGGTTCACAGGCTGATTGATGCTCAATCCACTGAACCACACCAGGCAGGGCGAAATATGAAAACATCTCAGGTAATGACTTGGTCAGAGCAGAATTTGTGCATGCTACATTTTTCCCTAAGCACTCTAATGAAATCTCCAAAATACCCATTTCCTAACCCCCTCCCATGCTTTTTCTCCACAACACCATCACCTTCTAATTAACTTAAACATTTTGTTTTTATCTGCATCCCACAATCAGGTTTTCTATATACAAAAAGGCAGAAATCTTGTCTGTTCACTGATGTATCCCCAGAACCTAGATGAGTACCTGACACATAATGGGCCCTCAAAAAAACAATTGATGAGTTAATGAACAAATTTTATAAACTGGGTGCAGTTTTATGAGTAAATTAACTGTTTTGAAAAAAGTTAAGCTTTGCTATTAAGATGGTCAACAAAAAAATTTGTTCACCAAACACAAGGAATAACCACACAGATCATGCTGTTTGAAAAAGCTTGATTTATCTATATTAAAATAAGTCAAGATACTACCAGAAAATCTGTGTTTTAAAAATACAGATTAAAAGGAAAAGATTTAGTTTTATTTTAATTAAAATAGGGAATATCAGTTTTCCATTCCTCTCAGAAAACACAAAGGAATAAAGGGTGATAAGATAGTCAAAGGTAGCACTTGAGACACAGAAAAACTCAGTATTACAATGGCAAGTATTTTTTTTCCATTGCCTAAGTTGACATGTAAAATTCATGATTATGAATATTAAGTTCTGTGCTGACTCATTTTTCTCTTAAAAACAAAACCTGTCTTTTCCAGACATTTGAAGCCTAAATCTAACCAGCTAATTAGTTATTCCCATATTCTCTTGCGAAATATCATCACAAGTACTATTTTAATTTTCAGCCTTAAAACAAACACTTTTAATCTTAATACAAATCATCTTAAATTGGTCACACAGCCCAGCTACTGTTCAACTAGTGTTCCAGTTCCTTTCAGGGACTCAAATTAGGGAACTTCTCTTAATGCCTCTGGGGAAATCAGTGTAAAGTATATTTCCTGAAGTCATTCTTGTTTTTCCCCTGGATCATTTCACGACATCTTCTCAACTAAGAGTGTTATATTCATTTCTTTTTTCTATTCTGCAGGAAAGTCCAGACGGCAAGCAAAAGTAAAAATAATACTGTATGGAAAATCAGGTTGAAAGGCTATAACACCAAAGCACAGATGTAAATGTGAATCAAAAAGAGGAAGATGATGAAAAATAGAGAAGAGATACAAGAAAACCACAGTTCTGGCCTAGAGAGGATTAAAATCCAGAGGGAGAATACAGAAACTTGCTTATTATTCCCGAAACAAAAGCACAAAATCCTTAAAGAAAACGTGGTCTCTTTATTTGAGGAGTCCTTGTTAAAACTCTAAAAAGCGCTCAGCTGACACTAGAAACTCGCTTCTCTTCCTGTATGTTTCGATACAGGTAGTCTTCATCGGTCAATTAAATGCAGGCTATAGATAATGCGGAATCAATCGCTACAAAATTGCAATTGTGGTTGCCATCTTTGCCAGAAAAAAACTCCTTGGATTCGGGGGGAAAAAGATTATATTAAATTGGAAAGCCAGAAAACCACGCATTTTCAAGTCAAGCGGATGTGACAAGGGTTAACAGACACCTCCTAACAAACTAGGGTTCCACTAACGATCAGGGGAAGAGGAAGGGCAAAGGGCTGTAGCCTGGCCGCGACTACAGGGGTGGGGCGCCCTAGGGAAAAAAGAAATTGAAGCACAGCTATACTGGGAGGTCTAAGGGGGCCCGGTGGCTCGGGTCTCGGGGACATCGAATGTTAGGCTGTAAGTGATGTCGACGGTCTAATGGCAGCTTCGGAGAGAAGGCGGCGGGCTGCTGCAGCTCGCTGAGAGTACAGAGGCTGATAGAGAAAGGTACTCAAGAAGCAAAGAAGTAAGAAGCAAAGGGAGAGCCGAGGGCCGCGCAGTCAGGGAGGCCAGGCGTGGGAGGCCTGGCAGAGGCCGCCCAGGGCCCTCGCAGCCAGCCGCTCTCCGCGGGAACGCCTTTGCAGCTCCCTCTCACTCAGCCCTGGTCGGGGCCGTCCCTGTCCTGGGGAGGACGGCTACAGCAGCTGTTTCCGCCGGACCGGGGACCGCGGGCGGAAAAGGCATCCTAGGGGCAGCAAGCAAGCCAGCAGCGGCTGACTGTGCGAGCGGGAAATGACTCCGAGACAACTGCCGCCGAGCCAACGCCAAACTTCACCCTTTCCTCCCTTTCGCATTCTTTATCCCCCAACTTCCCAACCGGCTGGTGTCCGCTTCGACCGACCGAACCCGCCCCCCCCCCCGCCCTTCTTTTCGTCGCCTCACTCCTCCCCAGCCCCCGAAGACTACGAAAGCACTGGCCGCCAAGGCCACTCCTGAGCCCGCCCGGTGCCCTGGAGTCCCAGACACCGCCCCCGACGGAACGCTCGCGTCCTCTCGGAGGCTCCCTAGCCCGCCCAGATGCTGCAAACTCCTCTCACCTGCATTGACGCCATGATGGAACCATCCCCCAAAGGCCGGCGAGGCCTGAGACGCAGGGGGCGGAGCCGCCGTGCTCGCGTCAAGCCGCCGGGGCGCAGCATCCCGGGCACGGGGGCGGGGCCTCCGATGGAAGGGAATGGCGCGAAGGGATTGGCTGGCGCGCTGGGCCCGCGGGGCGGGTCGGGTCCGGGTGCGGTGAACGGGGCTGTCAGTATCTTCTTCCCCAACCTGCTGTCCAGCGTCCGCGACGAGCTCACCAGCTGTCTCGATCGTTTTGAGGAATACGGCTGCGGTTCTGACCTTGTCTGTTGCTTTTTTCCTGACTGTCCTCCACAGCCCCATGATGTCGGACCGGTGGGGTTTTTTTTTCCGTTTTGTTTTTCCAACCACAGGTGTATGGTTTACAGATTTTCCCTTTCGAATGTCTTTCCCTACTGTGCCCACTTTGGGGCCGGATAAAACTTTCCGAGGGGGCTGGTTTTTGGTCTTTTCGACCTTGGAAGGATGAGAAGTGAAAGCAGAACAGCACTTTGCTTTAAGGGCAAGGGTAGATTTTGTAGAGCTGAAACTTGCCCAGAAGGGAAGAGAAAGTGTTTTTGGTTTTTCGATTTTGGTCTGTATGCTATTTACGCCCCTTCACCCCAGCCCTTCAGTTTAAAAACTTCACGTGTATTAGTAATAGTTACGGTTGTTACACCGTTGACATTTGATTAGACAATTGACCCTAGACATGAATTTCATTTAAAAAGTGTATCAGTGTCACGTTATAATATACACATATCTTTTATCACATCAATACTTATTTTCAACCTGTTTCACGGTGGACAGTTACGTGGCCATTCTACCTGTGGATGTATTTCAATAGAGAAAGCTGAGCATACGAAATTTCTTCTGGGGATGCACTAGTTCTGCCAAAATTTACCAGAAGCCACATTTTAAAAAGCTATTCCAGAACTGAAAATGTCGTTCGTTTATAAGAGGAAAATGGAAGCCAAAGGCTTGTACCTCACATTCTATCTCTAAAAAATTTAAGTGGCTGATATACTGAATTGAAGGGTTTTTACGTTACCAGAATGAAAGCTTAAAATCTGTCACTTTATTAACTTGGAGATATTTTAGAAATTTCTATAAGATTTAAATACAAGAGCGATGCAGGATTTCATTCTTCCCACTCTTAAATTATGTTCTTTGGGAAATTCCCTAATGTAAAATATGTTCAAAATGAAAAAAAGATCTTTAAAATGTATTTATTCTTGTATGGTATAATAATAAACATATTATTCATCACTGGAGAGGAAGTTACAATATTGGCATTATTTTTTTTTCTCTCAGACTTCCACCCTAACTGCCACAAATGGGCTGGTTTTCTCATTGTTATACAAAAACACTATGACCTTGGGGAATGTTTGGAGGTTCTAGACAACCAAGAATAACGACGCAGAAGCACATCAGGTGTTAGTAAGCCCAGTGTGTTGTTAACATTTCAACCATGAATAAAACCCATATATACCAATGAAAGAGGAAAGCTTTTCCAGATTCAGTTTTTTTCTGGAGATCTTTATCCCTATGATCTCAGAAAATTGCTCCAGACGATCACGTTTTACCATCCAAGGTTCACATTGTTTAAAAGCTGATTCTCCCTAAAGTGTAAGTGATATCAGATGACCCCATAAAGCATTATGACATCATCACAGCCAAAACCTGCTATGACAAACATAAGAAAAGGGGTTATAGGAATCTTGACATGCCTCACAGTAAAATCAATATCTAGTCCTTTGGGTTTTATATGTGTTAAAAAGGATCTCTATAGGAGGGAAAAGTCAGTACCCACCATATCTTTCCTAGGAAATACTAAATAGTTTATAATTACCTCACTAGTTTCTTCATCTGTAACAGATCTTGGTGTTCTTGGGACTTAAAACAGTGACTTTCAGATTGGGTGGGGAAATAATAATTATCTGAAGGGAACATGAAATTTTTATATCTAAAACACTTTATTATACAAGGTTCAAAGACTAGGTTCACATTTCTCTACAGAATACAGCTTATCAGACAGGCAAAGAGGTAAAATGTCTGACAATCCCAAAGGTGGGAAGTAAAAGTCCCGCGGAGTTTTAGTCTCAAACTCTATGGGAGTAGAACTGGTACAATCACTTTGTAAACAATTCAGCAAGAGTAAATTTAATCTTTTCAATAGCATAAGTTGCAAAAAAAGAAAAAGATAAAAGATACATTAGGCAAATGTTAAACTTCTTTGGATCCTGATTCCAACACTCCAATGTAAGAAAAATATTTTTGAGACAACTGGAGAAATGTAAACATAATGTGCATATTAGGCAATATAAAGAAATAGTTTTTGTAAGATTTAATAATGATACTCATTTTTGAACATCCACAGCAGTGAGAAAGGACCATCGGGTTCAAGGAAGGCATTCTTATCTCACCTCTCTGGAAGGAAAAACAAACACAACAGGACAGACGCAAGCTGTCCCTGCGCCTGAGGTCTTCCCTTCCAAGGGAAAGGCAGAGCATGTGACAGCACAGAAAGCAGCCAGACTTTCTGGCTTGGAAGGGATGGAACTATGGGAAACCAAATAGCCTAGTAACCTGGAGGACCTACAAAGGGGATCCACTGGGCAAATGCTGCAATACTGATTCAGGAATGCTTGAGTTTTAGTAACTCACCAGACTGGAGAGTTAAGAGCAGTCATTCATTGGGAGTATGCTTGTGGGAATACGGAGAGGCAGCACGGATGAGTCCTTGCTTGACACCATGACTCCACAGAGTGGTCTGTTATCAGTCTCCTTCTGGCTGATCTTGCCAGAGAAATTAAGGCAATTCAGCTGCCAACAATTTATTAATTGCGTGTTGGAAAAGGCACCAAGCTAGGAATCCAAGGCTTGTATTCTTGTCCTAGCTCTGTCATTAGCAAGCTGGGACAAGACTCGTAATCTCTCTGGGTTTATTATCAATCGAATGAGCAAGTTAGACTGCATAATCTTCGAGGTTTCTTCCAGATTTCAAATTCCATGCACTTATAGAGTCAAAATTTTAAGTGAAGTGTCTAAAATACCATTTAAAAAAATCTTAAGATAAAATGCAATGGGAATGATTACACTATATGAGGTAAAAAAAATCACTTTTATAAATATAGTAAGGAATGAATTTAGCTTTATTATAATTTATATATACATACTTGGGGCTTTAGTTAACAATTTAAAAATGCTAATGTAATCCAATTGAGCTATAGATGGGATTTCATAAAGTAGCAGAAACTTCAAATTCACAAGTTAGAGTAATACTTTAAGAAAAGCATATCTAGAAAAGCATATAATTTTTATTCATTTTGAACTGGAACTAGTCATTTCATGTGAATCCACAAAGGATAAAGAAAATTAACACAACAAATGGTTTATATGTGTGAACTATCTGTATGACTTATTTTACATGTCAAAAATAGTTGATTTATACACATAACAGGTTTGTCAATAAAATTGTGAATCAGAACTTTGTCTCTAGCAAGAATTCTTTTATCCAAGTCTGTAATCTTTCGATGTATTACCTGCTTGCTTCTCCCTTAGACTTCTTACTAAACATGATCTTAGCAAATTATCCTTTTCTCCCTCTCTCTCCCTCTATCCCCCACCCCTTCTCTCCCTCTCTCCCCCACCCCTTCCCTCCCTTCCTTCCTTTTTTCTTTTTGGCCTTAGACCCCTTTGAAATTCAAATCAAAGCCATGGACACACTTACTTATGAAATTATGTATTTCAGCGAGTTACCTGACCCTCACAAGTCCGTCCATTGGCAGAGGTGTGTAAACCTCAAGATGAGAACACCTTTCCTGAGGGGGTGACAATGGAGATCAGCTCCATCCCTTGCCCTTCAAAACCTCTCTCATATTCAGATACAGTTTCATAGCATTTTTTTTCCTCCCATTTATTTTCCAGCCTTCCTGAAAAGCTGGTTGCCGTGTGGAAAGCTCTAGATTGGGAACCAGAAGATTTGCGCGCTTGCCCTGATCCTTCCCAGGGTGACACTAAACCTGAGAACAGATACGGCACAGATGTGGCAGAGGATCCAACCAGGGCGAACAGAAACCGCTCAGTTCTGGGGCAGGGGCCCCGGGGCTCCCTGCCTGCTGGGCCCAGGTATCCGTAACTAGCTCATGGGGACTCTGTGGGAATTCACAGGCCACTGAAGGGAGATTCTTTGGCGGGGGCAGGGGGGATGGTTTGAGGGCATTGGCTATTTACTAATCTCTATAGAAGTTATTTTAGTGCTTTCTTCTGGGGGTGACAGAAATGTTCCAAAGGCAGGTTATGGTGATGGTTGTCCAACTGTATAAATTTACTCGGAATTACTGAGCCATTATTAAGGGTGAGTTTTATGGTATATAAATTATGCTGTAATAAAGATGTTCAGAAAGAGAAAGGTATTGCAATATTTAACACAGCCATACCAGTAAGGCCTCAGTGGCCCCCAGACTGGCTCTCCCATTAATGGTATGAGAGAATGGTATGGTCTGTTATCTCCCTGGATCTGCATTTCTTCAAAGTTTTCCAGATTATTTTCCTGGTCAAAAAATTCCATAGTTGTGCCATCACAATTCCTATTCTTTCATCTGCTCATCAGGCCTTCAGTGGCCACACATGGAGTTATTTGCTGCTCAGCAGGGCAGCAGCCCTAGTAATTTTTGTTCCTGCCAGACAGCTCTTTCTCACCTTATGACCTTATCTGCTGCCTACCTTTCCCATCCTATTTTTGTGGGCATTTTTGCCTGATCTTGCTTAACATGTATTAGAAGAGGCACTAGATTTGAAATCAAAAGGCCTAGATTTGAATCCTAACTCAGCTTCTCTTAGTTCTGTGACCTGCAGTTGATCACGTACACATCTCTGGACCATAGTTTCATCCTCTGTAAAATGGGGGTAAAAATGCCCGCATGCAGTTTGTGGTGGAGCTGTGATGAGATGATGAAGTGAAGGAGCTCTATGAACTCACAGCACCACATGGATGACAGATACCTGGTTTTTCTTCTATGTTACTCTGTTCTCTCTCCATTGGGCAGATGAGATGTTGGCTAGAGATAAGAAGCGAGGTATATGGCAGCGACTGAGAAATACCCCAAATTTCCTATCACTGTGAACACAGACGAGTCTGGGCAGGCAGTCTCTGAACTGAGCTTGCCAGAGAGAAACTTTTCAAGGTTGGGATGTTGCCTCTCCCCACCCCACCCAATGTCCTTGCCCACATGTGGCATCCTCCCAGTCCAGCCCTCATTAATGACAATAATGACAACAGCTACCTTGGATTGAATATTTACATGTGCCACATAGGCACTGTGAGAGGCACTTGTATTTCCTGTATTATTTAAACTGTAACAGCACTATGAGGTACGTAAACCAATCCCCATTTTCCAGATAAGGAAAGAGGCTTAGAGAGGCTAGGTAATTTGCCAAGTCACCCAGCTTATGAACAGCACAGTCAGGATCCTACCTTGGAAATGCTAACCCCATGACTCTGCAGACTGAACGCTTTAACAAGTAGACAGCATTGCCCTTCCAACTCCACTCTCTTAATGACCCACATTAATCAGGTTTTAAAATAAAAGTACTAATCATATGGACTCACTTTAAACTATGAACTTGATAGGGCAAAGTGGGTTTTACATTTCACCAAGAATATCTGATGCCCCCAAATATATCTTATTGGTGAATTTTCACACAGTTTGACAAAACAAAAAATATGTGGCAATTTTGACCAAAAAGCAAATGCCAGACACTAGAGATATAAAGATGAGTGATTCAGTTCCCATATTCATGTTGCTTATAATCAGGAAATCAGAGGAAAGGATTTTTATAGAGTATGGAAAAATCAAAAATCTACTTTTTCTGTATGATGGGATCATAAGTGAGGCTCACATAATCTTGCCTAGGAGCTGAAGACAGCTTCCCGGATGAGACAAGGCCTGAGCAGAGGTGACAAGGGGTGGAAGAGAGGTGTATGACCCCCTCAAGGGGGAGGGAGCATGACCCATGCTACTGGTGTCTACAGGGGATGACAGTTTGCTATTCCTCGATGAAAACTAATAGAAGGAGGTAGGCGATAAGAGGCAGGCAAGATCTGGTCATGAAAGGTTTTTGGGCTGAGGAGGAGGTTGGACTTTATCTTAGAAAGCATTTGGCAAATGTGAGGTATTATCAAATTGGAAGTGATAAGGCCAGATTTGTACTTTGGAATGACTGCTCTGGTAGCCAAGCATTTGATCAGGTATGATCAGACAATAACAGAGGCGGCGGCTATTGCGAGGGTCTGACAGAGGGTCTGACAGGGCTTGGACTAGGGGGTGTAGAGGAAGGAAATGAAGGACTCTAGGGATATTTAGGAAGGGGAACGAACACACAGGACTGAGATTAGAATGTAGGAGGCAAGGAAATATTTGAATGCCAGGTTTCTGATTCAAAAATACAGTTCTCAGAAATGAAAGGAATGAAAGTAAAGAGGGGGTAATATAACTCCATTTTGGATATGTTTGAGGATTTTAAACTTCCTACAGGACATCTGTATACCTTTTTCCAGTAGAAGTTATAAAACCTCAAATGCATTCACTCGGAGACCCTGGAAATAGAGGCTCAACTGATGTGCAGGACTTTTTCCTACCAAGTCTCTTTGGAGCACAGTGTGGCCTCCTGTTCCCAGACTGTCATCCATCCAAATCCAACGTCTTTCCAGATCAGTTACCTCAGTTGATCATTCTAACAGCAAAGATCTGGGAGAAGTTCTGATTGGCTAAGCTTTAATCAGCTTCATCTCTCAACCAATCAGTGATGAAAGTGGTGGGGTACTCTGATTGGGAGGGCCTGGGCTGTCTCTTGCAGCATGGGTGGGTGTGAGGTTAGCCCTACTCGAATCACGTGTAATGAGAGCACCCATCATTAAGAAGCTGTTTATACTAGAATGAGGAAAGCGGAGAGATCCCAGAGAAACAAAAAGTATAGAAGTCCACCACTACCTCTGAAAGGTTTACCTTCAACATGCAATTCTGCATCACCGGACTTAAGTTAGACAGGGTAGGGAGAAACTTTCATTTAAGTGTAGCTTGGGATTTTAACATGAGATGGCCTGAAATATTTAACAACTAGTGAAAGACTGTCCTTGTGACAGAGAGGCTGGAGAAGTTCTGGTACCATCGTCAGATTCATTCAGAGCAAAGAAAGCCCATGAAACAGTTTGAAAGGACGGTGGGAGACAGCGTGACAAGCAGTCCAACTCATTCAGTAAAATGATTATATCTGAAAGCATGAAAATAAAGAGATCACCCCAACAGAGAGTTTTAGGAGAAAGAAGAATATGATCCTGAGGTCAGAGGTTAGAACACCAACATTTAAGAGGAGAGTAGCCTAGAAGCCAAAAGAGAGTGGAGGAGGGTGTAAATTATCAGTAAAGTAAATTCATCCAAGAGGATTTCTTTTAAAAAATCCAAAAACACTGATGTGGAGTACATTAGTGATTTGCATCAGATCACTTTCTGAATTGTGGAGTGAACTGGTAAGTGAAGACAGAGACATCAAGACTCTTAGCTGAGAAGAAAAGGAGTGTAATCTCTAGATTACACTAGAGATAAATGCAAGGTCAAGGGTGGGGGGAAATTTTGTTTTCAGAAAGAAATTTGAATATTTTCATACACGAAAGGGGAGTCAACAGAGAGGGAGACAGAAGTTTGAAGAAGGAAGGCTGTGTGGATCATATATATTAAATTTGATGTTGAGGAAGTCTCCTAATAGCTTCTTAAATCATAATATCACTGAACTGCAGGGCACAGAATCCTAGGATACAGCAGGGTGTAGGAAACCACAGGGTAAGCCCGGCACATTGTCCTAGAGCATGAACTTTACTCTTCAGTGAGTTATTTAAAATAGAATGTTCTTCAGACTTCTTGATATTCAAGTGTACACTTGGGGTTATTTACATGGAAAGTGAGACAATATCCAAGGTAAATATTAAATTCCATCCTGTTGCTGGCTTCTTTTGTTTAATTGGATTTGTCAAATGCAATGAAAAACAATAAAAATTTTTAATTAGAGATGCCAACTTTAAAGAGGTTCTTCTGGCCAAAGTTAAGATGGTTTTGAGCAACAAAATGAGTAAGGACTGCAATAAACTGAAGCACATAATTATACACATGGAAATATATGTATACCTATGTACACACATGTGCAATCATATTATGTCATAAATTCATTATGATGCTAAGAAAAAACCTTTCTTAGGACTCCAAAGTCCTTTGGAGTTTGCTAGGTCACCAACTCATTGAGGGAAAAAGGGAAACATTAACCTTTTTCTACCTTTCCTATATACACTGTATTTCAAGATAACCAAATGGTTGTTAAAGGAGAGTTCTTTAAAGGAATTTCAGCTATTGCACATGGAAGCTATAAAGAAATGAGAACAGTAATTTTTCAATAATGAAATAATGGACCCTGACATCAATCATTAATGGGTGCTAAAATGATTACATGAAAAGCTGAGGGAGAACTTTATAATGGACAGATCAGGCTTACATACCTGAACCAACTGACCCATTTTAGTATCAGCAAAAGTGGGGCAACCAGATATGTGCCTCCTGAAGATGGTACAACAGGAAGGAACATGAAGTACTCCAGCCAAAAAAAGTCTAATCAAGACTGCATCTCATGATAACTTTATAGGTAATAAGGGTGAGAGAGGTGCAAAATAGAGAACTTGTTAAAGCACATCATGAGGCTGCAATAGCTGAAGTCAAATAGGAAATTGTCCAGGGCAAATGATGGACTTTCTTCAATAAATGGCTACCTAAAAAAAAAGACAGAGAGCCCTGGCTGGTGTGGCTCAGTGGATTGGGCGCCGGACTGTGAACCAAAGGGTCATGGGTTCGATTCCCAGTCAGGGCACATGCCTGGGTTGTGGGCCAGATCCCCAGCAGGGGGCATGCAAGAGACAACCACACACTGATGTCTCTCTCCTTCTCTTTCTCCTTCCCTTCCCCTCTCTGTAAAAATAAATAAAATCTTTTAAAAAAAGACAGAGAGAAGACAAAAACTGCTAATATCAGAAATGAAAGGGGATATCACTAAGAATCCCAGGGACACTGAAAGGATAAAGGGATGTTATGACAACGACTCTGTGCTCACAACTTCGACAACCAGGATGAAATGGACCAGTTTCTTGAAAAACACAACTACTGAACTCACACAAGAACAGACATGTAAATAGGCCTACATCTATTAAAGAAACGGAATCAATAATTAGTAACCTTCCAAAACAGAAAATACCAGGCCTTGATAGGTTCACGGGTAAATTATACCAAGCATTTAAGGAAGAAATTATACCAATTCCCTATAATTTTTTCAAGGCAGAAGTAGAGAGAATACTTCCAAAGTCATTCTATGAAGCCAGCATTACCAAAACATAAAAACCAGACAAAGACATTACAAGAAAACTAAAGACCAGTAAATTTCATGAATGTAAATGCAAAAATCCTCAACCAAATATTAGCATATCTCATCTCTCACCATATATAAAAAGATACACCATAATCAAGTGGGAAATTTCTCAGGTATGTAAAGCTTTTCTTTCTTTTTCACTGCTCTTAGAGAGAGACATTGATGTAGGAGAGAAGCATTGACTGGTTGCCTTCCCTCCGCACCTGGACTAGGGATTGTATGTGTCCAGGCTGCGGATCAAACCCACAGCCTAAGTATGCGCTGTGACCAGGAATTGAATCCTCAACCTTTCAGTTACAGGATGACGCCCCAACCCACAGAACCACACCCGCCAGGGCATCAGGTACGTTAGGGTTTTCAGCACTCAAAATCAATTAATGTAATCTATCACACTAACAGACTAAAAAAGAAAATAACATGATCGTATCAATAGATACAGAAAAAACATTTGACAAGATCCAGTACCCATCCATGAACACAGTTCTCAGTAAACTAGGACTATAGGGGAGCTTCCTAGACTTGATAAAAATTATCCTTAAGAAACCTATAGCCAACATTATGCTTAACTGAGAAACTGGAAGCGTCCCCACTAAGATCAGGAACAACGCTTGGTGTCCCTTCTTGGCATGCTTTCCTAGGAGCGTATCTCCAGGTAGGACGGTCCCTGCTTCTTTCCATCTAGGGGACGGAAGGTTGGTTTAGCTGTTGAGGAGGGTCATGAGGGGTTGAAGATGAGCCCTGTGTGCTTTTTTGGGTTCCTACTCTTTTCTCAATCACTATTCTACATTTTCCATGGTAGATGTGTTAACTGCCAGCTGCCAACTCAACTGACAGTTTAATTCAGCCACCTACTGGATCGGTCTTCGAGTTTGGTTTTACAATTGTTAGAAAGCTGTACAGTCCTGGAAATTTCTTAGAATTTTAACTGTGCGTCCAAACAGGATTTGAAGTTTTCTCTTTCTTTAAGCTGTCCAGTACCTTCAAAAGCAACCAAAACCACTTCTCTGGCTACAAATTCACACTGTTAGTTCTTCATGCATTATAAGCATCCAAAGCCCTGCCCTCAATGGGCAAAAACATAACGTGAACAGCGATTCACCCCTCCCGAACTCTTGGCTTTCACATTCCTGTTTGTGAATACTATGGAACTGCCACAGCTAGACAAGGTGATCAGTCAGATTCCCCCGTTTTCCCAAGGGTTTGTTGCCTGCAACATACCTTGAATACCACTTCTTCAAGAGTCATGGTTCTTAACTGAAAGCAACTGAAATCAACTAGAACTGCCTAGGTAGAAAAAAGGCAATTCTTCTTCCGGAATTACCAGAGGAATGTGGGGGGCTCCTTGGTCATGTTCCACGCCCTGCTAATGGGGAGGCAGGGAAGAAGACTCTTTCTTAGCTTCTATAGCAGGATGTTAGGGTCCCGTCTTCACCTGGATATCTTAGTTATCAATCGCCCTTTTTCCTTTTCACCATGAGAGAGGGAAATGTCTTAGTTGTCCCAACGACATGAAAGCCAACATAGATCCATAGGGCACTACAGTCAACAACTAGATCCAGCGGCCAAAGGTCTTCCTCCCTGTATGAGAGCTTTTACAGCCACTGCCAATGCACTATTGCATGTGGAAGAGGAAATAACGGCCTCTCCACTGACTCCTGCTGATGTGCCTCGTTCAGCGGAAACCTTACTTAACTGCCATCAGACTCAGGACCTCTGCTAGCAGACAAACCTCCTCTGAGGTTATCATCTTTGTCTAATGTCTAGAGCTCACTATAATCTTCTGAACCCTGATACTCTCCTTCTCTCCTACAAAATCTCTCAAGACTGCCTGACACTAACAGACAAGTAATTCCTTGATGTACAGGAAACACTTCTTGATAATGCTGACTTAGTTTGATTTACTGATCTTTCTGTCTAAAAGATGAAATAGGCCAGTATCAAACAGGCTATGTAATTATCTCTATAAATGAAACCAGTGAGGCCAGTCCAATGTTTCTGGAATCTTCTGCCCAACAAGCAGAATGCTATGCATTATCCTGAACTTGCAATTTGGCCGAAGGTCAAGAGACTAACATTTATACTGACAGTAGGTATTGTATAACATTTGTTGTTGCCCATGACTTTGGCATGCTCTGAAAACAGGAAAGATTCTTGACTTCTGGATAAAAGATTAAAATGTTCTTCTGTTTTCAAACTCTTACCTATCCACTTACCTAGATATTTAGCAAACATAAAAATTCCTGGACATGCAATGGCAAACCCAGAGGACAGCAGAGGTAATGATTTGGCTGACGCTGATGCGAATTTAGCTACATTAAAACAATCTAGGCCCCTCAACATAGCATTTATGCTTCTGCCCAAAGCAACTGGGGATTTAAAAGATAGCACTATGGAGGAGCAGCATTGAGCCGTTTGACAAAATTCAAAGGGTTGGAACAGCGCTGTAAATCTGACCTAAAAAAACTTAAGCGTAGGTCCAAATGACCATCCACTCTTCCCTGATTGTGTACAATTGTACATAACACGGCTTAACTCACTGGAATCCTGATAAAATGGTTTTATCGGAAAACACTACTACTGGAAGCCATCTCCAAAGACAGCTTCCCAGGTACACCAAATACGCCAGATCTGCCCAAAGCAGAAAGCCCAGTCCTTCCTCAAAGGTCCCTTGCCTTGAGGACCTGTAGGCCTGGCAAATGGACTTCATTCAGTTGCTCCCTTCCCAAGAATACAAATACATGTTAGTGATGATTTGTCTGTTTTCTCGTTGGGTGGAGGCATTTCCATTCTCCAGAGTCTCAGCCTCCAATCAGCAAAATACTCCTAGAGATCCTCCTCACCTCACAGTTCCAGAGGGACTGGGGAACTCATTTTACAGGACAAAGATCTAAGATCTGGCCAGTTTTGCAAAATGTCCGTTGTTTACCATGCCCAGTCCTCCAGTCTAGTAGAACTAATGGGGCAATTAAAACAATTGACAAAACTTCTGAGTGTTTTAATCTGCTTTGGCCTAAGACTCTTGCTTTGGCATTTATTGCTGAACCTAAGATCTCCCTGCCACAAACATAGATTGTCTCCTTTTGAAACTACTGGCGGACCTATGAGATTAGATCTGGAAATTTATACCTGTATTGATGAATGGAGCCCTCCTGATTTACTGTGAAGAACCTGTAAGGGCCCTTAAAACTGTCATACAGCCATACGCCACAGGAGCTCCCGGGAGACAAGTCTGTACTTCGTAATCTCCATGCAGGACAACATGTCTATTGGAAATGCCATCTCCATAAAAACGTCCTTCTACGGGGCAGAAAGGGCCATATGAGCTATTACTAACCCTTGTGCTGCTAAAACATTAGGGTACTGACTCACGGATACATCTTTCTCATTTTAAAAGGACACCCACACGAGTGGTTATCGCAACCCATTAGAGATTTTTTTTTTTTAAACTAACTGATTTTATAGAGAGAGGGAGGGAGAAACATTGATTTGGTGTTCACTTATTTATACTTTCATTGGTTGCTTCTTGTACGTGCCGTGACTGGGGATTACACCTGCAATCTTGACTTACCAGGACACACTAATTGAGCTACCAGGTCAGGGTCCTATTGGAGATCTTACAATGAAAATCTCTGAACAACCAAAGACCACCACTAGAATTCTCATTCCTGGATCAAATCAGATGGCACCTGATTCAGATCTCACCCAAGACCCCACACCAGGCCAGTCATACATGATTACACTCAGCAACCACTTACACTTGGTCTCCCCCTTGACCACCTGTTTCATACTGATTATAAAAAATGTGTAACTATACTTTTATATAATTCAGATGAGTTCACACCTTGATGGGCCTTAAACAGCTATAATGTATTTCTTACAACGTCTCCTTAATGTGGGCAAATTCAGGGAATAACACCATTCAATCCTGGAAAGCAAGGGTCCCACTCTCAAAATACTGAAAACTAGATCAAAATATTGAAAACTAGATCAAAAACCTGGTTATTTGGTGGAAAACAAAATATCTTAAGGAATCCCAACCTGAAAACTTGGAACCAAACCCATACTAAGCTTCCAATCCTGACCCAAATATATCAACATCTCAGGTGCTCTCCTAATCACTCATGATAAATACCATGACTTAATGTCTTCTGTGTTGACATTTATGATAAAAAAATTGGAGGACATAGACTCCCTGCCTCATAAATAGGACTTAATACTGCCCTCAGGGTTTGGGTTAAAGGGCCAAATCACAGGCGCACGCTTGAGGGCACCAGGTGTTTCTTCTTCCGTGGGACCCAAGTATACCGCCCCTTGTCAAACCCAACTTCGGGGCAGATATGGTGTGGTTCCGCTGTCACCGGGAAGGCTCTCCTCTGACAATATGACCGATCTAGGCTCTTGTGTCTGTACACTTTGACCAAAACCAACCGAACAAAATGGGGATTTTGAATATAGTCTTTTCAGTCCTCTCCACCCCAACACACGTACTAGAGAAGCGAGGCTCTGGGCAGGCCTTCACTTGAGCTTCCCTTCTTTGACAGGACACATGTGAATCAGAAGCCAATCAGAAATCCAGTTTCGGAAGACGCTCATGGAACACTACTGCCATTGCTCTGGACTGCCGAGCTGAGGTAGCGGTGCCACACCTTAAGGCTCCAGACGTGCTGTCAGCCCAGCGAGGTGGTACCTGTGCTCTACTGGGAGAGCAACGTGGTTTCTGTCAACGAAACAGGTAAAATGATACAACAGCTTGAGGTTCTGAAAGAAAACATCACAATCCTTGGACAGAACATAAGCCCCTAAGTTGGGAGTGGAGATTTATTTAGCTGGCTGCCTGCAGGTACAGGGACCTGGCCTCATTCTGTATTACAGGCTCAGTGTATTCGTTTTTATGATTATACTGTTTGTTACATTAATCAGGTGTCTTTCCAGGTGCACTGAATGCTCACTAATGGCCACTACCATTATGTTAGCCCAGTGCGCCTAGGGATGTTGTAACAAATCTGAGAATACCTCTACCAAAGCACTTTCTATGTGAGAATTATAATTTAGCTCTACTTCCAACAAGCCTCTTTCTTGTTGCTCAAATATGGCCATAAGCTGTCCTGGTGTACATTCAGGAGACTACTTTCTCTCCTACGTGGAATGTGACACACAGGGATTGAGCCTTCCTGGAGGTGAGGGATCAATGTTGCTTCTCAGGGACAGACCAATACTTCCTAATGGATGATCAATGCTTTCTATGGAAATATCTCCATAGAATGGGAAAAATGTGAAGGAAAGACCAAAAAAATGGAGTTGGTATTGACAAGAGAGCAATCTAAAATGGAGCTGGAAGGCCTCTGAGAAGCTAAACACCTCCCTCTTAAATACTCAAGGCATTCTCCAAGGGAAACCTATTCCTAAAGAGCAGAGGCCATGAAGTTACGCTGACTGGTGGAATGGCTACAACAGTCATAAAAGACCCAACTTTAAAAAAAAATCTTATTTAGAAAGTGGGTGGAGGAGGGAGGGAGGGAGGCAGACATCATGCACAGTTGCCTCTCACTTGTCCCTGACTCGGGACCTGGCCAGCAACCCAGGCATGTGCCCTGCCTAGGAATCGAACTGGTGACATTGTGGTTCGCAAGCTGTCACTCAATCTACTACGGAGACACAAGAGCCAGGGCAAAAGGCCCAACTGTAATGCAGCTACTTTAAATTTGGTGTTGTGACAGGCCATGCTACCTGAGCCAAGTTACTGGCTACTTGAGAAAGCTACTCTAATTTCTTTAGTTATATGAGTACAGCTTCTCTCTGACCCAGCCTGGCTACTTATCTTTACTCAACAGGTTTGAATCAAAAACATTGATTGACTGTCTCAAAACATTTAAAGGAAATCATCTCCCCCTACTGATGCTATTCAAAAAAACATTTATTTTAAGCTCTCAAGCCAGTTCCACAAACATTTTGAGAAACAATGGCCCTACTAAGTCAAGGATGATGTTCACTGAATAGAAATTTATATATTTTTCAAAGCATTCATTATTTTACAGACACAGCTTGTGCATTAACTCCCTACCTCAATCCCATCATTTTAATATTCTGTATATTGTTTGTTTGAATACTCTAACAGGACTTTTCCTTCTGGATGTAGCATCCATGCAGGTTGTCTCCAGAATCTAAGCACCATGTCTTCTCTAATTTGAACTACAATCTAAGTCTTTAACTTCACCACAATCAACTTGCAACCTTGGACTATTCATGTTGTGTTGGATCTCCATCAAAACAAAAAACAAAGTATACTGGCTGATTCAAATGGCAGCTGAAAGAAACTAACAAAATATGCAACTGCAAAAATAGTTGAAATTATGCAAAGACAAAAATTGTCTTTGATGATCAGAAGAAAATTTACTTTCCAATTCAAAATTTACTTGTGATACAGAATCAAAGTTTTCTAGAGCAGAAGTGACAGTACATTAACTCAAAATATGTTTGATAAGTGTGCATGAAAAGCTAATATAACCTAGAGTTAAGATCCTACTAATGTATGAAAAAAATCTAACAGCAAAGCTGGACCAGTTGTTATGCACAGGCCGAATTAATCGGTAACCTAGAGTTAAGATCCTACTAATGTATGAAAAAAATCTAACAGCAAAGCTGGACCAGTTGTTATGCACAGGCCGAATTAATCACAAGCCTTACTTCATGATGTAAAAAAAGGCTCTGATTAAGATTTCACACAATTCTGGTTGAATGAAGTCATGAAATTTAAATTTTTCTTATCCTTAGCTATCATCTTATACCTGCTTCTCTAAATAATGAGCAGTAGATGTAATCACAAATAAAGGTCAGCACATAAATATCTACCTAGGTAAATGTAATAAAACATTTTCTATTAAAAATGGTAAGCATCTAGTACTACAAAGAGGAGAAAATCTAATTCTGATGCACCTGCATCTTATGGAAGAAATAACAAAACACAAAATTTATAGAGAAATTAAGTCTCATTTTCAGTCAGAGATACATGAAATAGATAAAGAAATCACATATGTACCTCATTCAGGATAGGTTAAATTAAGAGTATGATGAGAAATGCATTTTGGGTTGACTTGGGATTGCATACACTGATATGAAAACAGCACATAAATCTCCCTTTACATCAACAATTATTGATAACCAGCGCTAAAGTTGAATTTTCCTTATGCGGCAGGCAATAAGACACTAAAAGGGTCCTAAATTAATCTCGCTAATATATTTAGTACTGATGTGTATTATTTAATGATTACTCAAAAGCAGCAAAAAGTGAAATTTATACTTATTTAAGAGTTGCAGCCAAAGAGCCATTTTCTTTTATTTATAATTCTTCCAATTTATCGTGTGTAACACTGCAATCTTGGATTTAAGCAACATCCATAAACATAATCTTGTTTGCTCAAAAAAAAAGAAGTGGTGAATATCACCCTATAGATGTGCAACTTCCTAATTTTCTATATGTGATATTAAGGCCCGGTGACTTGTTCAAGATCACATGGCTAATGAGCACAAGACGTCAGACCTTCTAACTCCCCACTGGTACTCTAATACACCAAATACGTCTGGGTGAGGAAATACCGGTACAAAACCTCACACCATTAGGTACAATACTTAAAAATTTAGCCCAGTGGGAACATGAAACGTTAGCATAAATATAATTGACTTGAAATTAAACAAGATTTATATATTGCAAATAAAGTACCTTATATATAAAATCAATGGCATCTATTGATTCCCAGATTGTGTTTTATTAAACTTAGATATAACCAATCAGAAGCTCAATTTCAGCAGGGCTAAGTCTGGGTACATCCCAAGCTTTGTTAATTTGTATAAAATTTCCTCTACATACCATATTTTGCCATGTATAAAGCATAGTATTTTGCCCAAATTTTTGAGGGAAAAATAAGGTTGCATATTATACATGGGTAGTGCTAATTCCCTATCTATATAAATGTTTTTAATTATTTTTATTTATGCTTATGTGTTAAAAGTGTAACTCTGGAAAGCATTAATGGTATCTGTATGCAAGACAATACCCTGGAACACAATAATCAGTTTTGTTTCTAAACATAAATAAATAATTGAATTAAAAAATTAAAATGAAAGATTGTTTTTATCCCTCTGAAAGTCTGGGCCAAAAACATGGGTGTGCAAATATGCATGGGCATGCACTGTACACAGCAAAATACAGCAGATAGAAATTACTAGGATTAATTTAAACATTCTTCAATCTTTAACAGCAACTTCATATTATTTCTCAGAATTATCTGTACTCATGAAAGAAGAATAACCGATAAACTTAGCAAAATGACCCACTAAGATGACAGGTCCATGAATATCAAGATGCCTTTATATGTATCTCTCTTCTACTAGGAGCTGAATTTATTGCTTATAGTAAATTGTGTTTAATATCAACAAGGTTCTTCAAAAGGAGACTTGCTATCAAAAATTTCATAAAAGATAAACAATCTAGAAAACTTAAAACAATCTAGACACTACAAAAAATGAAATATTAACTGAATAAAACAAAGGATTTTGTAGTAATATTTTCTATGCAGAAAAAAGTATCAAGGAGACCTGCACATAATTTAAAAAGTTAACTAATTTCCAAGTGTCAGAAAGCTAATTATCAAGTTTCAATGCTATATAAGCTTATCTCTTAAATCAACCAAATAAAAATCCCTAGTATTCAATCGTATGGCAAGATGTCCAGAAGCAAATAGTTTCATGAATCCTCAGAAAAAAGAAAATTAAGGCTAAAAAGATCAAACACCAAGTGTTCATTAAACCTTTCGGTCAACAGAGCCTTTATTAACATGCAAGTATCATTGGCCACAAGATATACAACTTTTCCTAATCCTTCAGTTCTGTTTCAATATTTTAACTTAAGGTTACTTGTGGATCTAACATAAAAAGTAACCTACTAAAATTGGTCAAAGTTAAACCTGGTTCTAGCTATCTCCTTAACCTTTAAGATCATTATTCAGGTTTATAATTGGAGTTATTTGTCACCAAGTAGCAGAATATAATTCTTGCACTTGATAATCTTCTATACTAAAGTATGTACCAGTATGTCTTAAGAAGTTACTAAAATATATGCAATTAACATACATATTTAATTGCTTTCAATAAGCTGGAAAGTACAATGTTAAGTCTTCTAAGAGGAAAATCATTTATAGAATTTGGCTGTATATGGTTTTTGCAATCCAGAAACACTGGTCCATACTATTAAACTAGTCTTGAAGAACTAAGCTAAAAACTTTTACTTATAGACCTTAATGACAGCTTTGATTTACTAAGAAACAACAATATACCAAACTACAGTGCTCTTTTCCCATGCCTAAGCAGAGATTCTGTAATAGTTTTTGAGTATTTTTGTCTCCTTAGTATAAAAGCTGAATGACCTCTTTATGAGTTATATTTCAGTACAAGACCCAGAGATGTTGGGCATATTTATTGGGACATTTTAATTAACAGAATGTAATTAATGTACTATATCAAAGTGCATTATAAGGTTTGCACTACATCTCTTCACATGTTTGTCATAATTTAAAACATTTCAGTTGGATTCAGGAAGACTGGAATAGTTCAGAAAAGATTAGCTTTTAAGATCTGTGGTAACGGTCATAGTCTTCTAAAACATTTAAATGACCAGAAGTATAATCACAACAAGGGATTAGGTAAGAAGGATGAATATTGCAAAAGAAGCTTTATAGTCAATGAAAGTACAGTACTTTGGATTGGCCAAAATGCACAGTACACATAAAATCAAGGTCATGTAGTTTACTTACTGACCATGTGACTACAGTTCAAAAAGTCACTGCTCCAAAAGCCGTACCTAGTAATCTTCCAAAATTGCTTTTAAATAAAGTTCTTAAATTGTAGCAATAAAACAAAAGGACAATACTGTTTATCAAAAGACACATAAGAAATTTCAACTCTTATGTCTTTGACAGTTATAAAAATCAATATTTGGCTAAGTTATAAACTTGTTTATAATGCAATTATCTGCATAATTCTAGTAATGCTAATGACAGCTATAAGGTCAGAATGTTTTAAAAAAAACACTAAAAACATAAAAATACGTAGCCCCAATATTTACCTGTAGAATATTGTCCATTTATGACTAAATTTCAGCACTTATTATATTACCATTGCTCTAATTTGAAAATCACATCCAAAGAATAAGGCAAAACTACCTACAAAGTGGCATATTTGTTTATTTCTCAATTTGTGAAAATGTCCTTAACTTGTTGATGTAGCAAACAAATTTCAACTCTGCTATGCAAAAGAAGAGACAATAATCTGCTTCGCAATGAACTTTAAAGTTCAATTGCACACAGGCAACATGCTATATATGAAAAAAATTCTAACTGAACTACATGTATTAAATACTGAAAAAAGTTAACAGTTTATTATAATTTACTTTATTTAACAATCTAGGAAGTTCGCAGCCATCAGCAGTTCCAGTGCAATTTCAGGTGCAATTGGGAATTCAGGAATCTCCGTGGAGCTGTTAGTGTAGCGAACCTTGTAAGTAAAATACATGCATACTTTTGATAGCACATGTGAGGGGATCTCTCTAAAATTGACTTCATTAGTTTCATTCTCAGCAAACTGACCTATAAAAGAAAAAAAGGTATGTTCATTATGGGCTGAACTGTGTTCCTCTGAAATTCATATGTTGAAGTCCCAACCCCCCAGTGTTTCAGAATGTGATTATTTGGAGATGGGGTGTTCTGTTTTTTCCTGTTCAGGAAGCATTTTAAATATGGAACGCTTCACAAATTTGCATGTCATTCTTGCACAGGGGCCATGCTATCATTCCAATTTTAGTTTATGAACTGTCAAAGTGAGCATGGAGACGGGGTCTTAAAGAGCTATTAAGGCAAAACAGGATTATTAGCGTGAGCCCTAATTTGATGACTGGTCTCCTTATAAGAGATTAGGTCACAGATACAAGCAGAGGGAAGACAATGTGAAGACATAGGGAGAAGACAGCCATCTAGGAGACAAGCCTCAGGAGAATCCAACCCTGCTGGCACCACGATCTAGAATTTCTATCCTTCAGGACCATGAGAAAATAAATTTCTGTTGTTTAAATTACCCAGCCCATGGTACGTCGTTATGGAAGCCCTACTAAACTATTACAATATGAAAAAAACAAACCCAAATAGCATCAAACAAAATATCAGAGTATAAACATACAAAAAAAATATTTATTAAGATAGGACTTGAGATTCATCGAGACTGAATTTTAAAATTCTAATTCACTCCCAAACTTTGGATACTTAGGGATCTTTTCTTCAGAATCTTAATGGCAGGCTTATTCAAGTGTGAGTAGGAATCAAGTTTTCATGGACCATCAAGAGCCCCGGGCTATACTGGATTGCTATTTAAAAATAACTAAGAAGTGAAATACTATTTACTTTAAAAATCTTTTCAGGAGGAAATGTACTGTTTCCCCCTTTACTTTTTAAAAATATCTTGTTATTGAGATCGTATCAGTGATTTCCCTTTATGTAGTAACACTTTATAAACAATTTTTAGTAATCTCTCAACATTACCTATATAAAAGTTTTATTATTTAGCTTTTGTTATAGAAATAAAATATTTTCTTAGCAGTCAAGCACTAGTACTATGACCTGAATATAAAGGGCAGAAAAATATACTTTCTGAGAATATAGTATTTTAAAAGTTTTCAAATGACTAGGTTGGGAGGTGAGGTGGGGAAAAAGAAGAGCAGGATTCAGCAAAAAATTCACATCAATAAGGTAACTTTTGGTTTGCCAACATTGAAAATTTTCTTTCTTGAACATATATATGAAATATTAGCAATAGGCACTTATTAAATGTTTGAGACTAAACAAATTAGGTTTTTAAAAAATGTATTTTATTGATTATGCTATTAAAGCCCCAATTTGTCCCCCTCCATTGGGTAACCCCATTTCCTCCAGCATCACCCACCTTAGTTCATGTCCATGGGCATGAATGTAAGCTCTTTGGCTGCCCCATTTCCTATATGCTTCTTAACATGCCTGTCTATTTTGTACCTACCAATTTGTGTTTCTTGATCCTTGCACCTTTCCCTTCATTATCACCCTTCCCCCTCCAAACTAGTAACCCTCCAGATGATCTCCATATGTATGATTCTGTTCCTGTTCTGCTTGTTGCTTCATTATTTGGACTCAATTATTGATAGTTGTGAGTTTGTTGCAATTTTAATGTTCATAGTTTTGATCTTCTTCTTGTTATATGAAAGTTCCCCTTGGCATTTCACATAATAATGGCTTGGTGATGATGCATTCCTTTAGTTTTACCTTGTCTGGGAAGCACTTTATCTGCCCTTCAATTCTAAATGATAGTTTCGTTGGATTGAGTAATCTAGGTTGCAGGTCCTTGCTTTTCATCACTTTGAGTACTTCTTGCCAGTCCCTTCTAGCCTTCAAAGTATCTTTTGAGAAATCAGCTGAGAGTCTTAAGGGAACTTCGTACGTTAAGTCTCTGCTTTTCTCTTGATGCTTTTAAGATTCTCTTTATTTTCAAGCTTTGGCATTTTAATTATGATATGTCTTGGTGTGGTCCTCTTTGAGTTCAACTTGTTTGGGACTCTGGACTTGTATGTTTATTTCCTTCACAAATTAGGGAAGTTTTCTTTCATTATTTTTTGAAATGTTTTCAAATTCTTGCTCTTCCTGTTCTCCTGACACCCCTATGATTCGGATGTTGGCATGTTTAAAGATGTCCCAGAGGTTCCTAAGCCTATCATTTTTTTGAATTCTTGTTTCTTCCTTCTGTTCTGATCAAATGCTTTTTTCCTTCCTTGTGTTCCAGACTGTTGATTTGATTGTCAGCTTCATCCCCTCCATTCTTGGTTCCCTACAGAGTATCCTTTTTTCCACTTAATGCAACTTGTATTTCTGCCTAGGTCTTTTTTATGCTGTTTCAGTACCCAATGAGTTTTTGGAGCATCTTGATAAGCAGTGTTTTGAACTCTGCATCTGCTAGGTTGCTTATCTCCATTTCATTTCATTTAGGTCTTTTTCTGGAGTTTTGTTCTGTTCTTTCATTTGGACTATCTCTTTTTGTCTCATTTTGGCAGCCTCCCTGTGTTTGTTTCTGTGATTTAGGTAGTGCTGCTCTGACTCCCTGTATTAGTAGTAAGGCCTATTATAGAAAAGCACGCTTGTTGAGTTGTACGGGCGGGCCTTAGGGCGGGCAACCCACGTCACCACTGTGTTGCTCTGTGTGGGAGAGGGCTTGGAGAGGGGACAATGCTGCTGTCTGACCTCCAGAGTTTGGGGCAGGAGGAAGCTTTCTCCCAGTATTTGCCCTGTTGCCAGTCGCTTCCCCTTCTCCCCCTATGCCACTGGTGCCCTTCCAGCTGTTGCTTGCTCCCTGAGAGGATAGTTCTGCATGAGTCCCAAGTCCCTTGCAGGCCCTTTAGGAGGAGTCTGAGGATCCTGCAGTTTCTTCCACTACCCCACCCCCCACTGGTTTTTACAGCCAGAGGTTATGGGGATTTATCTTCCTGGAGCTAGAACCCTGGGCTATGTGTGGTCTGGACGGGGGCTGGGAATCCCTTGCTCGTGAGGTATCCCTCCTGGTTTTTATCCACCACACAGGGATGCGGGGCCGCTGCTTCCTATCTCTGCACCTCTCCATCTCCTGGCACCTCTCCGTGTCTTCGCTCCGCCTACCATCAGGACATATGTGGCTTCTTTAAATCTTGGGTTGTCGGACTTCCATACAGCTTGACTTTCCTACAATTCAGGGTGATATTTGTTGGTAGTCTAGCTGTATATTTTGCTGTAGTTGTACTTGAAGGCGAGGTGTGTTTACCTAGGCCTCCATCTTGATGACAAACATTATGTTTTCTTTTTGAGGTGAAATTCTTATCACATAAAATCAACCATTTTGAAGTGTACATTTCACAATGTTGTATAGCCATCCCACCTATCTTGTTCTAAAACACCTTATCACCCCCAAATAAAAACCCTGTTCCCCTTAGCAATTACTCCCCATTTCCCTACCCCAATCTACTTTCTATCTCTATGGATTTAACTGTTCTGGATATTCCATACAAATGGAATCATAAACTTGCTGCCTTCTGTGGATGCTTCTTTCATTTACAATAATGTTTTAAAGGTGCATCCACCTTGCAGCATGTATTAGTACTTCATTCCTCCTTAGTAAAAACATCAGTTTGGGGCTGAAAGTTTGATCTTTAAGATAAAGCTCTTATTTTTATTTTTTATTTTTAAATCCTTACCTGAGGATGTACTCTTTAATTTTAGAGATAGGGGTGGGTGGGGGAGAGAAGGAGGAAAAGAGAGAGACAGAGACAGAGACAGACAGACAGACATTCATTGATCAGTTGCCTCCCATATACTCCCTGACCGGGGATCGAATCTGCAACCTCTATGTGCCCTGATTGGGGATCGAATCTGTAACTTTTTGATGTACAGGATGACTAAAGCTATTTTTAAATTAAAGGAGAACAAGCTTACAAAAAAGCAAAAATCCTTTAATTTTAATTTTTAACTAAAATTTCTGGTGTGTCCATAATTTCCCCCTTAAAGTACATCCTAGTTTTGCCCAGGAGAAAATGTTTCAACCCAGGATCAAGGAGTCCTGCTAGCACCCAGACTTGGGTTCCTAAGTCCCATTAGAAGACATCAGGGGTCTTTGTAAAGGGGAAAAAAATCTTTTTTCTTTCTTTCCTGTACAGACTGTATTTCATGGTAACCATAGTTTTTAAAGGAAAAGTCTAATTAATAAGTGCAGAAGAAATTATGCATTTAGAAAACCAGTGTTTTCTAACCCCAAATGAAGTATGTCTCAGTGGTGATCACAATGAATTCTAAAACCATTATATGAAAGTCTAACTGGAGCACTGTTCATGGATGAATGAGCTTGATAACCCTGGTTCACTAATCAATCTTGACATTGCTAAAAGATGTGTTACAACAGAATACAATAATACCAACTATGAAGTATTATTGCCTAGTAAAATGAACCAGCTACTAATCAAGCCTCTGGAGTTCTAATTATGAGTATACAAGACAAAACATTAAGTCTAACCAGGATGTGGACATTATATAAATGTACTTGTTTCTTTGCAAAACTGATGGTCTGTAAAAAAGGGAGAGTTGAGGGAGACTATCAAAATTTTGTAAATGCAACAACAATGTCAGAGATTTGATTGAAATATTCTTTAAAAAGTGAGAATAGATGCAACAAGATTGGCAAAATGTTGATAACTACTCACGCTATGTACATGGAGGCGTATTATTCTATTTCCATGTATGTTTTTAAATAACCATAGTAAAAAATATAGAAAAGGAATTGCAAAAAACACCAAACAGCCAGAACAATCTTGGAAAAAAGAAGTTGGAAGCCTCGCACGTCTCAATTTCAAAACCTGAACAATAAGACCATTCAATGGGGTAAAGAATGGTACCTTCAACAAAGGATAGTGGTATGTCCACATGTAAAAGAATAATCATACAAAAATTAACTTAAAATCAAAGACCTAACTATAAGAGCTAAAACCACTGAACTCTTATAAGAAAACAGAGGGGTAAATCTTCATGACATTGGATTTGGCAATAGATTTTTAGACAGGACTCCAAAAAACCCACAAACAACAGAAGGGGTAAAAGATAAACTAGGCTTTATCACATAAAAAACTTTTATTCATTAAAACATACTATTAAATGACAACCCACAGAATGGGAGAAAATATAAGCATATCATGTGTCTGATAAGAATCTAGTGTCCAGAATTTATAAAGAACTCTTACAACTCAACAATGAAAAAGACAACCCCATTAAAAAGTGGACGTGAAGAGACATTTCTCCAGAGGATACACAAACAGCCAGCAAGCACATGAAGATATATTCAACACCATTAGTCATTAGGGAAATGCTAATCAAAACCACAATGAGATACCACTTCATACCCATTAAAATGGCTGGAATAAAACAACTGAAATAAATGATGTGGACAGAAAACCACATGAGAACACTCATACACTGCTGGCAGGAATGTAAAATGGTTCAGCCACTGTGCAAAGTTTGGCATTTCCTCTAAAAGTTAAACATAGAAATTACCATACGTTCCAGAAACTCCAATCCTCAGAAAATTTTTTCTTGAGATAAAAAAATTACCTCAAAGAAAATGTTAAGAGTAGACATTTGGGAGGTGGTAACTTCTACAGATAAACTTTAGAAGTAGGAGCATAAATCAACAGAGTCCTGTGTGGAAGAAGGTGACCATGGAAACTAACCTAGGGAAATGATCCTTCCTATTACAAATTAACCAATTTGGTTTTATTGAAACTAGTATAAATAGCAATACATTTAATATGGCAGAAACCAACTTTTTCCCAATGCAACATAGTCATGCAATATTCAGATATTTACTCTCTCTTTTAAATGTCGTAAGTCTCTTAATCCAACTTAAAAATACATTCATCAAACACTGAAAGTGAGGATAAATGAAGAGAAAATAAAGAAATCTTCCTACCTGGGCCACTCAACATGGCTTTTATTGTTCCTGATGTTAGTGCATGTTCCCTCTTTACAATAAATTCGTGACCATCTGAAGATATCAATTTGACATACATGGCATCGGGGCCTTCACAGCCACCATAGGTTTTCTCTTCTCCATCTAAAGTAAAGTAGTAAAATGATTTTTAAATCACAACATTTATTGACAATAAATAGGTTTACCAAGGTTTGAAGAACTCACACCAGAAAAACTTCTGGAGGGTAACAGCGACCCCAAGATTTTAAAGTTTTTAAACTTCTTATTGTTCTCTATACATTTTCCAATGTCAGAGTAAAATTTACATTCAAGGATTGTACTTTGGATGAAAATTTACCAGTATTTTCCAAGGAAGTATTACTAACAATATTTTTGTGACTACAGCAGCACATTCAAACTTGAAGACTACACCATGTAAGCTCAACTTCCGACGAGTCCAAACTGTAAATGTTAGGGATCCATAAAGATGATTTTGAGAATAATGTATTCCTTAGCTTAAATTATTGCACAAATGAAAGTAATGAACACAGACAAATGTCAGTCTTTAAAAATGGAAAGTAGAGGTGAGGAGACAGAGCGCCTAAATGTCACTTGCTACCAGCACACCCATTGCTGTCATTCGGTTAGCTCGATTTAACTTTCCGGGGGAGTATATATTTTTGTATATTCCTTTAAGATCTTTCTCACACGTATAACTTCTACAATATTGTACAGACAGAATTTTAACATTTATGGTTACCAATATCTGAAAGAACATTTCTTATGGCTTATTCTAAAAATTTAGGGAGCCCTAGAGAGAAGTAGAAATACTTTTAGCATTTTTTGGAAGGTAAACATTTTATATGTCTGTTGGGAAAGTTTCTAATATCTGAAGGTACAATTTATTCACTAGTAATCCTAAGTTTTACTTGGTACAACATGTTACTAATCTGTCCCCAAGAATACACAACAAACATAAGCTGTTGATTTCAACAACTACTTTCTGTCTACTCTGATCATTTTCTGACTTGCATTCACTGACATCAAAGGCCTACCTTTGAGAAGAAAAACCAGCTTCTACCAGTTGAAATACTTACCCATTATTTTCTTATGAAACTTACCCATTATGCTCTTATGAAATTCTACTTCGCTTCCACAGGAAGTTTAGCAGTTTCCTGAAAATATAACAACGCTATATTAAGACTAATGCTGAAATAACATGTTTTCACTATTATTTAGTATGTCCTTGGTGTTACAAGTCTCTCTCTCTCTCTCTCTCAAGCAAGAAGTTCCAAGCCACTGCAATAAGCAGTATCAAGTTTCTGAACACCTGAGACAATAAAGTTGAGATACAGATTTACCGGTTTATTTTCCTTTAAGGTAACTATCGTGACAATAATTTAAAAATACAGATGCTTTTTATTAGGACCTAGACTGAACTTGAAGAGATCCTTGGTCTTAATCATTTTCCTATACACACTGTTCAACCTGATACTGATAGACACTAATAACAAGTACTTGCTGAACAAGTGACAGCTTGATAAATACAAGGACATGAAGTGGCTTTCATGAGAATGAAAAAAAGCTTGTGCTCTTCTTATGAAAATGTGCACATCCACAATACATTTTACTGTTTCTGACCTTCTGCATACAGGCCACCAAAGTTCTGAAATTTAACAGCACAGTGGTAAAGATGTGTAATTTTTTAAGAAATCTTAAATTTGCCCTGGCTGGTGTAGCTCAGTGGATTGAGCGCGGGCCTGTGAACCAAAGGATCGTGGTTCGATTCCCAGTCAGGGCACATGCCTGGGTTGCAGGCCAGTTCCCGGCAGGGGACGCATGAGAGGCAACCACACATTGATGTTTCTCTCCCTCTCTCTTTCCCTTCCCCTCTTAAGATAAATAAATAAAATGTTTTTAAAAAAAAGAAATCTTAAAATTTAAAAATAAGGTGATTGCTAAATGAAAAGGGTTCATGTTTTCAGTAATTTGTATTGTAACAACATTTTTTCAAAGGAGGATTTTATTAATACCAATATTATTTTTATGCCATTATGAGGAAAGCCGCATACCCTCGTTACCCTTTTCTCTAAGAAATTCCTGACCAATATTTAAAGGAAGGGTCAACCAATGAGCCACATTTTAGAGAAAGAAAGGAACTTGGAGATAACCTATGTCATCCCTCACCTTAAAAAACAAATAGGATGAATGACTTGTTCCAAAGACGACGAATAGTGCTGTAGTGGGAGCAGAAATTAAGTCTGTTAGTCCAGTACACTTGCTAAGCACTGAGAGGTAGTTAAAGGGTCATTTTTAATGTGGGGTCAGGGCCGCAGTGGCAATACAACATTACCACCAATAGTTGAGGGCCTTGTAAGTGGTAAACATTGGATTAAATGCCTTATATACATTATCTTATTTTATCATGACACTTTCACAAGGGAATTATTGTACCAATTTTAAACATTTCATTTACTTATTTTTAGAGAAAGGGGAAAAGGGGTAGAAAGAGAAGCAGAAAAACGTCAATATGTTGCATTTTGCACTCCTCAAGCCCCAACCTGGAACCTGGTCTACAACCCAGGCATGTGCCCTGACCAGGAATCAAACCAGTGACCCTTTCGCAGGCAGCAAGCACAGCACTCAATCCACTGAGCCACACCAGCCAGGGCTGCTCCCATTTTAAAGATGAAGAAATACTCAGAGGCTGCTACTTGCCCAAGGCTTCTACAGCTTAAGCGGCAGCTCAAGGATTTAAACCTAGGTAGGCAGGTTTTATAGCCCAAATCCCCTTCCATTTCCATACTGCCAAGGTTAAAAAATTCTGGCTCCAGCTGAAGTTTCTTATCCACAACTGCTGAGAGCTGCTGATATATTTCCCTAGAACCTTGTCTAAGATTTAAAAACAGTACCATGTCATTTTATGGTAATAATGGTAGGCGATTAAAAATTCACCAGTAATTACTTCTGTTCATACTGCTTTGTAATCATCCTTCTAAAACACAAACAAAGCAAAAAAGGACAAGATGCTAGAAAAGCCAGAAGAACAAGAATTTCAAGTGCCAACTTTTTCGTCTGAAAAATTTTCAGAGCAAAATATCTAAAATGTTTACTTAACTAGCAGTAGCTAAGCAACCATGCAAAGTCAAATCATAGAAGCCCTTTGGGTAGCAACAGTTTCTCCACGGACTTCTTAATATAGTAAATCAATTCCACCATTTATACAGGGGTTAAAGGGGGAGGGGGAACATTCCCATCATTTACAAAGAAAGAATATAACAACAGCAAGAATTAAGCAAATACTAAATCCGAGGTAGAAGCTAAAAATATTTAAAATATGATTAAGTTTGGACTTAACCCACAAATTACCTACAGAAATCTAAGTTTGAGGTGGCAAAAATCTGTTTGAATATTTGAGCATCTATTTCATAACTGAGCTAAATCCTAGAAATGTGAATTAGGCAGATAAAAGCAACTGGTCAAGGAGCGTGGGCTGAGAGCAGGTGTAGGCAGAAGACAAAGTGTAAACAGAGGCCTGAGATGTCACTGTACCCTGAAAGTGTTACATATAAACGTTAGTCTTTCAAGGTTTTTACTTTTTTTTTTTGGTAACAAACAGGAATTCTAGGTAAGCCTAGGGCCTACACTGAAATCAGTTTTGAATCTAGTATCATTGAACACTGAAAAGATCTTTGAACAGCCTATCCTATTTCTGATTTGAAATTTTCATATACTATATTGCTACATGGATTTTTTTACTATATTTTGTTCCATCAACCTGTTTATACCTGACAAATATCCCGTTTTAATTACAATAGCATTATAAACATGTTTTGCTATACGACTGGGCAATTCCCTTTTTGTTATTACACATTTCTTGTTAGGTCTACTTTGGGATACAGTTTTTATTATAAATGGGATCTGTTTTCCTATTATACTTTCTGAAAAGTTATAGCTGGAGTTTTAAAAAAAGCTTTTAAAATTCAGTAAGTTTATCTTGTATCGCTCCATCTTTGCTGAACTCTCTTAATAGTCCCAAGTTTTTAGTTAATTTGCTCAGATTATTTAAGTAGGATTATAGCAACTAAATCTATTCTTTGTACCTTTTTTTTACATTGCATATTTACTAAGAAAAAAATGTTAGATGTCTCATGTCACTCACAAATACACTGCAGATTAAAGTACCAAATGTAAAAACACCACTCTGGAAAAAGAGATGAAAACAATACAAGTGGTTCATAGACCTGTAGAAGAAATGCTTGGCCTCAATGATAATCAGTAAAATGCAAACAAATATTCAAACTTGCTAAGAATCAGTGTTGAAGGGGAGGGGAAATGGATGATACCAAATAAAAGGCGCAACAGTTTTGCAAGGCAGCAGCATTCCAGGATTTTAGAGAAATCCTGGCATCGTGTGCAAAGGCAAGTAGGTTCTTTACAATAGTTATGTGTACAAGTGAAAAACTGAAAATACCTTAAAAGGTGCACCAATTAAGGAATAAGCTAAATAGAAAACAGTATATCTATACTTATAAAATATTATGAGGCAGTGAAAAAGGAAAAAGTTAAACCTATATTTGCTATGACATAATAATACCAAAATAAAATTTTATTTTTTGCTGTAGCCTGAAGGGTTGTGGGTTGGATTCCCAGCCAGGGCACATACCCAGGTTACCCGTATGGGCCCCAGTCAGGGTCTGTAATTACTTTGCAATCATTAAGCCTTGGAGTTAAAGAAATTTGCTGTTACAATGGCCTGATGGAGTCAGATGTCACTGCATCAGTTCCAGTGCTGCTTGGGTGCCCCAACCAGGGACCGAAACTGCAACCCAGCTATGTGTCCTGACCAAGAATTGAGCCCACGACCCTTCAATTTATGGGATAATGCTCCAACCGACTGAGTCACACTGGCCAGAGCAACATTGAGGACAATTTTAAATTAAGTTGTTTAAACCGGCTGAAGGCCAGCTTGAAAAAAATTGAAAAAGAAGCTGAATTAAGATCCAGGTCAAGCCCTGGCTGGTGTGGCTCAGTGGATTGAGCCTGGCCTGTGGACCAAAAGGTTAACAGTTTGATTCCCAGTCAGGGTACATGCCTGGGTTGTGTGCCAGGTCCCCAGTTGGGAGTGTGCAAGAGGCAGCTGACTGATGTTTCTCTTCCTTTCTTTCTCCTTCCTTTCCTCTCTCTAAAAATAAATAAATATTAAAAAAAAAAAAAAAGATTCAGGTCAAGATGAAGACATAGGTAATCACACTTTGCCTCCATGCACAACTTTAGCAAAAATTACAACTAGACTACAAAACAAGTATCACCAGATTCGTCAGAAAATCAGTAAGTATGGAAGTCCAACAACCAAGGATTTAAAAGAAGCCACATTCATCCAGATGGGTGACTTTCCTACCACAGGCCACACTACTAAGATGGAGTTAAAGAGCTCTCTAGCCTGATACACAGAAACAAACACAGGGAGGCTGCCAAAATGAGGAGACACAGAAATATGGCCCAAATGAAAGAAGAGAACAAAGCTCCAGAATAAGAACTAAATGGCATGGAGATAAGCAACAGTCTGAAATACTGCTTAACAGGATGCTCAAGAAACTCATTGGGTACTCAACAGCATAAAAAAGACCCAGGCAGAAATACAGCATTAAGTGAAATAAAGGAAAATCTACAGTGAACCAACAGTAGAAGGGTTGAAGCTGAGAATCAAATCAACAATCTGGAACATAAAGAGAAAAGCATTCAATCAGAACAGTAAAAAGGAAAAATAATTTTTAAAAAATGAAGATAGAATACGGAGCCTCTGGGATATCTCCAAATGTACCAACACCCGAACCATTGGGGTGCCAGGAGAGGAAAAGCAAAAAATTGAAAACTTTAAAAAGAAGAAGAAGAAGAAGAAGAAGTAGTAGTAGTAGTAGTTGTTCCTAATTTGCTGAAGGAAATAAACATACAAGTTGAGGAAGGGCAGAGAAACCCAAACAAGTTGGACCCAAAGAGGACCACAACAAGACACATCATAATTAAAATGCCAAAATTTAAAGAGAAAGTCTTGAAAGCAGCAAGAGAAAAGCAGAGACTTACCTACAAAGAAGTTCCCTTAAGACTGTCGGCTGATTTCTCAAAAGATACTTTGAAGGCTAGAAGGAACTGGCAAGAAGTACTCAAAAGTCATGAAAGGCAAGGACCTACATCCAAGATTACTCTATCAAGCAAAGCTTTCATTTAGAATGGAAGGGCAGATAAAGTGCTTCTCAGACAAGGTAAAACTAAAGGAGTTCATCATCACCAAGCCATCGTTATACGAAATGCTAAAGGGAACTATGGAAGAAAAAGATCAAAACTATGAACATGAAAGTTGAACAAAGTCAAAACTATTGACAACTGAATCTAAAAAACAAACTAAGCAAACAAGCACAAAAGGAACAGAATCCTAGAGATCATTTGAAGAGTTATCAGCCGGGAAGGGGAAAAGGGGAGAATGGGAGAAAAAGTGCAGGGATTAAGCAATACAAATTGGTTGTTACATAATAGAGTGATGTTAAGAACCATATAGGAAATGGAGTAGACAAAGAACTTATATGCATGACCCATGGACATGACCAATAAGGGAGGGGATTGCTGGAGGGAACAGAGGTACCTGGCAGAGAGGTGCAAAGCGGGATATATTGGGACAACTTTAATAGCATAATCAATTAAATAAATATACTTTTAAAATTTATTTTTTAACCTCACTTGAGGACATGCTTATTGACTGGGGAAATGAGGGGGAGAGGGGGAGGGAGAGGGAGAGAAACATTGATTGGCTGTCTCCTATGCACCCTGAATGGGATGGGACAGAAACCTCAACCTAGGCATGTACCCTGACAGGGAATCAAACATGACCTTTTGGTTCATATGACGTCATTCGATCAACTGAACCACACCAGCCAGGGCTGACCCTTTTTTCCCTTAATTTTATTTTTCAATGACAGTTTACATTGAACATTATTTTGTAAGTTTCAGGTGCACAGCGCAGTGGTTAGGCAATCATATACTTTACAAAGAGTTCTCCCCACCCCCAATATTTCTAGTACCCACCTGGCATCAGACAGAGTTACTACATTATTATTAACTATAGTCCCTATGCTGTACTTTACCTCTCTATGACAAGATAAACTGTTCATTTTTTAAATTATTTTTATTTTCAATTATGGTTGACTCAACTCAGTGATTAGATATTACATAACTTATTAAGTGATCACTCTGATATAACTTGTACATATCTGACACCATACATAGTTTAATACTAGACTATTATCAACTAGATTCCCTATGCTGTATTTTAGATCCCTATGACTATTCTGTAACAACCAATCTGTACTTCTTAATGTCTTCACCTTTTCACCCAACCCCCCAACTCCCTCCCATCTGGTAGTCACCAAGAAAACTTTGTTTTTTAAAAAGCAGTTTAGAATGACACGTACAGTTTGATGCCATTATGTAAAATAAGTGACTTCTTGCCTATTAATCATGTTTCCTGAAGATAAATAAATGCATAAAAACGCATGTTCAAAAGTGTAAACAACTAGAAAACTATGATTTAAAGCTTATTTTTAAAAAGCAACAAATAAACATGCAGAACCAAGCAGCAATGAAGGGAATGATGGTCTGTCAGCCTGATGATTATTAACTATATATAATATGATTAATTGGAAAACAAAGTAAATTAATTACATTAACCAAAAATTAACTAATGTTCAGGCTATTTGAAGAGGCTTTGGCCACATAAAAGAAACTGACAGAAGTTAGGACACAATTCCAATCTATAAAAAGACATCAAAATATCCTGCCTAGTCCTGGGTGGTGTAGCTCAGTGGATTGAGTGCAGGCCTGGGAACCAAAGGATCGCGGTTCGATTCCCAGTCAGGGCACATGCCTAGACTGCAGACAAGTTCCCGGCAGGGGACGCACGAGAGGCAACCACACACTGATGTATTGATGTTTCTCTCCCTCTCTCCTTCCCTTCCCCTCTAAAGATAAATAAACAAAATCTTAAAAAAAAAAAAAAAAAAAAAAAAAAATTCCTGCCTAGCGCCTAGCATGTGCATATAGTGTCACTGATTTCATGTTTCTGAGGATAAGTTTAAAAATTCTCATTCTGGCCATTCAACTTAACATGATGCTCCTATATTTAACTCTCAGGTAAATGGTCTTAGTATTAATACTCTTAGCAAACAGTATCCTTCCTCATGTTTTCTTCCACTGTGCAATTCATAGTTTTCTCCACTATTAACTACAAATGCTTCACATCCACCTTTGTAAGTAGGTCTTTTTAGATCTATCTGTCACCAATTACTGGTAATTGTAAGTCCTTCCAAGGCAGGAAGGTTCTTTCTTTGTGACCCACATATCTAGCACACAATGTAATTATGTGATAATGTTAACAGAATAAAGTTCATACAATAATGTACCTGGCACATAGTATTTTCCTCAGCTTTCCAAGAAAATAGTTATTCAACGACACCATGCTTTTGACCAAGGTTGATTCTTTTCATATTTTTCCCTGATTATATCCTTTAACAAACTGAAATTTTCAGATAACCACAATAAAAACTGTTCTTTCTCAGAAACATCTATTTAAGTTTACTGAAATATTATGGGTTATATTGGGGGAAGGAAGTACCCAAGAAAGGGGACAGTATTCTACCTTTCACAACAGAATTAAGTCTGAATTCTTTTTTTTTAAAGACATACATCAGGATCAACCATTTTTTCTACATTCTAGGCATTTTCCGCTTTTCTAAAAAAATATTTATTTATTTATTTTTAGAGAGGGGGAGGGGAGGAGAAAGAGAGGGAGAGAAACATCAATGTGTGGTTGCCTTTCACGTGGCCCCCACTGGGGAGCTGGCCCACTGCCCAGGCATGTGCCCTGACTGGGAACTGAACCCTTTGATTCGCAGCCTGTGCTCAATCCACTGAGCTACACCAGCCAGGGCTGAATTCTAATTCTTAAAACAATTATATTTTAAAGACTTCCAGGGCATAGACACATTATGAAGTTATAACCAAAATGTCAGTCTCACAATTCTTCAGACACTACATAAATTGTTAGCTATAAAATAAGTGTATAAAACATGTATTCCTGTACATGATTTCTGGAATTTCATATTTCCTACAACTAACTCAGTTATCTTCACAGTTCTATCTTGAGACTCAAATAGGTTAGGTGATTAAGACTTGTTTCTTCACTTCCAAAAAAAAAAAAAAAGGAGGAGGGACCTAAACTGTGTCTTAAGTTCCTCCCAACTCTACCATTTCATGACTCAACTCATCAGTAATTCATCCTCCCTCTACAACAAATGCCTGGAATTCCCAATTTCCCATCTTTATTAAACGGAGCAGCTCCCGTGTGTGTTCCTACTGAGCATATCTAACCCCTGCAAACTATATAATCTCCCTTAGACAGTAATCTCCGAGCTCCTTTGTTTTGTTAAAAAGTATGAGCAAATAGTCCCACTATGTAGTGAATACGTAACTATAGATTCTTACATTGTAAAACGACTTAAAAGAACCTTTAAAATACTGGGCTAAAAATAAATATAAAAAAATAAACATTTAGAGCAAGTCAGTTAAAATGGATTAAGACATTATCAGTGTAAGTGCAAAGACTTTCCAGATTTTCTAGTACTGAAAAATATACAAAACCCTTCAAAACAAGCCTTTTACAAGACAAACTAATACTACTTTAGAACTTGATATATAAGACTGATTATAACTTCCGTTTACAAACTATTGTCTAATTATATTACAAAATTATCATAAGGTAATGAAACTGGCACCTCCATTTGAAGTTTATATATATTTATAGATACTATATTTTGGGGAATGGAAGATAATTGTGTTTGTTTTCTTAGATTTGTTTGTTTAACCTGCTATTAAAGAGCTCACCAGGACTGGCACCGCCCACGTCCCACTGTCCTTGCACCCCTACCTCCCTGCCCTCTCTAATGTACCCAAATTCCAACGCCGCCAAACCCAATTCTCTGCCTGGCTCAGGCCTCAAAGAAGTGAGCATGGCTGGAGAAAAGACACAACCATATTGGCTGATCTTAATTTTAATTTCATGCCCATATCCTTTAAATAAGCACTTGGATCCTCCTAGCAAATTGGCTCTCCTACTCTGAGAAAGTTTACAGCTTCTTCAAAACCTCCAATACCCATCTCTTCCCTGCCCTGACCACTTATTTCATCAAGAAAATGGAAACAATCGCTAAGCCGTATCTTATGTCTTTCATCCTACCTGCATGTATGATAGGGGACCCAACCCCCCCCGGAATTTAATTATAAAAAATTCTGTATGTCTTCTTACACTTTTAAACTTCAGTTACTTTCAAAGTACTCTCCATTTGATGCAACAAACCTATCAAGATGTCCTACGGCTCAAAACAATTTTTGAACTTTGGATTTTGATGCCTTTTAGAGCTTCTGCCATTTTTTGTTTCACCTCTTCCACACTGGCAAAAATGTTTCCCTTTGAGGACTTTTTTTCATTCAGGAAACAAACAAAAAATTTACCTGGGGTGAGATTGGGTGAACTGGGAGAGTGGGGCACTAGGGTCATGCCATTTTGGGGCAAAAACTTCTGAACACTCAATGGTATGGGCAGGTGTGATTGTAAATCACCCATCATGAAACAGGCAAAAGCATTGAGTCTTCAAAAAAAATTCACTGAAGTGGAACGCAGCCTCTTTCAACAATGCCAGTTGGCGTACTGATTACAGATGGGTTCCTAGAACACTCATCCAACAGGAGGAGCCTTCGAGGGACCCACCCTTCAGAAGATGATCCTAGTTTTTTAGGTACCCCTCCCTTGTACACCATATACTGTCTACCCATCTGTTTCAAAAGTAAAGTAGAAACCATCCTTCTATACAAGGCCAACCTTTCCACGTAAGGACATTCATTTATCCAAAGATTTTCTTGCCATTATCCCCAACAACTCAATAAAAATGCTGTAATATCACTAGCACTCATTTCTCCTTAACCCACTCTTGGCCCACCAGTTCATTCAAAGGGCTCTTATCGAATTTCAACTACTTTACTTGGTCACATGATCAATTTCAATCCTCCTCTTATTCCCAGCAGGGTTTCACAGTAGACTTATGACCTCCTTCCTGAAGTTTCCTACTCTGAGTATTCCTGTTACACTTTTCTTCTCCCACCGCTGTTTGCTCTTCTGACCAGAGTGCCCCCAGCCACCTCCCTCTTCTCCATTAATGCTCTCTACTTGATGTCCTCCAGACTAAAGATTTAAAATATCATTTATAAAGTCTGACTCCCAGGTGACCTCTTTAGCCAGACATATCCCCTGAGAAACAGTAGTGCAAATCCAACTTGGCTACTGCACAGATTCTGAGCTGTATACTAGTTATCAAACTCAGTACATCCTTTAAAGAGCTCCTGATTTATTCCTCAGAAACCAGTGCACCCTCACCAGCCTTCCTAATTTCAGCTCACCCAGGTGTTCGGGCAAAACATCAATTTCTCAAAAAAAAAGTTTTTTGTTGTTTGTTTGTTTTAGTCCCAGGCATGAAAGTAAGACCCATTTGGCTCCATCTTAAAATTACATTCTAAATCAAACCATTTCTCACTAACTTACAACTCAACACCTCTAGTTTAAGCCACCATTTCTCAACTGGACTATAATTGAGGCTCCTTAGGAGCTGGTTTCCCCAGTTTCTTCCAACTTGGTCTATTCTCCACCCAGAAACTAGTCATCAAAAGCATAAATCAGTTGTCGCTCCCACGTACAAAATCCTCTAATGGCTTCTCATTACAGACAGAAAAATGAATATCAAGGTCCATCTTATTTAGACCTTGTTAATCACCCTGAACTCCTCTCCCACCACCCTTCCTTCACTGTGCACCAGCCACACTGGTGTCCTCAGAATTTTAATAGGTCAGGTTCATTCCTCCCATAAGGTTGCATTTGCAGCTAATGCTATCTAAAATTTCTTCCCGCACATTTTCCTCATCATTTTGGTCTTCAGGCAAAACATCAGCTCCGCAGAGAGGTAGATCTTTGTTCACATCCCAACCAAAATTAGACAACCCCAACCTACTCACTCTGACTTAATCTAACTGTAATCTCACTATATTTTCTTCACATTCATCACCACCTGGAACTTATTTGCATACTTTCTGCGTATCCACCCTTTCTTCAAGCTCCAAGAGGGCAGGACTATACAGTGGCATATAGTGGATGCTCAATAAATATTGAGCACTTATTAGAGTGGATGATCTCTAATGAACGGGACCATTTTTTTTTAATAACCAAGGTTTTAAATTTCAGGCATCACTGGATGAGCTTTTTTGATCTTAAAAAGTGTAAATGTTTAGCACAGGTTAGCTAAAACGCATTAACATGTATTAATGTAACGGCAAAGATTTCCCAGGTTATTTTCTAGTACTGAAAATCTACCCCCAAAAACTCCAAACAGCATTTTATAAGACATAATTATATACGCTTACATACACATATTTTTGGAGTGACAGATATTAAGTCTCATAAATAAGGAAAAAAGGAGAGTCATTTAAAAATGAAGTCTGAAGCCCAAATCACTGGCAATAAACAGTAACATCCACTATGGGACCATAGCAGTACCCTTGTCATTGTATTTCCAGAATGAATGAATCCACGTGTGAACTGTGATTTAAACGAGGTTAGAAATTTATCATTTTTGTCCACTAAACAGAAAACAACTACAGGGGGATCAAAAAGCAAATTTGGCAGTGTGAAAATAAGCTTTTAAAACTCTAAAGGATTCCAGTTGTTTTCTACACTGAAGGCGATGCAGGGTAGAAATGCTGACAATTAATGACACGAACTCCACAGCTATAGGTTACTAAAGAGGTTTTAGTTTCATAAGAGGAACTCAGGGACCACTGTACTTGGCACTAGATACTCCTTTCGGGTAAGACTGGGAGGTAGAGGCGCGACAGCCTGAAACCACCAAGTCGGCCAGAGAAGGCCCAGTAAGTTGCCCACAAGGTAAACTTCTCGGGGTCCCGCAGCTGGAAAGAGCGAGGGTACCCTAGTATGACTGGGGACTGCCTCCAAGAAAAGAACGAATCTTAGTGCATGTGAGGAAAACAAAAATAAAATGCCACAGAGCTGCCATGTCCTAACTCCACCCTCCGCGTGCTCAGCCCACAGTTGGCCCCGTCTCCGCGCCACCGCCCCTCCTTCCACTCGTTTCCTAGCCCACCGAACGGCGCCGGGAAAGGTCCGGCCGTCCTCTTCTCCCCTCCCCCAAGCCAGAGGCAGTGGAGGCCCGAGGAGGTTGGGAGCTTCCGTTCCTTCCCCGCCCAAATGGGAAGAGGTGGGCAGTGGGGAAAAGAGCGTGCCCCGCACGAGTCCCTGTCTTCCTCCATGCAGACCCAGAGCTCCGTTCCCACCCAAACCCCAGACTCACCGGTTAGCGCCGCAGCCACTGCACCAGGTCCCCGCACACCGCCACAGCCCCCACTCCAGGGCCGCCCCCCCACCCCAGAAGCCTGCCGCCGTTGGTTCCGGGGCAGTTGGAGGAATTACTTCCGCCGGGTCACGGACGCTTTCTACCACACGCGCGAGATTAGTATCTGGTAAGGCGGAGATGCACTAAGAGAGCGTCGCCCACTTCCGTCCACAGGAAGTGCACAGCGCCCCCTTCTGTCAATGCTACACTACCCCAGGCCAGTGTCTGGGTTCAGCAATCACTGGCAAATCTCAACCAATGTGATACTATGTCTTCTGATTCCCCGTATGCAGCGCCGACCCTGATCCAATCTCCTTTGGGACGGTATCCTCAGGGAGAGGCTCCTGGGCGCCGAGGCCGCACTGCATCCTGGGACTTGTAGTTTCTCCGGTCGATCCGTCGGGTTTGGTCGGGGCAGTAGTGCATCCTGGGACTTGTAGTTTATCATGCTGGGTTTTAGGTTTTGGGATTTGGGCGATTTTAGAAGTTGTTCCTGCCTCTCTTTTGCGGGTACGCCTGGAGGCCAGATACTCTCTGCAGAAGAGAGATCGAGAGATGGGAGTGCGGCTTCTATGCTAATAAGATCGTGTTTTTTTTAGGAAGCAACACCTTTATTGTGAGAAGTTGCAGTGTGTACTTGAAGAGCTTCTCAATTGCTCACGCAATCAGCTGGCCTCATTTCCTCTCTTCCTGGTACCGTTCAGTGTTTTCCGAAAATTGCCCCTCCCCTCCGTCCCCTCCCATCCCGGGGGTTGCTCAGCTCTTCGGATTCAGAGATCGTTCACAGAAATTCAGGCCTGTGCAGCTAACATTTAATTCTGAGACCATCTGTGTTACTCCACGCCCCCTCTGCCCCCGCACCCTTTCTTGCTCTCTCTCAACCTACCCAGCGTTTTTACTTGCTTTTCTGTGGTTAACATCAGGCACCCTTCCAAGAAGGCTGAAAGAGCTAAATATTCACCCTTTTTAAAGGACTGTTGCACGTAGGAAAAGTAGGACCAAAAAGCTCACCATCGCAAGTTACTCAGCTAAGCCCTATCGCGCCATAAAGGGATACAGATACAGACGATCCAAAGCTTGTGGACCTAATTAATGACTTTTGCCTGGAAAACATTTTCAGTTGATTTGGCAGATAAGTTGTATTGCTTTTTACCGAAAGACTTTCCTGGGTTAACTTATCAAAGTCTTTGCAAAAATTGTGAAAATTTTTTGGTTGTAATGGTACTAAGAGTTTGAAGGGGAGGAGACGCAATGGCATGAGAAGAGGAGGCAGTGGGCCCATTTTCAGACTTGTTCTTCTTTACTTCTGAAGTGTCTTTTTCTCTCCTATCTTGCCCTTTTTTGCTCCCTACATTATCACCCTATAAAGGATGATAGTAATCTAGAGAATGATACAATTTTCCAGGTGAGGATACTGAAGCTAGCTAATGCTAGACTTAAGGTTAGAATCAAGGGTAAGACTTTTTTTCTTTTGTGCAAAATTTTATTTTATTTAAAAATATTTATGATATCAGTATACATGTTTATTTTAAAAATGCAGAAATTGCAGATAAGTTTTTTTTTTTCCATGACCTTCTACACAGATCATGCACTTGATTGTTCTGATGTGTAGCCTGTATTGTTGACAGAAGCCACTGTCAGGATAGAATATGGAGAGAGAATGGTTTCCTATAGGCAAAAGTGTCAGACACAGGTGCATTCTGTCTCCCTATTAGTTTAATCTTTATGTAGAACATGTTATATGAAAATGTGGGCTAGACCCAGAGGAAGGAGGAGTGAAAATTGGTAAAAGATGTACCAGTAACTTAAGATACACAGATGACACCATCTTACTGGCAGAAAGTAGCAATTATTTGAAATGACTTTTGATAATAGTGAAAAAAGAAAGTGCCAAAGCTGGACTGCATTTGACTATCAAGAAGACAAAAAAAAAAAAAAAGACTACAGAATAAATACACAACTTTAACATAGACCACAAAAGCATTGAAATTGTTAAAGATTTACCTTGGTTCGCTCATCAGTTCAAATGGAGACTGCAATCAAGAAACCAAGACAAGGCTAAGACTTGAAAGGGTAGCAATGGAAGAATTTTGTCGGATTGCCAAGAGCAAAGATGTGTGATTAGAGACCAAGGCCAAGACCGTCCACACCCTCATAGTCTGCTACATACAGATGCGAAGTTGGACAGTGAAGATGGCTGATAGGAAAAAACTTGTTTCATTTGAAATACGGTGTTGGAGGAGACCTCTATGGATATCCAGAGTTGCCAAAAAGATGAACAAGTGTGTCTTAGAAAAAATTAAGCCTGAAACACTGCTGGAGGCAACGGACAAAACTGAAGCTGTCCCACTTTGGGCACATCGTGAGAAGATATGGTTCTTTGAAAAAGGTAATAATGCTGGGAAAAATAGAAGGCAGCAGGAAAATAGGAAGACCGAATAGAAAATGGATTGATTCCATAAAAGAAGCCATAGGCATGAGTCTACAGGAGCTGAGCAGGGCTGTTGAGGACAGGACATTGTGGATGTCACTTATTCATGGGATTGCCGGGAGTCAGAGCTGCCTCAAGAGAATGTAACACATTATATATATGGTTCTGCATACTGTTTACTTTCCAACTTAACAAATCTTAACAACCCAAACTTCTGTAACCAAAATCTCCACAAGCATAATTTTAAATGTATAGAATTGCATTGCTTAAATGTGCCATGGTTCACTTAAGTATTTCCTTAATGTTGGCTATTTACCTTATTTCCATTTCTAAATCATTTTAAGTAATGCTGAGTTCAGTATCTCTGAAGACATCTTCAACCATGTTTCTGATTATTTCTTTAGAATATGAATATTTAAAAAATCTTGACAATTTGTTGACAGATTTTTTTCTAGAAAGAGTCTCCCAGTATATGCTTTAGACCAGTAATATATAAAGAAGTTTTAATGGTTCTTAGCAATATACTAACTTTACCAAAATCTTTCTCTTTTTTTTTTCCATCATGCCATTCTGCACTTACGGTCACCTTAAATGATAGAAAGGGGTTGATGGATGGGGAGGAAAGATAGGTAAAAAACACACGAAAATTACATGCAATAATAAGGGTCATACAGTCTACAAGTAGCACCCATTTTCGATTTTTCTATCCTCCATTTTTAAAGGGAATCTCTCAGGTGATATCAACAAGGAATCAAGCTTAATTTTTAAACAACCTTGGTATCATTCTAAAACCCCATTCAAGTAGTTTACATTCAACAAATGTTTCTAAAGTACTAGACATGGGAAATCTATTTAGCAATGCATAACAATTCCCTATAATTTTATAGCACAGTTTTCAGACATGATTTCATTTTATCTACTTAGAAAACCTGAGTAGACCAAACGTTACTTTTATTGGCTGACTGTATCTATAGGAGGAAACTAAGCTTAACAGAAGATAAAAATGCAGGTTTTCTCAGCATATTGTTGATATAATCAAATGAGAAGGCCATTGGACTGAGATGACTCGGATACTTGGTAATATAGTAAGCAAACCAAAACCTAAGCCAGAATCAATTCCTACAAATACCTCAAGGATAAGAACAACCAATAACAAACAGCCAACTAGGTTTTCCCAAATAGTGCAACCACATAAGTTATAACCAATAAAACAGTTTCTTTGCTTTGCCTGTATATCTTCTTTATAAAAAAAAAAAAAAAAAAAAACTTGCACTTTAGCTCCCATCAGTTGACCCCTTTTAACCATTTCCAGTTTGGTGCTGCCTGATTTGAGTAATTCTTTGCTCAAATAAACTAAAAGTTATTAGTATGCTTCAGTTTACTTTTTAACAATATTAAACAAAAACACTACATGAACAGAAAAAGTTTAATATGAGAAGCAGTATAACTTGATCCTTCTGGGTACCCAGAAAAAAGCAGATAGGATTTGGAGTTGCTAAGGGGATACTATTTTACTGTTCTTCTCTGATGCAAATAACGTGTTTAGTCAAAAACAGTTCTCAAAGAGTAAACAAAAGTGATTTTACCATTTGGATGCTTCTTCAAGACTAAGATGAATACGACGTCTTTAGACATTTTAAAGCCAAATTAATCAAGTTGTGTTATGGGTTTCTGTAGTGTTTTGTGAATTGCTATATTTTAATTTTATTACAGCATTATATTTTAGATTATTTATAGCCTCCACTGTGTGAGCACCATGGATTGCCGATTATATCCAGTATCCTTATATGTTCTGGTTCTTAGTCCTGATGATAGACGCTTCATCCCACTTTAACAAGAGGTGAACGAGTGTATATGGATGTGATTCCCAAGACAAATTTAACAAGTATCAACATCCTGTGAACAAGTTCCATTTATTTTCTGTCAACCCACTGGTTGCATTAAATTGTCATTCATTTCTGTTTAAATCGTATAAAGTTATTATTCCTCGGTGCCAACAGACTAGAATCATTTTCCACAAAGAAAATAGTTGCTTGGGACTAGAAAATGATGCCCACGATTAAGATTTAACCCTGGCTTTCAGGGTTCGTCCTTCGCGTACGGCCTTCCCCTGATTCCTTCCAGAGTCAGCGGAGCACCGGACCCGCAAGCCCTACGCGAGGGCTGGGCTTCTAGCGGATGGCGAGAACTGCGCCGATAGGGAACGCAAGCGACCGGGGTGAAGGTTGCCGGCGGGCCGCATATTGCGTGCACATGCGGCGGCCAATCCAGCCCGGTGGCCCTTAGAGTGCAGGGCCTGCGCGATTTGGCCTGGCTGCCCTTAAGGGTTTCGGGTGACCGCCGCAGAGCCGTGGGTTGCCACTGCTCACGTGCGGGATGTTGCTTCTGGCGTCTGGCGGCCAGCTGGCGGCTGGACGGGGACTGGGCAGAAAGAGGGCGGTGTTGTGGGCTGCCGCCGCGCTCCGAGGCCCCAGGGCGGCTGTCTCTGGGGCAGCCTCCCGCAACACCTCCACGGGGCCGATCGGCAGCGGGAGCGCCGGGCTGCGGGGAGCCCTGCCGCTTTTCCGGCGCCCAGTGCCTTCGCAGGTCGGCCTTTGGAGGTCTTGCGGGCCCGAGTAAGGGTGGGTGGTGGACGTGGCGTCCGACCTGGGGAGGCCCGGCTCTTCGGCAGCTTCTCCCCAAGTCTGCGGTGGGGTCTAGTGGGGAAGGAGCCCTCTGCGGGGTTGGCGGGAGTAACAGGCCTTTCCTGGGGAACAGCCCGCGGTCCTGTGGGGCGCGGCGCCGGCCAGTCTAGGATCATCCGTTGGAAAGTGGTTATTCTCTCGGTGGTACCAGGCAATTTACAGGGTGCAGCAATAAGTACAGCGGGTTTGTGGAGACTTAACCGGTATTTTCCCCTGCTCTTTAGCAGAAGCTCGGAAGGGTTAATTTGCAACAGAAGTGTATGCACCACCGGAGCCCGAATTAAGAACTCGGATAACCTGGATTCTATTTTTTTATTGGGTGGTTCTATATTTAGGAATTTGATTGCTCCCTGGACAAAGGGGATGGAGACGTTAATTTCCTCACTTTAATCTCAATAAATTGTCTTCTAATCCTGTCCTGTAAAATATCAGGATTGAAACTTGGAAGAAATCCCTAACTTAGGAATTCGAATTTAGTATTTCAGCAGAAAGTAATTAGGCATATCTTATGATGTGTATGTGCTGTAAAATTCATTTTCAGACGTTCGGGACTCTTGGTCCCGTGAAATTGGGTGTTGGAGTTCAAGTAAAATATTTTTCTTAAAAAGGAACAAGGGGTGAAAGAGGATGTATATATACAAGGCCTTCAGGGAAAGAAGTTGCTCTTATTTTTTTAGTACTTATTTTAGTACTTATTTTTTTAGTACTGTACTAGCTATAGAATATTTTAGAAGTATTAAAAACGGTCTGGACTTTACACAATCTGATTCTTCAGTTTTGCTTACATCATGTTAAGATTAGTTTTTGAAGAGCAAGTGCATGTATATCTTTGATAATTGAATGAGAGTGATGTTCTCATTGACAGTTTAATAGAGGAAACTATTCCAGTAAACATTTTACCTGCTCATGGTCACACTATTTAAAAAGCTTGGAGCTGGGATGCAAACCTAGGTGTTCAAACTCCAACTCGGTAGGTGTCTAGTTATGACTATTAAGGAAAGACATTCTCTTAGCCAGTTTGATTTCTTTAGCTCTGCAGATTATTTGGAAGAATTCCTTAAATCACCTCATGTGACAAGTTCTCTTTTCATTACCTTAATTTTTTTTAATGTAAAAGTTGGTCTAAATGCAATTTATTATGTACTTACAAAGGTCTCTGTTTCAATAGATACCTCTTCGTTGGGAAAGATGTGTTCAAGGCTTACGTACCCAAGTTGAAAAGTTAGAAGATGGAAGGCTGATTTATGTTGGTAATCTGGCCCGAACAGTATTTGGTGGGTAATCAGAAATGAGGCTGTTCTCTTTTTTTTCCTCTTAATTGTTAAAAAAAGAAAATGCTCTTAGCTTGTGTTACTTTAGCGCTTCTTAATTGCAAGACATAAGGGAAAATTAGATTACATTTTTTTTTCTCGTGGCCTTTTGAAAAAAGATTTAGAGGTTGAGACCTTTGCATTTTTAGATTTAAAATAGATTTTTGAAGTCTATTATGACTTTGCGACCTTATGCCTGGGTGTTAAAGCTTCCTTCATTTGGTCACCTTTTGGGATGTTCAACAACAAAATACAACAAAAAGTGCATATTTGTGTAATGTTTGAATATACAGAGAAAAAATGGAAGAATACCTCTGAAGAGTAGTTATTTTGGGGGAAAAGACAGTCATATACTTTAAAAAACTTGGCAGTTAAAATGAGCATGCTATACTGTCTTTTACATTTTTTCAGGTCATCTTTCAACAAACATGTTTCTAGCGGCTTTTCCAGGTAGTAGAAAGTTACAGAGAAGGAAGAGGCAGTGCCAAATTGCTACAAGTTTAAAGCTCTTTCCTTAGATCATAATTCAGGTTTTAGTATAATTCAGGAACAATTCAGTAAGGAAGGTTAAGAACACTTAAGTATCTCATTATAATCTTTTAAACAATACAGCCTGAACTATCTGGAGGATTATTTTATAGCCAAGTCCACTATAAGTTTTCAGCACCCACATGTGTATTTGTGTTTTTGATCATGCTGGTATCAACCAATTATCTAAAATTTACTCTGGAAATCTGCAAGTTCTCAAGTGTGTGACATTAAAATACAGTATATTTAAAATACAGTTTTAGCTATTTAAAACTTTCTAGGAACAAAGGCTGGTCGTCATCACTATGGAGTGGCATTGTGAAGTTAAAGCAATAATCAATTTTGAATGGCTAGAACTTTCTTCAGAAGCCTGTGTCACATCTCTGGCCTGGGATACCTGGATTGATGCCACCGAGCTGCACAAGCAGTGACCCTCAACATACCCTTCCTTCTGAACACGGACACTGTTCCTTCAAATGCAGGGAAGGCTTATCAAATGTTCCCACTTGACTCCATTTTAGAGAAAAGAATATTACTAGGAATTAATGTTGTGTGAGTAGGATATAATATTTGTGGAAACACAGCTGTACAGGGTATTCAGAGTTCTAGAATTGTAGCTTGTGTAGTTTGACTTCTTTCAGTATTATGATAATAGAAAGTCACTCCGTATACTTTTCAGGGATTGATATTTTTATGCAGAAACTGAGGCAAATGTAAAACTAAGTGAGAGACATTAGGATGTATCTAGAGGTACCATTCCTGGAGGTTCTTGAAACTGCCAAATGGGTGCGAGTTCAAAGACATTTGAAGAGCCTTTTAGTTGAGAGTTTTTGTTAATTCAGCAACAAATAATTACCAATGTCACAGTATTCTTATTCTCATTTTAAGATGAGCTTATAAGACTTTTAAACATGAAAAAGTGTGAAAGAAGGACATCCTAGGCATAAGAGTCGTATGAGCAAAGGTTGGAAGATGGGAAAGTCTAAATAAATAGCAATTGACTTCAATCCAGGCAAAATAAAGTATATGTGTGCATTAGTTTCCTAGAGCTCTTCTAATAAATTTCCACAAACTTGGTGGCTTAAAACAACAGAAATTTACTCTCACAGTTTCCAAGGCTAGAAGTCTGAAGTCCAGGTGTTGGCAGGCCCATGCTTTGTCTGAAGGCTCTGGGGAGGATTTCTTCCTTGCCTCTTCCAGCTTCTGATAGCTCCCTTTGGTGTTCCCTTGCTTTGTGGCTGTGTTACTCATCTCTGTGTTCTACTTTACACGACCTTCTCTGTGTCTGTTTGTCCTACTCAACCCTTACAGGGGTACTCTCGTTGGATTTAGGGCCCACCCTAATCCAGTATGATCTCATCTCAGTATTTAATTATCCACACAGACCTATTTCCAAATAAGTTCACGTTCTGAGGTTCAGGGTAGATGTAAATTTTGGGGGGGATGCTATTCAACCCACTGCAATATGACAATGTGGAAAAAAGGTAGTTGGAAGTGCTGAGGAGGCTTTTGATACAGGAGGCAACTTGTTCCACATTGTATCCCATGTGTCCCAGCGTCATGGCAACTACTGTGGGAGGAAGGAATTATTTTTAAATTACTGATGCAAGATAAGCCCTCAACCAACAGCAGCATGTGAGAATCTGCTTTGTAACGGCCTCACCAGTAGAGCATGTTGTTAAATTACTGGTTTTTGCCAGTTTGGGGACAATGGTATCTCACGGTGGTTTTTATTGCATGTTTTATATGATTGAGGTTAGCATCAATTGACCTGCTTAAGGACCGTGTGCGTTTTTGTCTCAGTGAACTGTCTGGTTATATTTCTTGCATGTTTGTGCACAATGTTTTTGTTTTTTTCCTTCTGATATGCTAGAAACCTTTTATATGTTGGGAATTTTAACTCTGATATAAATTGCAAATTTTTTCTTCATTTGTCTCTTTACTTTGTTTATGGTATTCATATCTATGTACATTTTTAATCATATTTATCAGTCTTTCCCCCTCATTGCTTCAGTATTTTGAGTCATAATTAGAAAGGTTTTCTTATTCTCAGATTATAAAGGACTTTATGGATGTTCTCACACCTCTGATTTTATTTTTTACATTTCAATCTCTGAGTTATTTGGAATTTTCCTGTTACATGGTATGAGGGATGGATTGAATTTTATGTTTTTCTGTGTGGCTATCCGGTTGTTCCAACACCACTTTTGCCTACTTAGATTAATTTTTATCCTATACTAAATATCCATATACAATGAGGTTTATTTCTAGATTATTCATTTTGTTCCATTGATCTGTCTGCTTTTTTATGCTCCAGTACCATCCTATTTTAATTACAGCTTTATGTTTTAGTATCTAATACCCCTCCTTATTTATGCTGCTTTTGTTTTTCCAAATTAACTTTATAATTAATTTGTCTAAGATCTCAATTTGCTTATTTTCTAAACAGATGGTATTTTTATTGGGATCATGTTGAAAGTATACGTGCAAACTAAGAAATTTACATGTAAAGTCATTTTTTTACTTATTGTTAAATGCATAACAAAATTTATCAGTTTAACAATTTTTAAGTAAATAGTTCAGAAGTCATTGATTTTGAATCTTTCTAATATAAGTTGAATACTTTTTCCATATATTTCTTACCCACTGGTGTTATTTTTATTTTTGATTTTTTTGGTAATTTGTTGTTTTAATCCTGGACACTTGGCTTGATAAAGTTAGCCCAAATTTGAAGATTTTCCATTAGATGTGTGGAAGTGCTTATTAATACAGTTTTACTTGATACTTTTCTGACTGAATTGATTTTTATAGTGCTCATGAGGACATCTGAGTAATATTAAATCTCTTATTGTGGAACTGAGGTAGAGGCCGGTTAACCCTAAAGCAGTTTCCCATTTGGAGAGACAATGCATTGGAATGGCCAGCAGCCTGGACTCGAGCCACGTGGCCTGGATTTGAGTCCCAGCACTGCCACTTCCTTCCTCTGTGATGTTGAGCAAGCGCCTCATTTTCCATGTCTCCTAAAGAACCTCGTGATCATAATTTTGCACCTACGTTATAGTGTTTTCTGTAGATTTCATAAATAAAATATCTAAAGTGCTTAAAACAGAGCCTGGCATGTTATAACACTTACATGTGTTTTGATTTTGTTATAGTTTTAATGATGATATAGTAAGAAGAAAGGTGTAAAATTAATTGAATAGATTGATTCTGAAAGGTATTAATTCTCTTCCCCTTCTTTTTTTCCCCATGTAGGTGTGAAATGTTTCTCTTACTCTACAAGCGTGATCAGCCTTGCATGTCTACCATACATTTTTGCACAGAATAATATCGTATTTGGAAGTCTGCCTTTGCAAATCTTATTTTATGGCATCATAGGAAGCTTTACAGCGATCACTCCAGTACTGCTTCACTTTGTTACAAAAGGCTATGTCATTCGGTTGTACCATGAGGCCGCGACAGACACTTACAAAGCCATTACTTATAATGTTGTGCTTTCAGAAACAAGTACAGTGTTTCATCAGAGTGACGTGAAGATTCCTAATAGTGCACATGTATTTACCACATTTTATGCTAAAACAAAATCACTATTAGTTAATCCAAATCTCTTTCCAAATCCCAAAGACTATGACCATCTTATGGGTTATGACAAACCGTTCACTTTTGATATGGAAGAAATCAGTGAAAAGAAAAAGCTTAAAGATGAGAAATGAGTCTACTGTTTTTATATTTGTGCTTAAATGTGATTTAGTTTTCCATGTGTAATAAAATTGTCTTTTTTTCTGTTAGTGTCTGATTGTTAAAGATAATTTGAAACTGTAGCAAACAGCTTTTAATTAATTTTCAGAGAATTATATTCCTTTATAATAAACTATGTGAAAACAAAGCATATGATATTACACCACTTGTGTTTTTAAAAAGGTGTGGAAATACTTGTACATGTTGGTATACGCATAGATAGTTGAATCAAGAGTGGTTGCCTTCAGCTGGGGATCAGATGTCAGACATATAAGGGCTAGTTATTTTTCCTCTGTGTGGAGATCAGATGTCAAGGAAATAGGGAAGTTATTTTTCCTTTGTGTTTGGATTTTTCTTCTTTATTTTGTCTTTTAAGATTTAATTTATTTACTTTTAGACGGAGGGGCAGGGAGAGAGACAGGAGAGAAACAGCAGTATGTGAGAGATGCGTTGATCAGTTACCTCTTGCAAGCCCCCAACTCAGGACCTGGCCCACAACCCAGGCATGTGCCCTGACAGAATCAAACCAGTGACCTCCCAGTTCATAGGCTGGCACTCAAGCCACTGAGCCACACCAGCCAGGGCCTGGATTTTTCTAAGTGCTTTATAGATACTATCTTCTCACATTAAAACTCTTTTTAAAAGTTTGTAAATTCTGTGAGGCAGTGTCAATCTCCCTTTGGTCCAGCGTGCAGCTTACTGCCTGCGTTTTCTGGCAGGGATGCCCATAATAAGGCTGTCCACGTGTAGTCAGGTGTGGTCCGCTTGGGAGAAACGGTGACCTCAGTAGTGTTGTCTTGCGTGGTCCCGTTTGTTCCTCATGCAGTCTTCCCTTGGTGCACCAGCGGCAGGAAAGTCACATGGACTGAATAGACGGATGGTACATTTTATAAAATAGCAACCTCTATGCTAACTTCTTTTTAAAAAAATATCAATTTACTGTTCCACTCATTTATGTGCTCATCGGTTGATTCTTGTATCTTCCCTGACTGGGAATAGAACCTACAACCTTGGCATATTGGGTCGACACTAACTAACTTGAGCAACCCAGGGAGGGACATGCTAACTCATTAAATATTGGCATTTGAAGCTTTTTACCTCTGATTTAAAATAATTCGTTCCCATAAGTGATACTCAGCTATGATCAAAAGACCTCAAACCGTGATATTTAGATCTGTAGATACTAAGTGCTGGAGTGTGCCAAGTACTGTGCTAGTTTCCAAGTCACCGTTCAGAACAAAACACCCAGACTGTATGGAGCTGCCTGAAGTCTTGTTGCCTGCTGAGGAGGTAAATCTGATCATGGCCTGCCTCTGCATAGGGCATCGTGATGGGAAAGCAGCAGGGCCGTCATCGTTTCATAGGGAAGATCGTTTCAAGTCCGAAGCTGCTAGAAGCTCACAGTTTAAGGAAGAAAAGTACTCATCGTTCTGAGGTCCAGGCCTGCCTTCTCGGAGAACGGACTCTGGGTCTCAGAAAGATGAACGAGCTGGTGCCATCTCCGTCCTCGGGCTGCGTCTCTTCCTGCCTGTGCCGCCTACATTACCTAGATAGGTACCTGTTGCTGTCTTAGCTGCTAGTGTGATTTATTATCTGTCTATATAAAAATTATTACATCATCAAATTGTTCATCCTAAAATACTGGAGAGGGCCCTGGCTGGTGTGGCTCAGTGGATGGAGCGCCGGCCTGTGGGCCACGGGGTCTCTGATTCGATTCCCAGTCAGGGCACAGGCCTGGGTTGCAGCCCAGGTCCCAGTGAGCGGTGTGTGAGAGGCAACCACACCTTGATATTTCCCTCTCTTTCTTTCTCCCTTCCCCTTTGTCTAGAAATAAAATATAAAATAAATAAATAAATAAAATACTGGAGAGTGGAAGCAAGAAAAAAAATTCCTGGTTCTAGAAAAACCCAGCATTGTTAACATTGTAAAGCTTTCTGTTAAGGTTCATGTTCATCATTTGTTTTGAGTACATTTTACCTTTCTTTAAATGTCCTCTATTCATGTAACCATTTTGTCACCTGTGTAATGGAGTGAAAAAACCTATTTTAATATCAGAATAATTGTTCAGAAGACAACTTGGGTGTTTAGGGAAAACTGCGTGAGAAGGATGACTTCTCAAAAGGGTCAGCGTGCGGAGGGTAACGTGAAGATTCCTCACGGAAGTCAGCCAGCAGCAACAACCAGGCCAACATGAGAAGTATAAGCACATGTCTCCATGCCACTCCACCAGCCTCGCCCCAGGCAGCGGGGTCCTGGAAAGGCTGGCAAGGTGATGAGTTCCCCACTGTCAACGTGAAGGGCACTGAGTCAGTTTTATTTGAGCCTTAAAGGGTAGGGCGATCCTAGCTGACACCTGGACTACATCAGGTAATAAATACACCCTTGGACAACAAAATGTATTGCAATTCTTTTCCTCGGTGTAGATTTAATTATACTGAGAGTGCAGCTTTGGGGAGCAAAGGGAACAAAAGGTAGGCCGTTAGGTATAACTGATGGCCTTAGTTTGGGAACAATTGTTAAAATGCTATTCTGATTTTTTTCATAGTACTCTGTACTTTTGTTACTTTGAGAGTTTTAAACCTTCAGAAGTAAGAGAGTATGAGGAGCCAACGTGACCAATTTGTGGTCAATATTACTTCAGCTCGACTCCAGCCTCTTGCCCTCTGCTTTCACGTGGGAGCATCTCAAACATCATAACCTTAAATGCTGAATTTTGTAACTGTAAGTTAAGGCCTTAAAAAATATAACTACTATACCATTATAACACCTAAACCACCTCCCCCAGCATTATCAAATAGTCTGTTCAAATATTCAATTGTTTTGTAATCCACCCCCCCCACCCCCCCACACACACACTTCATTTGGATTAAGATCTAAGTAAAGTACACCTTAGTCACCAAATTTTGACATGTCTTTTAACACTTAAAATTGTGGCTCCTTCCATTTTTTTTTTTTTTTTTTTTACTTTTTTTTCCCTCGAAAATTATCTGTTGAAGAAACCGCGTTTGCCCTTTACACATTTTCATGGTCTAGATTTCTGATTGTATCCCCAGGGGGTAATTCAACATATTTCTTTGTCTTCTGTATTTCCTATAAATTGGTGATTGGACTTGAAACTTCATCAGATTGGGGTTTGATTATTTTAGAGACGACTAGTTCATAGATTATGTTGTTTGTATTATCGATTGATTGTTGCATAAAAAATTGCACCTTAGCTCTGTCTGGTGTGGCTCAGGGATTGAGTGCCAGCCTGCGAACCAAAGGGTTCAAAGCTGAGAAAGGCAGAGAAGCAGATTCTTCCCCTAATCTCCAGAAGGAACCCACTCTGCAGACACCATGACTTTAACCCCGGGGAAACTGCAGACCTCTAACCTCCGGAGCTGTAAGAGAATGCATTTGCCTTGTTTTAAGCCACTATATTTGTGGTTATTTGTGACAGTGGCAATAAGAAACCCATCTTTGGTCAATGGGACTGCCTTCAAATTGATTATCTAAAATGATATGGTGTTTCAGGATTATCATGTACATTTTCTGCCCCAGACCTAGAATCAACAATTTCTCCAGTCTTTGTTCCTTTTAGTGGGAAAGAGTATTTCAAGACCACTATGGGCTTTTTCCACTTTTGTTTCCCCTCACTTTTTAAGCACATTTTAAAATTATGGTAAAAAAACCCTAAAATTTACCATGTTAACCAATTTTAAGGACAGTTCAGTGTAGTGCTAATTATGTTTATGTTGCTGGGTAACATCTCTAGAACATTTTTAAAAATCTTGCATACCTGAAACTTAATACCCATTGAATGATTCCCCATGTCCTCAGCCCCCAGGGGGGTTTTGCCTTTAAAAAATGGGAAAGTCGTACAGTTGCTCAGTGAAAACTTTTGCCAACATGTGTATATTTTCCTCTAAACTTGTGGATTTTTATGTCCCAACTCCACATGCCATTGCAATCCCAAACAGTGCCCTATGACTTCAAGTAGCAAAGAACCTAAAGGATCAACTGTTTTCTAGAATTGAGTAAGAGTTTTGAAATGAGACAAATGCAACACACGAGAGAGTGACCGTTTTATTAATACAGCTCAAATTACTTCCTGGAGCTGTAGTTCACTTAAGGAAGTGTGCCCTCAAGCCTGGTGGCATCCCAGCCCCCGAAGCGGAACTACAGGTAGTGTCCATGCTTGGGGGTCTCATGTGTTTAGGGTCTCCTCCAGCCTGGCTCTGCCCCATGCCTGAACCTGTTACTGAGCAGAAATAGTTTGAATGTGACTATTCAGCTCAGATCTATACACTCAGCGCTCTGAGCCACGAGAAATTGTTGTCTAAAGAACCTGCGTGGGAGAATAGCTGTGCCGATAGAAAGGGGTGCCATCTGTTAGGATCCTAAAGGAGACCGACCCACTGGCTGGTTTTGTATTTGTTGACTGGGAAATGCCAGGTTTTGTTTTTAAAGCTCTGTGCTCTCATTTGCATCAAGTGCTGGAAAAGAGTGCATTCTAAATCATTTTCTTCTCTACCCTTACAGGAAGTGCTCAGATCTCTCTCTCTCTCTCTCTCTCTCTCTCTCTCTCTCTCTCTCTCTCTCTCTCTCTCTCTCTCTCTCACTCACACACACACACACACACACTAAAGAGGAACGCAGCTGAGTTGGAACTAGGAAGTCATGTGACTAATAACTAAGCTCATTTTTTTTCTACTTACTGGAAAGGAAGAGGCTGATGATGAGTTACTGATTCTTCTCGGATTTGTGAAGTTTTGGAGACATTAAATCATGTTCCCACTTATGCTCTTCTCCACCCTGTTTTCTTCCACATTTACTGAGACCGGGGAGCTGCACTGGATCTGCAACTCCTCTGATGTGAGGGTTTGGTATAGCTACTGTGGTAAGTGCACCAGCAACAAGCATTTGTAGCGTCAACGATTTCGAGGCTGCGTTTTCACAAGAACCTCATCTTGCTGTGGTGGAGACGCAGGAAATGATCGTGGCACCCAGCTGCTGCTAGCAGCAAGGGTGACGGATGGCTGGTGACTTCCTTGCGTGGCTTTTCTTGATCCTTCGCAGACCTCACCAGTCTCTACGCTGTTGTGCTTACTCTCCAAGTGCCTTTGTTGTTCCCTGCGGTCAGCTTTCCCCACCTGGAACCCAGTTTCACATTCCTTCCAGTTTCGGCAGAACTGTCTTCTGAGCTTTGCCTCAGCCACAAGACTGTTTCTTCTTGACAAGGACAAACAGTCCTAGCTGACTCCTGGAACTAATTATTGCTCTAAGCCAGCGATTTTCAACCAGTGTGCCATAAGAATTTTTAAAACACACAATACCTAACTGTTGACTCAGGGACACTGACCTCTTTTCCCTTGTCAAATAAGACAATGACAACAGCCAAATAAGAAAATGACAACAGCCAACACAGTAATAGCCTTCCTTCTGGTATGAATGAATCAAAATTATACCTATTTTTTTAGGTCAAGAAACATGATATTTTTGGCATGCCACAGAATTTTAGTAATTCATGTGTGCCATGGGATGAAAAAGGTTGAAAATCGCTTCGCTAAACTGTATTATTATTACTTTTTTATAGCATGGTATTGGCATACAACAGGTACCCGAGGCTCCTAATTTGGATGAAGCCTGGTTCTGTCATTTACTGGCTGTGTGACCTTCAGCAAAATACTTAGCCTCTCCGTGCCCCAGCTTTTTAATCTGTAAAATGAAAGTGATTTTAGAATCTATTTTACAAGAATTGCTGTGAGATAAAACTTTTAGCACAGATCCACATAGAAACAGTCTTCATTACTTTTTTAAAAAATCAGCCATACCCTAATGCTATTAACTGCTTGGATCACTGCTCCCCACCTCCTTTCCATTCTCTGAAAGCACAGCTTCAGGACTTCATCACTGTTTTGTTTTGTTTTGTTTTGTTTTGTTTTGTTTTGTTTTGTGCTTTCCACTTCGTTGCTCACCATGGGTTGGTTGGATGGCTTTTCTGCCCACTGGTGATATCAGAAAGATAGAAAGGGAATCTTCCCCAAATATTAATTCTTTGAGATTCTTTTGGGAAAGGGGATTTATGCTTTAATCATTTGGGGGAAAATTACAAGTGTACATTGAGGTCTGAGAAGTTTTTGCAATGAAGAAACCTGTTTATTTTATTTTATTTGTTAATGTGCTTTGAGCATCGTGAGAAACACTCCGGCAAATGCTGACATAGAGTGACTTCTGGGGAATTACCATAACTGGTAGGTGTTAAAACAAGCTGAATTCCCTCTCGACTTGGCTCTGGACTTTCTTTGTTCTACAAGATCAGTGAGATCGCCCGCTTCCAAGAAGGCTTCTCAGTCCACTTGCCCCACACGTTGGTTATGCTACCTTCTCTGTGATAAGTTTCAGGGGACCTTTATTAGTCACACTTCATATTACAGTTAGTTTTTAAGCACTTACTAACAATGATTTGACTTGCTTTTTGATTTTTGTGGGAGGATCTTACCTCTTTCACTCTAATGCTGAGAGATCCCATGGTCCCATGGATGGCAGGACTGAGAGGCAAGTGGGCTGTGTGTGTGTGTGTGTGTGTGTGTGTGTGTGTGTGTTAGTGGGTGGTACAACAAGCCTGCCAGCTGCCACCCCCAACTCCAGGCTCCTCCCTTCTCCACCTCAGAGAATCCACACTGGTTAAAAAGTCCCAAAATGGAAGAGGTAATTTTATAAAAATATGTCTTTGGGAATGTTTTTCCCCTCACACATGGCTCAAAGTAATTAAATACCTTCCACCTCCACCTTAACAATATAAAGACGTTAAAACACTAATCTGTTTACATTATGGGGAGATTTTTTTAGTTGTCCAGCATTTTAAATTTCACTTTACTGTAGCAAGAGCATTTTACGTGACATGTACTCCCTTAAAATTTTAAATGTACAGCACATTGTTGTTGACAATTGATACAATGTCTCACAGCAGATTCCTGCAGCTTATTCCTTACTTGTGCTGGATCGACACTTTATACCTGTTGGTGAGTGACTCTCCATTTCCCCTCCTCATAGCCCCTGGCCACCGCCATTACATTATTTTTTTTTTTAATCCTCATCTAAGGGTATATTTTTTTAAAAAATTGGTTTGAGAGAGAGAGGAAGGGGATTGAACCTGCAACCTTTTGCTATACTGGCGATGTTCCAACCAACCGAGCCACACAGCCAGGGCCCATTCCACTCTTTGATTCTATGAATTTGACTATTGTAGATACTGCAGATAAGTGGAATCATATTGTATGTGTCCTAATATCACTTATTTCCTTTAGCGTAATGTCAAGATTCATTCACGTTGTAGCAAATTTTAAAATTTCTTTCCTTTTTAAAGGCTGAATAGTATTTCACTGTATGTATGTACCACCTTTGTTTTATCTGTTCATCTGTCAATGGATGTTTAGGTTGTTTCTATCCTTGGCCATTATGAATAATGTTGAAATGAACATGGGAGTGCTAGTTTCTCTCTGAGATCCTTATTTTAATTCTTTTGGATAATTACTCAGAAGTGGGGTGGCTGGATCATATGCAGTTCACTTTTTCATTGGAATCTCTCAACTGTTTTCTATAATTGGTTGCACCATTTTTGCATTCCGAATAAAAGTATATAAGTGTTCCAATTTTCCACATCCTTGTCAACACCTTTTAAAAAAACAATAACCATCCTGACAGGTAGGTGATATTTCACTGTGGTTTTGATTTGCATCGCCCTGATGCTTAGTGATTTTGAGCATTATTTTATATACTTGTTGCTCACCTGCATTTCTTCTTTGGAGAAATGGCCACTTACGTCCTTACCCCATTTTAAAACAGGCTCTGAAGTTTTGTTTTTGTTTTTGTTTTTACAATTGAATTGTTGGGATTCCTTATATATTTTGGATATTAACCTTTTATCAGATATATGATTTGCGAATAATTTCTCCCATTTCATAGGTTAAGTTTTCACTGTGTTGATTGTTTCTTTTGCTGTGCAGGAGCTTTTATTCTATTTTTATTTTTATTTTTGAATCTTTATGGGCACTTTATTCAGATGGTCAGCTATCTAAGAAGACGGTGGGTTGGTACCTAGCAGACCACCTTACACTCCATTTTATTTAAGTATATTTTATTGATTGCACTATCACAGTTGTTCCATTTTCTTTCTCCCCTTTACACCCCTCTGCCCTGCACCCTCCTCCCTCCAGCATTCCCCTCCCCCCAGTTCATGTCCATGGGTTGTATATATAAATTCTTTGCCTTCTCCATTTCCTATACTACTCTTAAGCTCCCCCTCTTTATTTTGTACCTACCAATTATGCTTCTTATTCCAAGAGATTGGAATCATCTATTGATGATTCCTACGCCTCTCCTCATTTTTTTGAATTCTTGTTCCTTCATTCTGTTCCAGTTGAATGTTTATTTCTTCCTTATGTTCCAAATCTTTTATTTGAATCTTGGTTTCCTTCCCTTCACTGTTGCTCCCTGTATATTTTTCTTTTTTTTAAAACAAGTATCTCTATTTTTTTTAACATTTTATTTATCTTTAGAGGGGAAGGGAAGGAGAGAGGGAGAGAAATATCAATGTATGGTTGCCTCTCATGTGTCCCTTGCCAGGAACTGGCCTGCAACCCAGGCATTTGCCCTGACTGGGAATCGAACTGTGATCCCTTGGTTCACAGGCCTGTGCTCAATCCACTGAGCTACAGCAGCCAGGGCTGTATATTTTTCTTTATTTCATTTTGCATAGCCTTCACTTCTTGCTTTATTTTGTGGCTGTACTGAGTCATATCTGTGAGCATCCTGATTACCAGTGTTTTGAACTCTGCATCTGATAGGTTGGCTATCTCCTCATCACTTAGTTCTTTTACTGGAGCTTTGATCTGTTCTTTCACTTGGGCCATATTTCTTTGTCTCAGTGTACCTGTTATGTTGTAAGGTGCAGAGCCTTAGGTATTCACTGGCTGGGCAACCTACATTGTTTTGTTGTGGCACTGTATGTGAGGGAGTGGTCAGAGAGGAAGCAGTGCCTCTTGGTTGGCCCTCAACCTGCTTTCAGTCACTTCTCCCACTACCTACAAGCAGATTCTGCCCTTCTGGAGCTGATTCCTGGGTGGGTGGGCTTGTGTATGTTCTAGGATCCCCTAACCCCCCCCAGTGAACACTTCTGTGAGACTGGGAGTTTCTCCCACCAGCGCAACTCCCACAGGTTTTTACAGCCAGAGGTTTTGAGGCTTTTTTCCCCACATTGGAACCCTGTGTTTTGCAATCTGTCTCATTCCCCAGTTGTTCCTACCAGTTTATCTGCATGTAAATGTGAGACTACCCAGTCTGCCAGTCGCCATTTCATCTGCCTGGTCTGCCAGCTGCCTTGCTGCATGTCCTTTCCACCCCGCTTGCCTGTCTCTGCCCCTCTTACCAGTCTGAATGGATGTTTCTTCTTTAACTTCTTGGTTGTCAGACTGCCATACAGTTCGATCTTCTGGCAGTTCTGTTTTTTTTTTTTTTTTAATTGGTTATTATCCTTCATTTGGCTGTGTGAGGAAACTACTTATGTAGGTAGGTAGGTAGATATGCAAAGATGGAGGTAGACACACCTCCATCTTGGATGGAAGCCCTCAAGAGTTTTCAATTTGATGTAATCCCACTTGTTTATGTTTTTGTTGCCTATGCTTTTGGTGTCATAGTCATAAAAGCATTGTCAAGGTGAATGTCTTGATGCTTTCCCCATAATTTTTCTTTTAGGATTTTTATAGTTTTGAATCTTACATTTAGGTTTTTAATGCATTTCAATTGATTTTTGTGTATGGTGTACATTAAGGATCCAGTTTCATTGTTTTGCATGTGGACATCCAGTTTTCCCAGCACCATTTGTTGAAGAGATTATTCTCTCCTCATTGTGCTTTCTTGGCTCCCTGTCAAAATCCACTTGACAATATGTGCATGGTTTTTATTTCTGGGATCCCTGTTCAGTGCCATTGGTTTACAGTATATGCCTGTCTGTACCACACCATATTGTTTTGATTGGTGTAGCTTTGTAATATAGTTTGAAGTCAGGACGTATAAGGCCTCTAGATTTTTTCCTCTTTCTCAGGATTAATTTGGCCCTTAGCAGTCATTTGTGGTTCCATGTGAATTTTAGAGCTTTAAAAAATATTTCTGTAAAAATGCCATTGAGATTTTGATAAGGAATGTATTAAATTTGTAGATTGCTTTGGGTAATATGGACATTTAAACAATACTGAGTCTTCCAGTCAACAGAAAATGTCTTTCCATTTGTGTCTTATTTAATTTTTTTTCATCAATCTTCCATAATTTTCAGGATACAAGTTTTTCACCTCCTTAGTTACGTTTAATTCTAGGTATTTTATCCCTTTGGTGCTATTGTAAATGGGATTGTTTTCCTAATTTCCTTTTCAGATAGCTCATTGTTAGTATATAGAAATGCAACTAATTTTAGTATGTTGATTCTTTGTCCTGCAATTTTATTAAATTTGTTGGTTAGTTGTAACAGTTTTTTTAAATAGAATCTTAAAAGTTTTTCTCTATGTAAAATAATCTCATCTGCAAACAGGGAAATTATACTTCTTTCTTTCTGATTTAGATGCCTTTTATTTATTTTTCTGGCCTGATTGATCCAACTAGGACTTTCAATACTATGTTAATAGCAGGTATTCATGGCTTGTTGCTGATCTTAGAGGAAAAAGATTTAGTTTTTCAATCTTGAGTATGATATTTAGCTATGGCCTTTATTATGTTGAGGCCATTTCCTTCAATCCTAGTTGGTTGAGAGCTTTTACTAAAACAGAGTGTTGAGGCCGACATGCTGCAGGGAAGGAATGTAGCAGGCAGAAAACTTGGAAAGAAAAGAGCTGTGATTCCTTCCACTGAGAACGTACTTTCTTCTAAGGAACTGCAGTTGTGTGGATGTGGGTAGACTTTTTACACTGGCACGAGTTCTCCAGCATTTTTACCTGCACGTTCCAAGTCAGTTGGGTGCATCAGTCCTTTCAGCAGAACCTACTTTAGGCACTTAACCCTTCCTGGCTCAGGTGTGCCAAGGCAAAAAAAAAAAAAAAAAAAAAAAAAAAAAAAAAAAAAAAAAAAAAAAAAAAAAAAAAAAAAAAAAAAAAAGCCCCAAATGGAAGAACAGATCAAAGCTCCAGAACAAATACAACTAAGCGACGAAGAGATAGCCAGCCTATCAGATGCACAGTTCAAAACACTGGCAATCAGGATGCTCACATATTGGTTGAATTTGGTCACAAATTAGATGAACAAATGAAGGTTATGCTGAGTGAAATAAAGGAAAATGTACAGGTGTCCAACAGTGATGGGAAGGAAACTGGGACTCAGACCAACAGTGTGGACCAGAAGGAAGAAAGAAACATCCCACCAGAAAAGAATGAAGAAACAAGAATTCAAAAAAATGAGGAGAGGCTTAGGAATCTCCAGGACATCTTTAAACGTTCCAACATCCAAATCATAGGGGTACCAGAAGGGGAAGAGGAAGAGCAAGAAGTTGAAAACTTATTTGAACAAATAATGAAGGAGAACTTTCCCAATCTAACAAAGGAAATAGACTTCCAGGAAGTCCAGGAAGCTCAGAGAGTCTCAAACAAGTTGGACCCAAGGAGGAACACACCAAGGCACATCATAATTACATTAGCCAAGATTAAAAGGAAGGACAGAATCTTAAAAGCAGCAAGAGAAAAGGACACAATTACCTACAAAGGAGTTCCCATCAGACTGTCAGCTGATTTCACAAAAGAGACCTTACAGGCAAGAAGGGGCTGGAAAGAAGTATTCCAAGTAATGAAAGGCAAGGACCTACATCCAAGATTGCTCTATCCAGCAAAGCTGTCATTTAGAATGGAAGGGAAGATAAAGCGCTTCTCAGATAAGGTCAAGTTAAAGGAGTTCATCATCACCAAGCCCTTATTATATGAAATATTATAGGGATTTATCTAAGAAAAAGAAGATAAAAAATATGAACAGTAAAATGACAGCAAACTCACAGTTATTAACAACCACACCTAAAACAAAAACAAACCAAGCAAACACCTAGAACAGGAGCAGAAACACAGAAATGGAGATCACCTGGAGGGTTATCAGCAGGGGAGTGGGAGGGGGACAGAGGGGTAAAAGGTACAGATGATAAGTAGCATAAATGGTAGTTAGAAAATAGACAGGGGGAGGTTAAGAATAGTATAGGAAATGTAGAAGCCAAAGAACTTATATGTATGACCCATAGACGTGAACTAACGTGGGAGGGATGTGGGTGGGAGGGGGTGTGCAGGGCAGAAGGGAATAAAGGGAGGAAAATGGGACAACTGTAATAGCATAATCAATAAAATATATTATTCAAAAAACAGAGTGTTGAATTTTGTTACATGCTTTTTCTACATCTATTGAGATGATCATGTAATTTTGAGGTGGTTATTTTTAAATTTTATTTATTTATTATAGATTTTATTTATTTATCTCTAGAGAGAGGGCAAGGGAGGGAGAAAGGGAAGGAGAGAAACAGCTATGTGAGAATCATTGATCAATTGCCTCTTGCATGCATCAGACATGGAACCAAACCACAACCAAAACATGTGCCCTAAGTGGGAATCAAACCAGTAACCTTTTGCTTTGGGGGATAATGCCCAACCACTGAGCTACAGTGGTCAGGGTAATTTTTATTTATTTTATTGTATTTTTTCCATTATCATTTATTCTCCCTATATTCTCTTCCACCTTCACCTATCCTCCCCCCTCCTGCTATCACCACTCTGTTCTTCTCTCTTTGTCCATGAGTTCTCTCTTTTTTTTCCTTTTCGCTCAATCCCTCCACCACCCCACCTTCCCCCAGCCTCAGAGCTGTCAGCCTGCTCTTGATCTATGAGTCTGTCTCTGTTTTGCTTGTGAGTTCAGTTTGTTCATTAGATTCCACATATGAGTGAAATCACATGGCATTTGTCTTTCTCTGACTGGCTTACTTCATTTAGCATAAAGTTCTCTAGGTCCATCTATGCTGTTGCAATAGGTAAATTTTTTTCCATTTTACGGGTGGGTAATATTCCATAGTGTAAATGCACCATAGCTGTTTTGTCTACTCTTCCACTCATGGACACTTGAGCTGCTTCCGTGGTGATTGTAAATAATGCTGCAGTGAACATAGGGGAGCACATATTCTTTCAAATTAGTGTTTCAGTTTCCTTTGGATAAATTCCCAGAAGTGGAATCGCTGGGCCAAAAGAGCAGTTCTCTTTTTAATTTTTTGAGGTATCTCCATACTGCTTTCCACGGTGGCTGCACCAATCTGCATTTCCACCAACAGTGCACAAGGGTTCCCCCTTCTCCACAACTTTGCCAACACTTGTTTGTTGATTTATTGATGATGGCCATTCCGAGAGGTGTGAGCTGATATCTCATTGTGGTTTTAATTTGCATGATGGCTGTTGAAGTTGAGCATCTTTTCATGTCTATTGGCCCTCTGTATGTCCTCCTGGGAGAAGTGTCTATTCAGGCCCTTTGCTCAGTTTTAATTGGGCTGTATTTTTTTTTTTTTTTTTTTTTGGTGTTGAGTTTTAAAAGTTCTTTATGAATTTTGGATATTAGTCCCTTATCAGATGTTTCAGCAAATATGTTCTCCCATTCAGTGGGTTATCTTTTTATTTTGTTGATGATTTCCTTTGCTGTGCAAAAACTTTTTAGTTTGATGTAATCCCATTTGTTTTTTCTTTTGTTTCCCTTGCCTGAGGAGATATATCAGAAAATATGTTGCCATGGGAAATGCCCAAGATTTTACTGTCTATGTTTTCTTCTAGGATTTTTATGGTTTCAAATCTAACATTTAAGTCTGATGCGGACCCCGGCTCAGTGGGGTCTGCCACATTGTGGATGAGGCACGAGAAATTCACAAGTACTACCAAGTCCTGTGGAGGAAAAGGGACAGCATGGCTTCTCTCTCAAGGGGAGAAAAAACCTCGGCCCTTGCCTTGACCACTGTTTATTTCTTTTCTTGGCACATTACATTATGGTCCTCATTTACTATGCACAGGTTCGCTTTAGGTGGTTCCCTTTTACAGAAAACAAAGGAGATGATGCCGCTAATCACATCACAGAAGAAGGCTGCTTGCAAATGCAAAGGGTAAAGTGGTTGAAGCAGTCACACTCCATGCTGGGGAGTTTTAGCATGGATTTTAGGAAGTTACAGTAAGCTCTTGCTGCCTCAATTCAGGGTGAGGGAGTTTTAGCAAACAAGTCTCATAGCAGTCTAAGTACAATGCAGGCCTGATTCCCCACGGGAGAACCTATCTGTGGGTGTGGGTCCTGTGCATCAGACCTTGCTTTCCACTGGGAGCTGGGCCCATGCAACACAGAATGGTCTCCTACAAAGTCTTTAAATCCATTCTGAGCTTATCCTTATGTGTGATGTAAGAAGGTGGTCTAGTTTCATTTTTAGCCCAATGTATGGTTTTGCCTCCTTTGTTGAATATTAATCGACAATAAAGGCGTGGGTTTATTTCTGGGCTCTCCATTCTGTTCCATTGTGTCTGTTTTTTATGCCAGTACCATGTTGTTTCGATTACTATGGCCTTGTAGTATAGTTTGATATTAGGTAGCATGATTCCTTCAACTTTGTTCTTCTTTCTCAAGATAACTATTACACAGGGTTTTTTGTGGTTCCATATAAATTTTTGGAATATTTGTCTTAGCTCTTTGAAATGCACCATTGATATCTTGATTGGAATTGTATTGAATCTGCAGATTGCTGGTAAGTATGGCATTTTAAGGATATTGATTTTTCCTTCCCATGAACACAGTATATGCTTCCACTTGTTTGTGTCTTCTTCTGTTTCTTTCTCCAGTGTCTTATAATTTTCCAAGTACAGGTCTTTTATATCATTAGTTAAATTTATTCATAGGTATTTTATTCTTTTTTAAAATTTATTTTAATTGTTCTTCTACAGTTTTCTGTCTTTTGCTCCCATCCCAGCCCACTGCCCCAGCCCTCCTCACCCCCCTCCCATTTCCACCCCGCTAGTTTTATCCATGTGACCTTCATACTTGTTGCTCCAAACTCCTCCCCTTTACCCCTGAAATTCCCTCCCCTCTCCCCTCTGGTGACTATCAACCCCCTCTCAATTTCAGTGTCTTTGGTTATATTGTGCCCGCCCGTTTGTTCTGTTGATTAGGCTCCTGTTAAAGGTGAGATCATATGATATTTGTCCTTCACTGCCTGGCTTACCTCACTTAGCATAATGCTCTCCAGCTCCATCCATGCTGTCGCGAAGGGTAGGAGTTCCTTCTTTCTTTCTGCTGCATACAATTCCATTGTGTAAATGTACCAAAGTTTCTTGATCCATTCATTTACTGATGGGCACCTAGGTTGCTTCCAACACTTGGCTATTGTAAATTGTGCTGCTATGAACATTGGAGTGCATAGATTCTTTTGGATTGGTGTTTCAGGGTTCTTAGGATATAATCCTAGCAGTGGAATTCCTGGCTCAAAAGGTAGATCCAGTTTTAGTTTTCTTAGAAAATTCCATACTGCTTTCCATAGTGGTTGTACCAGTCTGCAGTCCCACCAACAGTGTACTAGGGTCCCCTTTTCTCCACAACCTCTCCAACACTTGTTGTTTGTTGCTTTGTTTATGATGGCCATTCTGACAGGTGTGAAGTGGTATCTCATTGTGGTTTTACTTTGCATCTCTCTGATAGCAAGCGATATTGAGCATCTTTTCATGTGTCTCTGGATCCTCTGCATGTCCTCCTTGGAGAAGTGTCTGTTCAAGTCCTTTGCCCATTTTTTAATTGGGTTGCTTGTCTTCTTAGAGTGGAGTCGTGTAAGTTCTTGTATATTTTGGAGATTAAACCCTGTCTGAGGTATCATTGGTGAATATATTTTCCCATACAGTTGGTTCTCTTTTTATTTTAATACTGTTTTCTTTAGCCATGCAGAAGCTTTTTATTTTGATGAGATCCCATTTGTTTATTCTTTCCTTTATGCCCCTTGCTTTAGGGGACATATCAGTAAAAATGTTGCTGTGTGAAATGTCTGAAATTTTCCTGCCTATGTTCTCCTCTAGGACTTTAATGATGTCACGGCTTATATTTAAATCTTTTATCCACCTTGAGTTTATTTTTGTGTATGGTGTAAGCTGGTGCTCAAGTTTCATTTTTTTGCATGTAGCTGTCCAGTTCTCCCAACACCACTTGTTGAAGAGACTACTTTTACTCCATTTTATGTTGTTACCTCCTTTGTCGAATATTTATTGACCATAGAGAACTGGGTTTATTTCTGGGCTCTCTGTTCTATTCCATTGGTCCATGTTCCTGTTTTTGTGCCAGTACCAGGCTGTTTTGATTACAGTGGCCTTGTAAAACAGTCTGGTGTCAGGTATTGTGATCCCTCCTACTTTGCTCTTCTTTCTCAAAATTGCAGCAGCTATTCGAGGTCATTTATGACTCCATATAAATTTTTGAAGTGTTTGTTCTATATCTGTGAAATATGTCATTGGTAATTTGATAGGTATTGCATTGAATCTGGGTATTTTATTCTTTTTGAAGAAACTGTGAATGGGATTGTTTTCTTTTTTTTTCAAATATTTTACTTACGTATTTTTAGAGAGCGGGGAAGAAAGGAAGAAAGAAAGGGAGAGAAACGTCGATGTAAGAGAAAACATCGATCAGTTGCCTCTCATACGTACCGCACCCAGAAACCCAACTCACAACCTGGACAAATGCTCCAACTGGGAATAGAACCAGAGACCTTTTGCTTTGCAGGACAATGTCCAGTGAACTGCGTCACACTGCTCAGGGCCTGGGTTTTTTTCTTAATTTACTTTTCTGATATTTTATTATTGGCATATAAAATGCAACTGATTTCTGGATATTAATTTTGTATCCTGCTACTTAACTGAATTCATCTATCAGTTCAAGTACTTTTTGGTGGAATCTTTAGGGTTCTCTGTATAAGGTATCATGTCATCTGCAAGTGATGATAGTTTTACTTCTTTCTTTCCAATTTGGATGCCTTTTATTTCTTCTTATCTCATTGCTGTGGCTAGGACTTCCAGTGCTATGTTGAATAAGAGAGGTGAAAACGGACATTCCTGCCTTGTTCCTGATCTTAAGGGGAGTACTTGTAGTTTTTCCCATTGAGTATGATGTTGGCTGTGGGTTTGTCATATATGGCCTTTATTACATTGAGGTATGCTCTCTCTATTCCAACTTTGCTGAACATTTTTATCACAAATGGGTGCTGGGAGATGATCATGTAATTTTTATCCTTCATTTTGTTAATGTGGTGTATCACATTGATTGATTTTCATTTTTTGAAACATTCTTGCATCAGAAGAATACATTCCATGTGATCATGATCCTTTTAATGTGTTGTTGAATTCAGCTTGCTAGTATTTTGTTGATTTTTGCATCTATAGTTGTCTGGGATATTGGTCAGTAGCTTTATTTTCTTGTGGTGTCTTTGTCTGGTTTTGGTATCAGTGTAATTCTGGGCTCATGAAATGAGTTGGGAAGTACTTCCTCCTTTTCAATTTTTTTGAAGAATTTGAGAAGTATTGGTGCTAATTCTTAGTTAAGTGTTTAGTAGAATCGACCTGTGAAGTCATGTGGTCCTGGGTTTTCTTTGTTGGGAAATTTTGATTACTCATGTAGTGTCCATTCTAGTTTAAGGTCTGTCCTGACTTTTTATTTCTTCAGTCCTTTGGGGCTTCCCCTTGGAAAATTTGGGGTTTTGGATGCATAAACCAACATATTCCTTCCTGAGTCAAGCTGGAGGTTAGGGGATTTTTTTTCTGACTTTGCTGTGCTAGGCACAGGGCCTCTTTTAGGAGGCCATCCTAAATCTCCTTACCAACTTCAGTTAGTGTGGATTTGATTTCTTCTGGAACTCAGGAAACTTTCAATTACTTTCTGACTTCTCACAAAGAGAATTTATTCATGAATTGTTGCTTAATTTGAATGTGGGGGGAAGAAGGGTCTTGGACTTCCTACTCTACCATCCTGCTGATGTTCCTCTGCAGAGGGAGATATTTTTAACCACCCTCAGTTTGTCTCATTATACAATTTTAATGCTAAAGGCATCATTTGGAGGCTGAATTTCCAAATATTTTACCTACTGGGAATAATTTATTGACATTATCTTTATTCCATTTAGATAACATGGAATATCCTATTTCAATAATTCCTGAACCCTGTGTAACATTGAAGGGAAGCAAAGGATATTTGCATATTTTCTTCATTCCAAGTAAGTTCAAAGTTTTGTTTCTGTAGATCAGTTAAAAGAGTTCAAAAAATATCAATGACAAATATACATGTATTCAAAGTCTTTGCGTGTCAGCAGTCTGGGCATGGCTTCGCTGTGTCTGTTTCAGGATCTCTCGCAAGGTTGCAGTCACGCTGTCTGCCAGGACGGGGGTCTCTTCCGAAGGTTCAAACAGGGAAGGATCCATTTCAGTTCTCATGTGACTGTTGACAGTATTCAGTTCCTGTCTGGCTGTGGGCCAGCTCTCAGTTCCTTGAGATATGGGCCTTTTCAACCTAGCTTGTTGCTTCATCAAAGCCAGCAAAGGGGACAATCAGTTAACAAGATAGACATCACCATCTGATGCAGTTGAGTCATGGAAGAGTCACTCCATCAGCTTTGCTTGACTTATTTGTTAGAAGCAAGTCCCTAAGCTCACACTGATGGGGAGGGGACTACATAATGGCATGGGGGTAAAGTGGGAATAATTTGAGACTTCTAACAATCTAATAGGTGTATCCTCTGTCAGCCATTATCTATTCAGATGATAAGTAAAGTTGGGTTTCCACTAGTTAAAGATCTATGTATAAGCAAGGCAGGACATGTTTTTCTAAAAATGATCTTAAAAATGATGATTTTGGGATAAAAAAAGACAATGCTTTTTATTTCGTGTTGTCTTGTTTTTCCTCTCCATGGTTTTAGTTGGGTGATGGTGATAGCATTGGGCTGGACCTGAGTGTTTGGGAAAGCACATAAAACTTTTATCCTCTCATACCAGTTAGCTTTGTTGTATGTAAGTCCTAGGATCCCAGGAAAGCTCAGCTCCCACCATCTGCATTACCATTCTTGTTTTCATCATCATTTATAGTATAGCTTATATTTGGAGCATATACTTTACAAAGTGCTTTCACATTCGTGAGTTTAAATAAAGATTCCCCTCTGATTTTAGTTTTCCATTTTACAAGAAAAGAGGTGGCTGAGAACCCAGAAATAATAGGCAAAACTCATGTTTTGATATTTCTGAATTTAATTGTTGAACCTGTGTTTGGGTACTTTGTTTCTGTACTCATTTATATATTTCAAGTATTGTGACTGATACCAAGAATTCATTGATAAATAAGACATTCTCTTGACCTTCAAAAATCTCTCAGTGCAATTGGAGGGGGCAGACCTGTAAAAAATATGGCATGGTAAGTGAAGTGACTGTAGTGATGCTTGATGATAGTGCAGAGCAAAGAACACTCAACTCTGTCCATTTGCCAAAGTCAAAAAGTAATTTTTTTTTCCTAAAATTTTGCCTGGCTAAGGCTTTACAATTTCTCTCTCTCAGGTTTTGTTTTCTAGTCTATGTGGTGTGCTTTACCCCTAGATGTTTGGCAGAAGTGATCATTGACGTTATAAATGACCTAATTTTCATGGAAACCCCTTGTCTTTACCCATAGGAAGCAAGTTGTATCCTTCTGGGCCCAAGTAATAATAATACGATATGGTATCATTCAGGATTCTCTGAAAAGCAGATGCCAAGAAGGAATTAAACATACAATAGATTTATCTGGAGAAAATGCTGGTGAACAATGAAGGGAAGAGGAGGCCCAAGTAGGCAAGGAGAGGGTTCAGACTGAGGTACAGATCTGATGCTTTTGAAATGAGAGAGGGAAGGAAGGAGAATTTGGTAAGATTGTCATCAGGCCCAAATGCATCCCTGAGATCCTCTCAGCCTGGTCAGTGGGGAGCCTTAGAGCAAAGGTTGCTTATCACAAGTGTCCCATGACAGGCAGGAAGGAATAGGCTGCCTCTAGTGTCCTTAGCAGTGCTCAGTCTTCAGAGGAGCAACCTGCAGGGAGCTGACCTCTGGGTGGGAAGGATACAAAGGCGCAACAGCCCGGGGCTGTCTGCCAACTACTTTCATTCCAGCAGGTTCTTTGGAAGGAAAGTTTGAGTAGCGCACCTCTGTGGCCACCACGGATAACTTAATCATTTACTAAGCATGACATTTGTATCGCATTATATTAATTTACTAAGAAAATAATTATTCAGTTATATTTTATAGAGCTCTGCAATTATGACATGAGTTTACCTAGAATATACTAGAATTTCTCTGTAAATTGTGAGGCCACATTATAGCAATCAACTTATTTTTATGTGCTGTCTCTACTTCTGTTCAATAAAAGCTATAAGTACAAATTGAATCAAAAATAGGTTGGGAATGGAAATTATTTATTTTGAGACTTTATAACCTTGCTGGTAAATTATTTGTATACCATTAACTGATTGACAAACAAAGCTGGACCATAAGTCTCTTGGAAAATTATTTCTGGCAGTTCCTGGAGTTTTCTTAGGTGAGGTCAAAAACAGTGTTCTCTGCCCTGGCTGGTGTGGCTCAGCGGACTGAGCGATGGACTGTGAACCAGAGGATCGCGGGTTCAATTTCCAGTCAGGGCATGTGCCTGGGTTGCAGGCCAGGTCTCCAGTAGGGGGTGCTCATGTGACAACCACACATTTATATTTCTCTTCTTCTCTTTCTCCCTCCCTTCCTGTCTCTAAAATTAAATAAATAAAATCTTAAAAAAAAGAAAAACACTCTTCTTACATGGCAACCACCAGTTTCTTGTCTCTCATCTCAATGTGCACATGTATACCCTTGGTCTGCTGAACCACACAAGTGGTACCTCACATTAACCACTTTTCATGTGGCTGACATGACCACAGTGGTGTCCAAGGGCAAGAAGCTCCTCAAGATGTAAACAGCACTTTCTGGGAGTCATTGAAGACCAGGACATACTGTATTCCATGCAGAAACGGAAGAAGGTGCCTCGTCCTACCTTGTCTTTGGACACCACAGCAGTCCCATGTCTAAGGAATTTCTCATAGAAACAGCTCTTCAACTTCTGCTCACATCTATGGTTTTTGAGAGGTTCAGGCTAAAGTTCATGGAATGGACCATGAACCACTATCTGAAGTAGACCCTGTTATGTTCTTTGTACTTTACCCTATAAGTAGACAACTGGAGACAAATTAGGGAGTTTTGTGGTCCTTTGGGCTCGGAGTAATGAGGGCTTACACCAAGACCATGGAAATAAGAATGAGATGAAGACTAGTAAGATTTATTGGGGTTGGGAATTCTCGTGCTGATTTGTGGGAAAAGGTGAAAAAATCAATTTCGGATCTGTAGGGTGAGGTAATGAGCAGCATCTGAATAGAGATGTTGACTACACATAGGAGACAGTGCTCAGGAGGAAGGTTGAGACTAAAGATGGTGTTTTGGGAGTTAGCATCCCATGTGGCATTTAAAGCCAGAGAGGCTATGCAGAATAAATGCTGTTGAGGAGAACTGAGGATAGAACTTTTTAAAGAGGAGTAAATGAACAGAGTGAGGAGGAGCCAGAGAGGTTGAAGGACAAGGAGAAGAGAGTGGGAGCAACAACACCAAATGGAGATTTTTAAGGAAGGAGTTGACAGTTTTGTTGCACACAGCCAAGTTCAAGTTAAAGGTAGCAAACTTTTCCTTTGATTATGTCTACACAGTCAGTTATGGTGACCTTATTAGGAAAATATTTTCCATGAGGTGGTGGTTATAATCAATTATTTTCATTATAAAAAGATTGTACATGTTTTCTACTTGGGCAAACTGAGTAACTTATAAAAATTGAACCAAATACATTGTTCACTGAGCCTTTTCATGTTAATTGTGATCATGAAGCTATAACAAATAGCTCATCACCCAAGTTTTAATCAAAAGGTTTAATTTTGTTCTCCAAAAAAATCTGTCATCAAAGCTACTAAAAAGTGGGCATGAGTTGATTATCATCAATTACTTTTCTTTTTTTGAACTTCCTACCAAAACTGCAACAAGAACAGAAAATTGTATATCTTCATTTGATATATATATATTTTTAAATATATATTTATATATTTAAAAAATAGGTCCCTCTATTTTTAGCTATAGTACATAATTCTTATGATGGAGTATTCTCTGATTACAGTCCACTAGTCACCCTCTCAAAACTTCAGTTTGCTCAACTCCAGAACTAGGATCACAATACTCACATTGTGGGTAGTTGTGATAATTGAATGAAACAATGTTGGAAAAGCACAAGGCACATTTTATGTATATAATAAATGTTAATTATTATTTATAAAATAATCTCTTGTATGAGAGACTAATGGGATTTTTTTCTTTTTAAGGAAGAGACATTAAAAAGTTGTATTTCAATCTGTATTTATCTTTTAACACCTTGGAGTTCCCGATGCGTGAAGAAGTTATTTGCCAAGGATCTGATGATAAATATTCTTTTTGTAGAGCTCTAAAAGGAGGTAAGCATGCAACTGATTGCTCTCAGACTAGAATGTAATACTTTATGAGAATGTTATAGGAATTAAATACACGGAAAATGTGAAGTTTCTTTTCTGATAGTAATTCTTTATTTCCATTCAAAGTTTTTACTTTTAGCAGTTTAAATGACATTTTACAATTACGTTACTGAGTTATTATTAAGATGACACTTGAGTGTGTTTGAAGGGCTATTAAAATTTTTATCTTATTCAGATCAATATTGTACATTTATCCTTGGTTATGGATCTCTTTTTCTAAATATTACATTTATATTTTTCATAGAAACTCACTAGATCTTACTATGTTGCTACATTGGTTTCTTCCATGTCTTTCTCCTTTTTTTCCCACCCTGGAATTTTTCACAGAATCATAAAAGTTCAGAGTGTAAGACCTTAGGTCACTTATTGAAAACTCATGAATTTTTTCTTAATAATTTTTAAACTAGTAAATAGTTTAAATAGTTTAAAAGTTTATAAATATCATGCTGTCACATTACCAAAATTAGAAAGTATAAAGAATAAGGAAGTCACCGAATCATATTTCTAAAGTCATTTTGTAGTATTTCCTTTTATGTATATTATTTATGCAGTTGTAAGTATACTTGATTACAATTAAAATAATTTATTTAATTTCTTGGCTAGATAGCCACATCCATGTGATTAAAAAATCAGAGTATGAATATTTTATAGTGAAAGCTCTCCCTTAGTGTGTTATGCCCTGGTTCACTTAACTGTTCTCTTATTGGACATTAGTGTCCTTCTGGTATTTGTACTGTTACAAATAATATTATAATTAATATATTTCTATATGTAATTTTCTTACATTTTAGATTTGAATATTCCCATATTTAGAGGAAGGAATTATGTAGCTCCCAGAGAGATTTCTAAGCTTAAATAGTTTTAGTACAACTGTGCTTTTATTCACATAAGACCAAATTGCTTCTGTAAAGGATTATAGCAATTTATACATGGTACCACCAACGAAGTGTAAGTATGGTAGACTAATCTCTGTCTTGTTGACATTGGGTATTATCGTTTAAAAGGATAAGAAGTTTTTAAAAAACTTTATTAGAAAAAACTTATACTTAATTGTTTAATTAACATTTTATTACTATTGAAGTTGAATATTTTCCCATAAATTATTTACCATTAACCTGTACCCACCTTGTTTAAAAAAGTGATTTCAGGTAGTTTGCATGTATACGTTGAACTTAGCAACATAGCATCCACTCGATACAGGTGGCACCCAAAATGAAGAATAATCATAGGGAGTTAATGGGATCAGAGTAACATAAAACTTTATAACAGAAAGGGCTTATACTTACTTTGAAAGGGACATCAGTTTGATTATATGATTGTACAACGGCTAGCAGTCTTTACGAAAATAGTTTTTTTGCTCTGACTGGTGTGCTTCAGTAGGTTTGGTGTCATCCCCCAAACCCAAAGTTCGCCAGTTCGACTCACGGTTGGGGCACACACCTGGGCTGCAGGCCACCCTGGTCAGGGCGTGCAAGAAGCAAACAATCGTTTCTCCCGCTCTCCTTCTCCCTTCCTTCTTCTCTCTCTAAAAATAATAAATACAATCTTTTTTAAAAAGGAAATAGTTTTTAAGTAAATTAGTATGCTTGCCGCGTGTCTCTCAGCCAATCATCTGTCCATATCTCTACTTTATCTGCCACCCCCACTCACATACAAGTCATGGAGCTGGCTTTGCTGGTGAATCTGGGCTCGGAGCTTCACAGACCTAAGTCAGTGTCCCAGCTTTCCCACCTACTAGCAGTCTGACCTTGGGTCACAGTCACCTCATTTTCCTCATCTGTAAAATGGGCACAGTGAAACCGATTTTACATGGTTTCAAGGATTAATTAGAGCATGTGCGTGAAATAGTGCTCAGAGTAAGAATTTCAGAATGATGTTATTAAATAATAAATATTCATGTTGATCCCTTTTTTTTTGTTCCTGATTTTACAGTTCTGTCATTTTTACAAGTGAGGAAACCGATGACTCAGTGGTTCAGAACCGTGCCCAAGGTCTTTCAGAGGACTAGTAACTGAGCCGCCTCTGGACTCTTAAGGCCTACTCTTCTGTTGTGCCACGCTTGCTCTTTGGAAACAAATCCTCCTGGCAGATTACTGTTTTTTAAAACAATTGTTTCACAATGATTTCACATAACCTCAAATAACATGTTGACATTTTATTTAAATTTTTGAAGCTTCACTTCCTAGAGATCTCACATGTGTCAGACTGAACCCAGCCTGCCTGCTCCTTCCTTCCCTCCCTCCTTCCCTTCCTCAAGCATCTGTTGAACCTAATTTGAGCAGGTCATGATTTAGACCCTTGTGATCCAAAGTTGCACGATAGGGTCTCCATCTTCGGGTCTCTCTGTTCTGGGGAAGACAGTCATGGGAACAAAAATGAAAACAAAGCATTGTAAAAGCTAATCGAATTTATATGCTCTTAGTTTTAACTATATATGTAGTTATAGTTATCAATTTACTGTGATAGAAAAACTCAGATAAAGCTTCGGAGAGTATTTTGTTTGAGTCTCGAATGAGAGAGCAAGGAGGAAGGATGTTCCCTGGAGAGGAAAGAGTGTATGCAGACACATCTACCCGGGAGAGGATGTGGCTTATTTGGAGAGTAGCTTTTTTTGTAGCTGGAGCAGAATGTGCTTGTACGGATTTGCTGGAGATGAGCCCAGAACAGGGGGGCAGGAGCAGGCATGTAAGCCATTGCAAAACACTGGTCTGCAGCTTGTTATCAGTGGGTAGGCATGCCCCACAGAGATACCCATTTCTGCAGATAGCTAGTGTCCATATGGAAGGTGGAGGGGATTGGCTGGCAGGACACTTGGAAGGAAGAGCAGCTGGGAAACGGTGAGAGCTGAACATGAGGGCTGAACAAAGATGGTGAACCTAGAGTCAAGGGGAGGAGACCAGGAGAGCACATTGGGAGACAGGACAGGCGAGACATGCTGACTGAATTGATGTGGCAAGCGAAGATTAGGTAAATCAAGAACCACTTGAAGGTCAGTGACAGGATGGATAGAAGTGCCATTATTTGAAATGATGTGTGCAAAAGGCATATTTAAAAAAATTATTTATTTATCTTTAGAGGGGAAGGGAAGGAGGGAGAGAAATATCAATGTGTGGTTGCCTCTCATGCTTCCCCTGCCGGGACCTGGCCTGCAACCCAGGCATGTGCCCTGACTGGGTATCGAACCGCAATCCTTTGGTTCGAAGGCCTGTGCTCAACCCACTGAGCTACACCGGCCAGGGCTCCAAAGGCATATTTTTAAACATAATGAGTTATGATTTGGGCATGTTGAGATGCAGGTAATTTTGGAAGGTTCAGATAAACATGTCCATCTGGCAGCCAACTACATAGGCTCAGAGCTCAGGATATTCTGATTTAAGAAACATTGAACCCTTAAAGTTTGGGAATTAAATTAGTAGGTATCATACATATCTACTTTTAAAGTAACTTTCCTTCCCTATTACACCCTGCTAAAGGAGCAGCAATATTAAATATGCATATATGTAACTTGGGATGAAGCATATTAGCACTTGCCTGGGCATCACTCATTCACTTCGGGGCCTTAAAGTTTGCATCCCCTGTTGTCCTGGGAGAAGCTTATGGTGGCAGCGGAGCCCCAGGACAATGGGAGCCAGGGCATGAGACCTATTATTTGTTTGCAGTTTTGTTTGGGACTGCAGCTGCCACTAGTCAAGTGTCAAAGGTGCAGCCATGCCACCAAAAAAGAAGTCGCTTAGTGATGACCAAGACGTTTTTGTGCTTTGTTTGCAGAGACTGTGAATACATCAGTACCATACTCCTTCAAGGGCATAGTATTCTCCAAGGTATTGTCTAAGAGCCATTTTGTACTTTCTTAATCTTTGGCCGTAACAGATGTGTGAGGAATTTGAACAATTCGTAACCCTTAAAAATTGTGACTCAAAATTAAGCTATTCAAGATTTTTTTCCTACTTTTATTTGGTTTGGGATATTTTTCCATTTCTTTCTAAAGCAGCGCTCTCTGAACTTTTTGGCACCAGGGACAGGTTTCGTGGAAGACAATTTTTCCATGGATCGGTGGGAGCGGGGGGTGTGGGTGTGGTAGGAAATGGTTTCAGGATGATTCAAGAGTATTACATTCAAGCTCACCTCCTGCTGCACAGCCCGGTTCCTGACAGGCTGGGGCACATACCGGTCCACGGCCCAGAGGTTGGGGACCCCTGTTCTAAAGAATGTGGAAATATAACAAAGTTACACGAAAGAAAGCTCGCTTTCACTTCATGTTTCTTCTGTAACATGCATGGCTAAAAAGTAATGCAAATGTTCATTATCAATATGTCGAATGATTTTGGGGCAAACGCATTTTACAGCTACTGCCTAGAACTCTGTAACTGTCTCCGTGAGTAATAACCATGTGACTTTAGGTGTTTGCATTAGATACTTAGCAAAGAAATTCTGCATGTTTCACTTTTGGTGACTATTTTAAAATGAACTTTAACAATACCTATTCTTAACTGATTTTGTTTGCAATTTATATCGAATGTTTGGAAATCCCATAGGTTAGTCTCAAAAAATTGTTAAAAAAACATACTCAGAATTAGGAAATAAATGTTTGCTGAATTTAGACACACAAAATTTCATCTTGTTAAAAAACTGAGGAAATGATAGCCAATCCAATTTAAATGATTTCTTCCTAGTAGGAAGAATGCTTATAGAAGTCTTATAAAATAGAACCATCTAACATTTTGTTCCACTGGTGTTTCTTATTCCTCATTTTAGGGACAATACAGATTGGTTGTGGAAGCCATCACTGGGAATACTGAAGAAATGCTCTTTTGTTTGAATTTTACCATCATACACTACTCTGATATCAATTAGAATAAATCCAGTATATTTTTATTATTCAAAGATTGCATTCTTCACTTAATTTTTTTTTTTTTTTTTTGCACAGTGTGTTAGTTTGCTAAGGCCGCCATAACAAACACCACGCAGTGGGTGGCCTGAACGACAGAAATTTATTTTCTCACAGTTCTGGAGGCAAGAACCTGAAACTGGTGTGGGTGGGTTTGGTTCCTTCTGAGGCCTCTCCCTTTAGCTTATGGATAATTTTCTCCTGTGTCTTCGCGTGGCCTCCCTCCGTGTGAGTCTGTGTCCCAATCTCCTCTTCTCGTAAGGACACCAGTCTTATTAGATTAGGGCCCGTCTTTATGATCTCAGTCACCTCTCTGGAGATCCTGTCTCCAAATCCAGTCACACTCTGAGGCACCGGGAGTTAGAACTGCAGCAGAGGAATTCTGAGAGGACAAGTCCGCCCACAGCACACAGGTAATGAAATTTCTCCCACTGGTCGACTTTTCTCCGTTTCCTGCCTCTACTCTGGGGCAGGTTACCTGTGTTTCCTCCCGATTGATCTTCCTGCACCTGGTCAGGTACCTCAGGTAATGTATTCTTCACAAGGGCAGTATCAACACTGCTTTCAAAATACAGGCCCAGTCATGTCACCACAAGGCAAATGGACCAAAAAAAACAAAACAAAAACAAGGCTCTTCCTGGGGCTTTTGATTCATTTTGGGATAAAGTTGGAATCTTTGTGAGGGCCTGCCAGGCCTTGCCCATCCTTTCCCTCTCCAGTTGCTTCTCTTATCACCTTCTCCGTGCTGTCTGGGTTCCAGAATGTGCCAGCGTCCCTCCCATTCCAGAACCTTAGCCCACACGGTCCCCTCTGCCTCAACTCCACTCCTCCACTCTATGCCACACTCACCCCCTCACCTCTGCATGCGGGTCTTTCCTGGCCCTGGTGCGACTTAGGGAATTATCAGCAGGTAGTACGGGGTTCACTTCATGCACTTTGAGACAGGGAAGAGGCTGTCCTGAGGAAAATCACAGAGGCTTTCTTGCTGCCAGCCTCCTGTGGCTTTCTCGGTCCCCGAGACCCTTTTTCTCCACCCACCTCTGTCTCACCCAGGCAGGGCCAGCTTTCTTTGTGGCTGTGCTTCTGTAGACCTGTGTCCCTTCCTTACAGCACTCAGCACTCATTTTGTCATCATTTCAATGATCTACTGCACTGAGCTCCATGAGCCCAGGCAGCAGAGTCCAGTTCTGCTCAGCACCCTTGACCCAGCACCCAGTACAGAAACTGGCTTGGATTGGCACTGAATCCATATTTGTCAAATGGATAAATGAGCGTTTCCTTCTTGTAAAATATCCAAACAATACAAAATTATAGAAAGCAGAATATTCATCCAATCGTTCTACTGATATTTATTGAGTATCCGCTATATGTCAGGCCCTGTTCTAGATGCCAGATATACAGAATTTAACAACCAATATAAAAAAATCCCCTGCCTTTATGGAGCTTATATTTTTACAGGAAGAGACTGAAAGAAAAACCCAAGTAAGTGGTAGAGTACTTTAGAAGCAAACATGCTACATGATAGGCAAAGCAATATAGCAGGGTAAGAGGGTAGAGAATGGGAGAAGGTGATGATGGTTGTTTTAAACAGGGTGGTTAGGAAAGACCTTCCCGATAAGGGGGGATTTGAATGAGTTAAGCGAGCAAAGCCACGTGGCTTTCTGGGAGCAAAGACATTGCGTGTTGGGAGAGCAGTTTGTGTCAAGGTCCTGGGGTCAGAGTGTGTCTGGTGTGTTTGAGAAGGAACAAGGAACTGTTCAGGTGACGTGAGTGTGGGGACGTAAGGTCAGAACAATGTGTGGTGGGGGGTGGGTGGGCCTGTGCTGTACGGTTTGATAGGCTGTTGTTAGGACTTTAGCTGTTGCTGTGAATGGGATGCAAAGGCCACCGGGAGGTTCCACGCAGAAGAATGACAGCTTGCATTTTGAAAAAGCTTACGCTGGCCACCATCTGCTTGGGTGAGGGAAAAGAAAGAGAAAGTTTTTGCAGGAATCTAGGTAGAAAAGGAAGGAGAAATTTGGGAGGGTTTTGAAGTAATCCAGGTAAAAGATAGGGGAGGAGATGGGGAGAAGTGATCTGTGCTGGATATTTTTTACAGACAACTGCAAAACTACTTCTGCCTGTGGGTTGGAGGTAGGCTATGGAGCAAAGTGAGGAATCAGGGATGATTCCATTTTTTTTTTTCTTGAGTGAATGGAAGGATGGAGTTGCTGATATTTGAGACAAGGAAGTCAGGAAGAAACTGGTTTTTAAAATACATCTTTAAAAAGAGACAATTTTGCAAATATCAGACATCACTTTTAATTCTTGTTTATTGCTTGTTTGGGGAGATCGATTTGGAGATGTATATTAGACATTTAAGTGGAGATTTTGCAAGGGCAGTGGATAAATGAGTCTGACGTTCAGGAGAGAGTTTTGGGCTGGAGATAAATTTTGGAAAACTGTCAAAATACAGAGAGAAGGAGTGTAGGTAGAGGAAATGGGAGGTCTAAGGACTGAACCCTGGACTACTTTTGTCACCAAGAGGCTGGGGATTTAAGGGGAACCAGCAGGACAGGAGTGGCCATGGAAGCTGGAGGAAAACCTGGAATATTGGTCTATTGGAAGCAGGTGAAGAAACTGTTTCAACTGTTTTGATATGCTAAGTTAAATAAGATGAAGACTAAGTGTTGATCTTTAAATCTAGCAATGTGAGCTCATCTGTGACTTTTTAAAAATATTTTATTTATTCATTTTTTTTTTAAAGGGGAAGGGAGGGAGAAAGAGAGGGCAGGAAACATCAGTGTGTGTTTGCCTTACATGTGGCCCCCACTGGGGACCTGGCCCACAACCCAGGCATGTGCTCTGACTGGGATTCAAACCAGTGACCCCTTGGAGTGCAGGCTGGCACTCAGTCCTATGAGTCGCACCAGTCAGGGCTCATCTGGGATTTGATGTCACCAATAGAGAGCCCTCTAAATTTCCCAAGCATGAATTCCAACTGTGTGCCTCCCAAATGCGGCGGTCACATATTAAGCTCTGTCGAAGTCCCTCTCTCAGGTTGAGGTAGGTGTGAAGGTCCTTACCTACCTCTGTTTCACCTCTCAAGGGGTGATGTTTGGAGATGAGGCTCACAGCACATCTTTCTCCAGAACACCCTCCACAAATCTTTAAGATCCTCCCTTGGATAAAAAGGTAGCTTGAGCTTTTTACATACTTGCTATAAATACTTGATATGCTTCATATAGTTTTATGTACTTGGTTTCTGATAACCCATTCCACAGGTTTTGAACCCTTAAACTCCAAGGGAGTTCAAGAGTTGTGGGGCGGGTCACCAGATACTTCCTGTTCCCTGATTTTGTTTTGGTATATGCCACATCCCCAGCTCAGGGGTCAACCCTGATTGGCTAGATCAGCTAGTGTGGGGTGGTGGGGTATTCCCCAGGGGACTTTCCTGGTCCATGTTGGGCACATGAGTGAAGCTGGCTCAATCAGACTGCAGCAAAAGACTAAAATTCTTTGGCTGTCTCACCGTGTGTAAATGAGGGGGGATGCTGACTCCATTTCTGCTGACCCATCTATCTCATAACCATAAGGGGAATCAGGCTTAGGGTGAAGGAGGAGCTCATTTTAAAGGAACAGTGAGGCATTTTATAATGTGCATGCACACACACATTTATATATATTATCTCATTTGCTGTCTTCTAGTTTGATTGATGGATACCCAAGAGCCACCCTGATTTTATTGACAGTGCTTTCTCACAGTGTGGGTGATGACTTTGCAGGGGCGTCCTAGAGGAAGGCCAAGGTTCTCCTGGATTGTAATATCTTGATGAGATTACCACATTCTGGGGGCATTAGCTTCAGTTTTGATGATAAAAAACAAAACACAGTGAAACAAAAAACCCTCAATTTTCTTTCAGCTCAATCAGACTTCATCCACATTGGTTCAGATACAAGTTTGGCTCTTGGGGCAAAGACCCTGTATACAGCAACTTTAATCAGATAGCAGCTCATTTCTGTCTCATCTAGGCTGCTGTGGGGCCTCGAGGACCCAGGAAGCTTCCATCTTGCCCTGGTCTGAATGGTCCAAACTGACTCCCGACTATATCTGAGAACTGGATAGCACCTTTCCATTAACAACCCCACTTAAAGGAAACTTCATAACCCTGGCTGGTGTGACTCAATGGACTGAGTGCCATCCTGTGAACCAAAAGGCTACCAGTTTGATTCTCAGTTGGGGCACATACCTGGGTTGTGGGCCAGGTCCCCAGCTGGAGGCGTGTAAGAAGCAACTGATTCATGTATCTTCCACACATTGAATGTTTCTCTCCCTCTCTTTCTCCCTCCCTTCCCCTCTCTCTAAAAATAAATAAGTAAAATCTAAAAAAATACATCTTTAAAAAAAGACAATTTTATAAACATCAGCATCACTTTTAATTCTTGTTTATTACTGGACTTTCATTGTTCATAAAGAGTTAATGACTTGCAAAAATATTCCTTAGATATTGACCTTGTGTTCTTTCTCTTGGAGTTGTTTTAGGACTTTAGCATAATTGCTCTTTAAATTACTTCACTGCATTTTATAGTATCCTAACTGGCTGAGTGAATCTCAGATTTCAATTCATCCCGTATGCCCCACTATTAAGAAAACAAAAGTTTATGGAGCAGAACTTTCCCCTACACCTGAACTATTTCAAGATCTCATATTTCTCCTTTTGGTTTCTCCCTGCCCTGTTGAAATAATTGGTTTCACCTTTTAATGATTCCTTGGCTGAGCTTGATAAGAATTGTTCCCGGTGATTTCCATGTTGTCCATGGAAGGGTGAATTTCATTTGTGAAGTTATGAAGTAATTGGCAGCTATTATGCTATGCTATCTTTCTGAAGTTATTTTAAATTCACATCCTTTGTTCTTTTTAGTTCTTGTCTCCTCTCTAGTGAGTATATATAATTGTTTTTAGAAATTCCTCCTTGATCTACAAACATAATTTAAAGCAATCCTAAAAATAGCAATTCTTTTATTCGGGTTCATTTTCGGCAGCCTCATAAGCATCTTATGGAAAACCCTGTGGACTGTGGAAATGGTCGGTTCCCTCACACTGATATTTTTTAGGGATTAAGAAAAGAGCAAAAGAGAACCGAGGTGCAGAATCAGGGAACAGACTGACAGCTGTAAGTGGGAGGGGTTGGGGGGGGTCTGACTGAAGGAAAGTGAAGGGATTAGTCGAAGAAGGACCTATGGACATGGACCATAGTGAGGAGACTGACTATGGAAGTGTGGGGTGGGCTGGGAGGATGGGGGCAAAGGGAGGAAAAGTGGGGCAACTGTAATAGCCTAAACAATAAAATATTTAAAAGTGTTAAAAAAAGAAAGAAAAAAGGAAAGAAAAGATCATGATCTTAATGGTTTCCCTGTGTGGCCCTGGGCAGCTGAGGCTCAGAGGTTGACATGGTTTGCTGTTTTGCATAGAGAGCTGAGGCGGCCAATTTTTAAATGAGCCAGAAGGCCCAGATTCACAAAAGCCAGGGGACACTGAGGACACGGCTCTTCTATCTGAGATTGGTCCCTTGAGGCCAGAAGGTTCAAGTCAATCTTTCAAGTCCTCCCACGGAGCTACAGTAACATAAACCTGCCCTGATAATACTTTAAGATGAGCACGATTGGAAAATTTTAGATGATATACTTTCTTTTGCTATTTTTCATTGGAAATAGCTCTTCAAAGCGTGTTGACAAGTTTTAAAAAACAACAGGCAGAAGGGTCTGTGGGGGCAGTTCTGTAATTTAAAATTCTTTTTTCTTTTAAAAAATTAGAAATTATCAGTCATGGGGATGTAAAGCACAGCATGGGGACTAGAGTAGCCGAAGAAAACATATGCATGACCCGTGGGACAATGGTGTGGGGATTGCCTGAGGGAGTGGGGGCTGGGTGGAGCGGGGTAAAGGGGGGAAAATTGGGACAACTGTAATAGTATAAACAATAAAATATAATTTAAAAAGTAAAAAATAAAAATAAAATAAAATTAGAAATTCTCTTTAGATTAAAAAAAACACAAAACCTTTGCCTCTTAAATAAAAAATAATGCATTTCCTTGTAACAATCTCACATGGTGCGCAAGTGCATGGAGCCAGAAGTAACATTCTCCTTTCGTTTCTTTCTTGGCACTGCTCCCCCAAAACCAACAGTTTGGTGTGTGACTTTCCAGACTTTTGTGTCACATGTATATCATACTATATATGCTATTTTTATACAAATGTACATTTCTTAATATGAAGTTACTGTACATTGTTTTTAATTTGAATTTGGGAAATACTTCCAAGTCAGTACATAGAGATATATCTCATTTTTTAAATGGCTGCATACATTTCTATTGTTTGGCTGTACTGTAGTATAATAGCTAATTTTTCTATAGGATCTATAGTATAGGATATAATATAGATGTAGAATATAGTGCTAAACAGTATACTAACGTGATCCTGGATTGGATTCTGGTCCAGACAAAAACTGCTTATTAAGGAAATTATTAGGTTAATTAATAAGATGAAATGTGGACTATAGATTAAATTCAAATTTCTTATCAAATATCTCGAATTTAATACCCATACTGTCGTTAGGTAAGAGAATATCCTTGTTTATAAGTGGTAAAGGGGCATGGTGTATGAAATCTACTCTTGAATATTTTAGAATAAATAAAATATATGCACTTAAATATATTTCATATGTGTTCACATATACACATATAGAGGAGAATTATAAAGCAAATGTAGCAAAATGTTAAAAACTGGCTAATCTAGGTAGATGAGAGTTTAATTATTTTTTTTAAGATTGTATTTATTTTATCTTTAGAGGGGAAGGGAAGGAGAAAGGGAGAGAAATAGCAATGTGTGGTTGCCTCTCATGCTTCCCGTGCCGGGAACTGGCCCGCAACCCAGGCATGTGCCCTGACTGGGAATTGAACCGCGATCCTTTGGTTCGCAGGCACGCGCTCAATCTACTGAGCTACACCAGCCAGGGTGAGAGTTTAATTATTCTTTCAGTTTTTCTGTAAATTTGAAACTATTTAAGTCTGAAGTTATTTAAATATTTAAAATGATGTATAAATAAAATTTTAAAATTAATTTGAAAAAAGACAGGGGCAAAGGTATTATATATTTTATTTTATTTTATTTTTTAAAATATATTTTATTGATTATGTTATTACAGTTGTCCCAATTCTCCCCCTTTCATTTCCCTCCACCCTGCACACCCTCTCCCACCCACATTCCCTCCTTTAGTTCATGTCCATGGGTCATATTTATAAGTTCTTTAGCTTCTACATTTCCCATACTATTCTTACCCTCCCCCTATTTTCTACCCACCATCTATGCTACTTATTCTCTGTACCTTTTCCCCATCTCTCCTCCTCCCCCTCCCCTGTTGCTAACCCTCCATAGAATCTTTGTTTCTGTGGTTCTGTTCCTGTTCTAGTCATTTGCTTAGTTTGTTTTTGTTTTAGGTGTGGTTGTTAATAATTGTGAGTTTGCTGGCATTTTACCGTAGATGTTTTTTATCTTCTTTTTCTTAGATAAGTCCCTTTAATATTTCATATAATAAGGGCTTGGTGATGATGAACTCCTTTAACTTGACCTTGTCTGAGAAGCACTTTATCTGCCCTTCCATTCTAAATGATAGCTTTGCTGGATAGAGTCATCTTGGATGTAGGTCCTTGACTTTCATGACTTGGAATACTTCTTCCCAGCCCCTTCTTGCCTGTAAGGTCTCTTTTGTGAAATCAGCTGACAGTCTGATGGGAACTCCTTTGTACGTGACTGTCCCCTTATCTCTAGCTGCTTCTGGAATTCTCTCCTTCATTTTAATCTTGGCTAATATACTTATGATGTGTTTGGTGTGTTCCTCCTTGGGTCCAACTTCTTTGGGACTCTCTGAGCTTCCTGGACTTCCTGGAAGTCTATTTCCTTGGCCAGATTGGGGAAGTTCTCCTTTATTATTTGTTCAAATAACTTTTCCACTTGTTGCTCTTCCTCTTCCCCTCTGGTACCCCTATAATTCAGATGGTGGGACATTTAAAGATGTCCTGGAGGTTCCTAAGCTTCTCCTCATTTTTTTGAATTCTTGTTTCTTCCTCCTTTTCTGTTTGTTTGTTTCTTTCTTCCTTCTGGTCCACACCGTTGATCTGAGTCCCAGTTTTCTTCCTATCACTATTGGTTCCTTGTGCATTTTCCTTCATTTCACTTAGCGTAGCCTTCATTTTTTCATCTAATTTGTGACCAAAATCAACCAATTCTGTGAGCATCCTGATCACCAGTGTTTTCAACTGTGCCTCTGATAGATTGGCTATTTCTTGGTCACTTAAAAATATTGGCTCTGACGGTTTAATTTGTTCTTTTGTTTGAGCCATTTTTTTTTCTTTTTTGTTTTTGGTCTGGTTGTGCATGTTACATATAGGGGTGGAGTCTTAGGTGTCACCAGGGCGGGGCAACCCAGTCCCAGAATTGTGACGCTGTATGTGGGGGTGGGGTCAGAGACGGAACAATGGCGCTTGCTCCTCTCTCTCAGATTTAAGTACCCTCTGTGAGGCTGGAAGTCTCTCCCAGCACCTCAACCCCCATGAGTGTTTTCAATCGGTGCTTTTAGACTTTATTTCCCAGCACTGGGGGCCTGGGTTGCGCAGTCTGTCTCGCTGTCCGTTTTGGCCTGGTTTATCTGCACACGAATGAGTGACTGCGGTCAGCCGCCTTGAGCGCTTCTCTGGGTCTGCTCGTTGCCTCCCTGTGCCTGGGGTCAGCTAACTGCCGCCTGCATGCCTGGAGTGTGTCAACTGCCACCTGCGAGTCTGGGACCATGAGCCACTGCTTTTTCCTACCGTGATTCCTCTCCACTGGCTGCCGACTCTGCCCTTCTTACCGGTCTGGGTGAATCATTGTTAGACTTCCGTACAATTCAATTTTCTATCTCTTCTGGTTGTTTTTTTGTTTCTCAATTTTTGTTGTCCTTAATTTTGGTTGTGAGAGGAGGCACAGTGTGTCCACTTACGCCTCCATCTTGGCAGAAGTTCTGGTATTATATCTTTTAGTCAAACAAACTGAATTTGATATGTGGACTAACTAAAAATTCTGCTCTTTTATACAAAAGCACTAACATGTTCTTAGGTAAGTATACCAACATGTTAGGTATACTTACCTAAGTACAGCACTAAGGTAAGACGAGAGACTTAGAATGGGGTAGGTATAGCACAAATGCTGTTTCTAGCCCCTGCCCTTCCCTTTCCATGATTTCTTTCCATACTAAACTATTCAAAGGTGGAAATTTTCAGTGCTTTAGAATAGAAATCAGGTTGTGGCCTTATAGGCCTTTTCTTTAGGTCAGTGCCTTTGACTGTCGGCAATCACTGCTGCTTCCAGTGCCGTGCCAGCTGCATGTGTCATTCTCCAGGGTCTGGCCTGTCCCAGCAGCCATGGGTGGGCTTCAGAGCACGACTGGGCAGTGCCCAGGGGGGCATGGTTCTCTTTCACTGGACTAGTCCTGGTGTCCAGAGCACTCACTCCACGGTTGGTTTGTCACTGGAAGCCAAGGGACAACGGTCCCAGACCTGAAACTACCACTGATCCGACCTTGGGCATTACTTGTCCCCCTCTGCCACACAGCAGGTCTGGACTAGGTCAACTCTCAGGACCATGGTGTGATGAAATAGAAAACCTGAAATAGGACTTCCCTCTCAAAGAATTCTTTATTTTCTAATTTCTGTCTTGGGTGTTACCTGCTCTTACTGCTTAGTTAGAGAGGTTGCGTAGTGTGAGTCAAAGATTAGAGATGAACCCAAACCTTCACATCCTATTTTACAGTAAATTTTTGTTCACAGGGAAGAGTAGATTATTAGGAATACAATAAGACTCCTTCAACTTGACAATCCACTGAGTACAAGACAGCTGAAACATATGAGACAGAAGTCATTTCTTTTTGTTAAAAGTAAGTTAATGTGGTAAATTCATAAATGTTTAAACGGGATAATTTTCCCAAGTTAAAAAAATTAAGTCATCCTTAATTTTTCTTGGCAAAAGGAATTATAAGGCAGTGTAAGCATGTGAGCACCTTGGTTTCTGATGGGCCCCAACCATGCTCTCCATATGCTTGTCACTCCCCCCCACACGCCGTGCTGTCCCGATCACTAGCCGTTTCCTTTCCTCATGTTGGCTGTCTCACAGGGGTGCTGTCTGATGATCTCTGTTTCCTAACAACTGCACCCAGACGAGACAGGATTCCCCATTCATTCAAAATGTCTGTGAGTGCTGGCACTGTGCTCGATGCAGAGATGCAAACAGAAAACCCTTCCCGGCCTCGGGCTGTCCACTGGTGTGTGAGCCCAGAAACAAGAATTTTAATGGAACTATACGGTATGCATTCTTTTACCTCTGTGCTCTTTTTGATCGACGCAGTGTTTGTGAAACTTAGTCAAGCAATTGTAGCTTGTTCATGTTCTCCACGACAAATGGTGTCGCCATGAACAGTCTTGGCTGTGTCCTGGTGCTCACGGGGGGTGCCACACTGGGCGAAAGCACAAACATTCTCTCTCAAGTACTGCAAACTTATCCAAACACCAACCCTAACTCTCTTCCAAACTAGGGAAATGTATTTGAAACACCAATCTGATCATCTCATTTGCCTGCTCAAATCACTTTAGTGATTTCCTGCTATTTATAGAGTAAAATCCACATCTTTAATATAGCCTTCGAGCCCTTCAAAACTAGCATCAGCTCTCACTGTTACTCTTACACTTCTTTCTCTAGTCTCTACAGCTACTATGGCTTTATTTCAGTTCTTTAAACAAGGTTCTTCCAGGTCACTCCTACCCACCCCACCGTCTAGCCTGGTTACAGCCACTCATCCATCAATCTGAGCTCCAGCCTCAGTTCCTCAGATAAGCCCACCTCCTCCCCAGCATGGGTCATGAGTCTTTACTGTGTCTTCTCATAGAACTATCTTCTTTTTAGAGCATGTATTAGTTAGAACCTAGATCTGCCACTATAGCAAAAACCCTATTCACTGTAGTAAGATAGTTTATTTTTTCCCCTCACAATACACTGTGTGCCTAAGCAGCCCAGGGCTTGTCTGGAGGCTCTGTGATGTTGGGAGCCCAGAATCCCCCTGCCTTGTTTCCTTGATATCTGTAGGTTGTCGTCCTTACCGGCACGCTCTGGGTGACTCTCCACTGTACTCACACTCCAGCCTGTGGGAAGGAGGGCGAGGAAAGGCGGGCATGCCCATTCCTTCTAGGGCGTGACAGGAATTGCACTTGTTACTTTTACTCTCTTCTCACCGATCAGAACTGGCTTCCATGCCCACACCTTGCTATAAAGGGGGCTGGAAAAAGTATCCTTTACTTTGGCTTCCATATGCCTGGCAATGAACCTGGAGATCTGTTACTATAGATGGAGTGAGTGGGTTTAAGGATACCTAGTGATCTCTGTGGCAAAACCCCTAACCCAGATGTCAATGATACATTAATTAGTGTGATTATTTGGTTGATATCTGTCTAGCTCACTACACTGTAATCTCTATAAAAGCAGGGACCATATCTGGTGTTACTCACCATTGTATCCTTATCATCTATCCTAGTGCCTGGTACATAGTAGGACCTTAATACAAGGATGAACAAAAGTAGGTTAATAATACTACTACTAATAAATAATACAATAATTAATCAAGAAATAACAACAAGAATAAACTGTGTTTCGTATTGTCACAGCCGTAAACGTAGTTTGCCCACCACTGCATGTACTCGCTGAATGTATGAATTAGAGGGTCTCTAATGGACTCTGGGTTTCCCTACCTCACACTTGACTGTCCAGCTGCACAAAAGCACTGGTGGTTGCCTAGAAATGTTTTTATTATCCTTAAAAAATCCGTGCTAATCTGGTATGCAAAAACAGTCATCACACTGTTTAAATATCTTTGATGACTTTTGAGATTATACATATTTTCACATACAGTATCTTCATTTATATTTCTTGTTTTGAGATTTGGTGTGACCAGTTCTGTGAACATCCCTTGAGGTGTGCTAACAGCTTAACATGTAGACTTATTGCCTCAAGGCAATAAGGTCCAAGTTAGACAGCACAGTCAGAAACTTGCTTGACGAGGAGCAGAATCTAGAGTAATGCTTGAATAAGGGCATTTGTGGAATTCTACCTGAATGCAGTTTCTCACACCTGAGCTTTCCACAGGAGTTTGGAAGCAAAGTGTTAAAGGTTACATTCTCTCTGTAGAATCTGGAGGGATGGTGAGATATTGTGGTTTATAAGAAATATGGGTTTGATTTTCATCCCCTTTTCTGAGACAGAGCTCCTAAAACCCTTGGAATTTCTTAAGTGATAAGAGCTCTAACAATGCCTTGATTTTCAAAACAAACCCCTTTCAACCACACTTGAGTTTCTGTTAGTGAGGTCACTTTTGGAAAGCCACTAAGGAGGTAAGCCAACCGTGAGGTTAGATTGGAGCTTTGAGCCCCACCACCTCACCTCTGGGGAAGGGAGAGGAGCTGGAGACTGAACTGATCACTGAAGGCTAATGATTCGATCAACATGCCTATGTAATGAAGCCTCCATAGAAACCCCAAAGGACTGGGTTTTGGAGAGCTCCCAGCTTGGCGAGTCAGAATGTGACCACGTACAGCCCCCTCAGCTCCACTGGGACAGAGGCCCCTTTGTCACCCTGCCTGACGTCTCTCACGGGTGTTGATTAGTATTCCTTAATATCCTGTGCAATAAACTGGTCATGTAGCAAGAAAACTGGTTTCCTGAGTTCTGTGAGCCACCCTGAATGATTAATTGAACCCAAGGAAGGGGTCATGGGAACGTCAGATTTTTTGGCAGCTGGTCAGGAACACAGGTCAGGAGCACCTGCGTTGCAATCGGCATCTGAAGTGGGGGCGGTCCTGGGGGGCTGGGCCCTTAATCTGTGGAATCTGATGCCACCTCTAGGTAGAGAATGTCAGAATTGAGCTAAATTCGTGGGGCAACCGGGTCCATGTCCTCCAAGAATTGAGTTAATTGCTTGTCACTATGGAAAAAACTCATATCATAGATGGCATTTTAAATTTCTATTTACAGAAACATCTAAGAGTTTTAGCACTCAGTAAGGATTAATGTTGTATTGATAAATTAATTAATTTAATTAAGATGGTGTTAATGATGCCCAACCCACCCACAATCACCCAGCCACACCAACCACCACCATCAAATACAGATGTTTTGCTTATCATCTATTAAGTAATAATAAGAGCATAAAAATATAAAATATATTTAATAAAGACACACTGAATAAAGCTATCTGAAAAAATATGTGAGGATGGTGGTGGTTAAAATATTACTCTTTTCAACATTATTTTAATATTGTTGTTTTCTTGTTGCTAATGAAGCGAAATCATATGATGATTACTTCACCAAATCATAACTACCAAACACAATGGTAGGCAATGCCCTTTAAAAAATGCGTAAGACCTACAAGGTATTATTGGTGACAGAGAAAAGAAGAGGGAGCTTCTCTAAACATAAGGAAGTATGTGGCCAACGTGCGGAAGACACATTTTCCTGTATGAGACCCAATTATAATTCCGAAAGCCAAGAGAGGAAGCAATAATTCAAGGCAGCGGAAGTGAAGAGCTTCTATTTCCTTAGTGTTCCTGAGCAGGCCTGATATGGCTCAATGAGAACAGCATGCTTTCGGACAAAAGGCACATACCAGGAGTTTGCGTGAAGATAACTCAGGATCGGTACAGATGCAGCAAGTGGGACTCAGTGGTTTTGCTCTGGCACAACTTGGGTATCGTGGAGAGTAGCCTGTTGATAAATTGTTCAGTGGCTGCTCACAAATACGTCAGACTGTAGGTGTTCCAATGCACAAATATTTCCTATTAATCATCTAGTGTAAAAAGCTTCTCTCTCACAATGCCAAAATCCTTAGTGGGGCTCAAGTTTACTCACTTCTCAATTCAAGTTACTGAGTTTTCAAGTTCAAGTACTGTCTGAGTAAAGTTTATTTACACAGCTATTTAGAGAGGTTGAATGTGCAAAAAGGACAAAAGAAAAGAAAAAGAAAAAAGGAAATACTTGGTGATATGGTTGGTGAGATGAAGTTATTTTGGAGAAGATTTTGGTGGATGGGTAATTTTGGGTAGTAGGAGGAATAGCATTTGAGAGAGAGAGAGAGAGAGAGAGAGAGAGAGAGAGTGTGTGTGTGTGTGTGTGTGTGTGTGTGTGTGTGTATGTGAACACCAGGGATGGGGGTGGCGGGGGTGGCAGATAACAGGGGCTAAGAAAATGAAGTAGAAACGTGACGTAACTACTTCATTACAATTGCAGTTAAAGAGCTGGTAGTAGTCCTGAGTAAGCAGATGTACCCCTGCACTGTAACCTTGAATTCAGCCCTATTTGCCCTGACCAGGCTGACCTGTTTCTGGCCATTTCTTGATGTGATAGGAACTTCCCACTCTCGTAGTGGAAGGAAGAAGGGCTAAAAAGACAAAGGAAGGGAAAATGGCGTATGGGAGCTCAGAGCTTATAGACCATATCTTTACCTGGAAACTAGGCACTCCTTCTGGGACAGGGTTATAGCAGAAAGCCCAACTACAGAAGAAGGGGAGAGTGGCGTGGTAGGCAGTGGAACATAGGGACCAGAGAGTTTGGTGGTGGCAGGGGCTCTAGATATTACTAGAAATGCAGGTGCGTGGGAGTGATGGGAACTTGATCTAGGGGGTGATGCTTACTCCCAGGACATCAACTGCATCAATTTAAGGGACTGCAAATTCAAGTTCCTCAGGGGCCAGGCAGAGCAGGCTGGGTATAAGATAATAGGGAGGCATGTGTTTACGGTGACTAAGAAGGCACATGCAAATTTAAATTTACCATATGGTAATGCTTGGCCAGTGAGTTCAGATCTTCTGATTTTTCAGGAGAAGAGGTAAATTTGGATTTTTACACAAAAATTTAATGACAAACTGTTGGCAACTGATTTAAAAAAAGTTTAAAAGCACCACGTAGGACATTATTGTACCTGCCAAACAACGCTTGTACATCTATTCTACAGCCCCTGAAACTCAGCACGTCAAAATGGAACTCAGTCTGTATTTCTTGTTTTGGCAGAAGATGCTACTGACTGGCAGGAACTCCAAGCATCAGTCTCAACTCCTCCCTCTCCTTTCCTCCTCACATCTAATAGGTGCCTTAACCATGTGGATTCAGTCTTCTGAAAATTTCTGTTTCTTAACATTTGGTATCTAATCTACATCCTGATTCTCACCCTCTTTGTTCAGGTTTTCAGTTTCTTTCCTGCTCTAACAAATTTCTCAGTCTTTAGTCTCACCTGTTTCTAATCCTCTAGCAACCTTGTCTAAAATAGAAATTGCTTTGCCCTCCGCCAATTTCATTACCAATATGTCTTCTATAGTTGGAATGCAATATTATATTAGTTTCAGGTGTATAATATGGTGATTCACAATTTATAAACCTTACAATATGGCCCTGGCTGGTGTGGCTCAGTGGATTGAGCACTGGCCTGAGAATTAAAAGGTCATTGGTTGGATTCCGGGTCAGGGGCACACGCCTGGGTTGTAGCTGGGTCCCTCGTTGGGGGCATGCGAGAGTCAACTGATTGATGTATGTTGATGTATCTCTCATACATCGGTGTTTCCCTTCCTCTCTTTCTCCCTCACTCCCCCTCTCTTTAAAACAAAATAAATGAATAAAATCTTTAAAAAAACATTTAGTCCCTTAATTTAAAAAAAAAAAACAAAACGTGCAACACAGTCACTACACTGAGTCTAATAACCATCTGTCCCTGTGCAGATTTAGTACAATGTTCACACATTCTATACGCACACATTCACCATAGTTTTTGGACTATAAGATGCAGCATTTCCCCCACAAATTTGGGAGGAAAATGGGGGTGTGTCTTATAGTCCGAATGTGGCTTATCTGGCTCACTGGGGGGGGGGGCGGTGGAGTGGGATCACAGGTTATTAAATATTTTACCACATTTTTTGCTTCAAAATGTTTTTAAATATATTTTATTGATTATGCTATTACAGTTGTCCCATTTCCCCCCCTTCATTCCCCTCCACCATGAACACCCCCTCCCACCCACATTCCCCCATTTTAGTTCATGTCCATGTGTCATAAGTTCTTTAGCTTCTACTTTTCCCACACTATTCTTGCCCTCCCCCTGTCTATTTTCTACCTACCATCTATGCTACTTATTCTCTGTACCTTTTCCCCCCTCTCCTCCTCCTACTCTCCTGTTGCTAACCCTCCATGTGATCTCCATTTCTGTGGTTCTGTTTCCTGTTCTAGCTCTTTGCTTAGTTTGCTTTTGTTTTAGGTGTGGTTGTTAATACCTGTGAGTTTGCTGTCTTTTTACTGTCATTTTTTATATTCTTTTTCTTAGATAAGTCCCTTTAATATTTCATATAATAAGGGCTTGGTGATGATGAACTCCTTTAACTTGACCTTATCTGAGAAGTGCTTTATCTTCCCTTCCATTCTAAATGACAGCTTTGCTGGATAGAGCAATCTTGGATATAGGTCCTTGCCTTTCATGACTTGGAATACTTCTTTCCAGCCCCTTCTTGCCTGGAAGGTCTCTTTTGAGAAATCAGCTGACAGTCTGATGGGAACTCCTTTGTAGGTGACTGTCCCCTTATCCCTTGCTGCTTCTAGAATTCTCTCCTTCATTTTAATCTTGGCTAATGTAATTAGGAGGTGCCTTGGTGTGTTCCTCCTCGGGTCCACCTTCTTTGGGACTCTCTGAGCTTCCTGGACTTCCTGGAAGTCTGTTTCCTTTGCCAGATTGGGGAAGTTCTCCTTTATTATTTATTCAAATAAGTTTTCCACTTGTTGCTCTTCCTCTTCCCCTTCTGGTACCCCTATAATTCAGAAGTTGGGATGTTTATAGATGTCCTGGAGGTTCCTAAGCCTCTCCTCATTTTTTTAAATTCTTGTTTCTTCATTCTTCTCTGTTTGTTTGTTTCTTTCATCCTTCTGGTCCACTCCATTGATTTGAGTCCCAGTTTTCCTCCCATCACTGTTGGTTCCCTGTGTGTTTTCCTTCATTTCACTTAGCGTAGCCTTCATTTGTTCATCTAATTTGTGACCAAAATCAACCAATTTTGTCAGCATCCTGATCCCCAGTGCTTTGAACTATGCATCTGATAGGTTGGCTATCTCTTGGTCGCTTAGATGAATTGGCTCTGGGGCTTTGATTTGTTCTCCAGTTTGAGTCTTTTTTTTGGGGGGGGGGTTCGTCTGGTTGTGGCTGTTACATAGTGAGGGGCAGAGCCTTAGGTGTTCCCCAGGGTGAGGCAGCACAGCCGAGTCACAGAATTGTGACGATGTATGTGGGGGCGGGGTCAGAGAGGGAACAATGGTGGTTGCTCCACTCCCTCTTGGATTCCAGTTCCTTCTGCCACTTCCCCCAAGCAAATTGGGCCCTTCTGGTGCTGATTTCCATGTGGGTGGGCTTGTGTATGTTCTAGGACCCTGTGGGTGTCTCCAACGAACTCTCCTGTGAGGCTGGGAGTCTCTCCTGGCCCCTCAACCCCCATAAGTGTTTTCAATCAGTGATTTTAGGTTTTATTTCCTGGCACTGGGGCCCTGGGTTGTGAGGTCTGTCTTGCTCCCCATTTTCGCCTGGATTATCTGTGCGCAAATGTAGGACCTCCTGGTCAGCCAACCACCTTGCGCGGCCTCACTGGGTCTGCATGGTTACCACCTCATGCCTGGGGTCCACTAGCCACCACCTGTGGGCCTGGGATCTTCCAGCTGCTGCCTGCACACCCAGGTCCATCAACCTCCATTTTTTCCTCCCGTGACTCTGCCCCTCTTACCTGTCTGGATGAATGGTTGTTGGACTTCCGTACAGTTCAGTTTTCTGTCAGTTCTGGTTGTTTTCTTGTTTCTAAATCCCTGTTGTCCTTAATTTTGGTTGTGTGAGGAGGCACAGTGTGTCCACCTACGCTTCCATCTTAGCCGGAAGTCCTGCTTCAAAATTTTTTTTCCCTATTTTCCTCCTCTAAAACCTGGGTGGGTCTTATGGTACAGTGCATCTTAAAGTCCTAAAAATATGGTAATCCCACATCCTGACTCCTGACTACATCTTCAGCCTCAGTGCTTGTGTGCCTTCCTCCTACTCTATGAGCAACACTGAGCTACCCGCAGTTCCTCGAAGGTGCACACTGTTCTGTTTGTCCTCTCTACCTTTGCTCTCACAGCTCCTCTTACCTAGAATGAATGAACTTTCCTTGCTGTATCAGAAACTATTCAGTTCTAAGTAATGCAAAATCCTATACTCAGACTGGCTTAAATAATAAAGTAGATTTATTGACTTATGTAAATATTACTAGCAAGGGCAGGCTTCAGGGTTGATCTGCTACAGTGGCTCAGTGATGTCACCAAAGACCCAGATTCCTCTTTTTCTATCTGCTATTGTGTCAGCTTCATCCTAAGGCTGACATTCCAAGATAGCAACTGACAACCCCTGGGCTACCTGCCTCCTTGTCTTCCTCTCAGGTGGGCAGTATGCAGTGGGGAGAGGAGATGTTTTCCAGAAAGTCTCTCAAAAGAGTAAGAAAATCTCTTTTCTAGAATTCCTGAGTTAAGTGTTGCCCTCACTCTCATTGGCAGGCATTGGTTTACAGTAACTGTGGCTGGAAAATAGGATTATGAAGTTTAGATTAGGTAGCCTGTTCTACCTGACTGACTGTGAGAGTCAGGGGTGGAGCTGGGTTTTCTGGCAGGACGGACATGGGCCTCACTGGATAGGTGTGGGTACTCAGTCTGAAATTGGGTGACTTCCAACAGAGGGCCTTTGATGTTGAGCAGGCTGTTACAGTATACTCCATACTTTCTTTTAAATCTTTCCTTCATTTGTTCAATAAATGCTTGTTGAGTACCTACTATGCACCAGGCACTCTTTCTAGGCACCTGAAAGTCAACAGTGAACAAAACTGACCAAAAACTTTTTTCCACTGAGAACAGATAGAAATTAAACAAGTGAGTTAACTGATAATCAAGATAATTTGAGTTTGAAGGGAGACATTTATAGTCTAGTAGATTTAGGACCTGGGTGAGTGACAGGTACTGGGGTTCCCTAGCCAGCAAGCTATGACTCAGTAGGTATGGACCAAGTTTTTGTTTTGCTGAATAAGGTTTGATTAGCTATTACCTATTTCAGAGCAGGACTGAAGGGATTTTTAGTGAGAGTGTAAGAAGGAGAAATTGAGAAGATTTCATGTTTCCTTTTACCTTTATGAGAAGATGGGAGAGAGGAAAAAAATGAAGCTACCACTAAGAGAAGAAAGAAAACACATTGAAGAGGGATATACAGAGGTAAGGGTTTACTTTATGTTATTTAATATAGACTTGGTTTCTTTAGGAAGTCGTGACTAAAATCTACATGCTGTGAGCAGGCACTTCACGAAAGAGATCAACTCAATGGCAAAAAAGAACACGAAAAACTGATCTGCATCTTCAGGAAAATGCAAATTTAAACCATGATGAGAAACTGCTATATTTCCCTTCCCCACTCTAGCCCCCAATGGTTAAAATGAAAAAGACTGACAATGACCAGTGTTGGGGGCAGGTGTGGAGCAACTGGCCTTCCCCTATGCTGCTGGTGGGAGTGTGAATTGTTAGGAGAGGATCAAGCTACCCATGTACTTTATAACCCAGCAGTTGTACTGGGTGTCTGCCTAACAGGAATGAATGGTTAGCTCACCAAACTACATGTCAAAGCATGCTCATTCCAACTTTATAATAGTCCCAAACTAAATAATCCAAATGCTCATCAATAGCTGAATAAGAGAATAAACTATGGTGCATGTATATAGTTTATTCTGCTTCCATATATATATTTACACAATGGAGTGCTACATGACAATAAAAATAAACTGCTACTAACAATGGCATAGACAGTTTTCACAGTCGTAAAAGTGAGTGGAAGAAGTAAGACACAAAACAGTGCCACTATATGATTCCATTTATATGAAGTTCCGGAACAAAGGGGGAATCTAATCTGTGTGGATGTCAGAATAGTGTGGTTTATAGGGAGGCCATTAAGAAGCCTTTTGAAGGTCTCAAGTAGCCTTTTGGGGTGCTGGCTGTGCTCTGTATTGTGATCTGTGTAGTGGCTATAAAGGGTAAACATTTAAAAATCTTTTGAGCTCTTCAGTGAAGATACATGCCCTTTATAATATCTAAGTGATAATAATAATGCACTTTAAAAACTTTTATGTTACTCATGGATACGTTCTTTATTGGATGTGTGTGTGTACTTTATTGGATTTATTGTGATTAGGTGCTTCTGAGACTAAGCAGATGCAGCCTAATAAAGCACAGTCATATGTGAGTTTTAGGTATAAAAATTATAATAAAATTAACTTTCCAGGCTTACCCCCAGCACTTCCTAGCATATACTGTATGTTCCTGCCAAATTGGATTACTCATTCTTCCTCCAACACCCGATCCTTCTCACTTCTTTGTCCTTGCTCATATTCTCTGTATACTAATTTTTCATAAATTAAATCACATTTTAAGTGAACTCAAAGAGCTTGTTTTTGAAAGAAAAATCAAATCTTGTCAGACATTTTACAAAATGAAGAATCTCAAAATCTTTATCATTTATTTTTAAGTATATTTTATTGATTATGCTATTACAGTTATCCCATTTTCCCCTCTCTTCATCCCCCCTCCATCCTGCACCCCCCATCCTCCAGCATTCCCTTCCTCCTTAGTTCATGTCCATGGGTTGTACATATAAGTTCTTTGGCTTCTCTATTTCCTATACTGTTCTTAACCTCCCCTTGTCTATTTTATGCCTACCAATTATGCTTTTTATTCCCTGTACCTTCCCCCCATTCTCCTCCTACATGCTGATAACCCTCCATGTGATCTCTATTTCTGTGATTCTGTTCCTGTTCTAGTGGTTTGCTTAGTTTTTGTTTTTGAGGCTCATTTGTTGATAGTTATGAGTTTGTTGTCATTTTACTGTTTATAGTTTTTGATCTTCAATTTCTTAGATAAGTCTGTTTAACATTTCATATAATAAGGGCTTGGTGATGATGAATTCCTTTAACTTGACCTTATCTGAGAAGCACTTTACCTGCCCTTCCATTCTAAATGATAGCTTTGCTGGAGAGAGTAATCTTGGATGTAGGTCCTTGCCTTTCATGACTTCAAATGCTTCTTTCCAGCCCCTTCTTGCCTGTAAAGTCTCTTTTGAGAAATCAGCTGATAGTCTAATGGGAACTCCTTTGTAGGTAACTCTTCTCTCCTCTTGCTGTTTTTAACATTCTCTCTTTATCTTTAATCTTGGGTAACTTAATGATAATGTGCCTTGGTGTGTTCTTTGGGTCCAACTTCTTTAGGACTCTCTGGGCTTCCGGGACTTCCTGGAAATCAGTTTCATTCACCAGATTGGGGAAGTTTTTCTTCATTATTTGTTCAAATGAATTTTCAACTTCTTGCTCTTCCTCTTCTCCTTCTGGCATCCCTATGATTCAGATGATTGAGTGCTTAAAGTTGTCCCAGAGTTTCCTAAGCTTCTCCTCATTTTTTTGAATTCTTGTTCCTTCATTGTGCTCCAGATGGATGTTTATTTCTTCCTTTTGTTCCAAATTTTTTTTATCTCAGCCCTAGTTTCTTTCCCTTCACTGTTGGTTCCCTGTATATTTTCCTTTATTTCACTTCATATAGCCTTCATTTCTTTCTTCATTTTGTAACCCAGCTCAATCAATTCTGTGAACATCCTGATTACCAGTGTTTTGAACTCTCCATCAGATGGGCTGTCTAACTCTTCATGGCTTAGCTCTTTTTCTGGATTTTTGACCTGTTCCATCATTTGGGCCATATTTCTTTGCCTTGGCTCACCGGTTATGTTGTAAGGAGGAGGAGCCTTATTTATTCACCAGGGCGGGGCAACCCTCTTTGCTGTGTTGTGGGGGAGGGGTCAGAGAGGGAACACTGCAGCTTGCTTGCTGTGCTTTAGCCTTACTTTCCAATGAACTCTCCTGTGAGACTGAGAGTTTCTCCCACTTTTGCAAGCCCCACAGGCTTTCACAGCTAGAGATTTTGAATCTTTAGTTTCCTGGTCAGGCAGCCCCGCCTTGCCTGAGCTGTCCACAGTCTTGCCACAGGTCCTCGTGCCCAGCTACCCATCTCCACCCTTCCTACCAGTCTGGATGAATGTTTCTTTAACTCGTTGGTTGTTGGAGTTCCTTGCAGTTTGAGTTTCTGGCAGTTCTGGTTGTTTTTTTTTTTTTTTTAAATTGGTTGTTAGGTTTCTTTTGGTTGTGCCAGGAAACGAAGCTTGGCCTGACTGCTTTGGGCCTCACACTTGGCCTGACTGCTTTATCATTTATTTTTTGGTAAAACCCAGATTTTTATATTTTGGGCCTGCACAAAATGAAAAATCATGCAAACTAGAAATATTCACTGATAATAGCTAATAAATGTTAATAGCAGTATTAAAACAATTAAAAACAATAATTCTGAGAGTCAGTGTAAGGTGGAGGAAGGAGCATAGACTTTGATCTCAGATGGATATGCCTTTGATTGTTTTTGCCACTTACCAGATGTGGACTCACCCAGGTGAGTCAGAGTTTTTGTTTCTTTTTTTTAAGATTTCGTTTAATTTTAGAGAGAGAGGAAGGGAGGGAGAAAGAGAGGGAGAGAAACATCAAACAGTTGTTTCTCACTCACCCCCAAATTGGGACCTGGCCCCCAACCCAGGCATATGTCCTGACCAGGAATTGGACCAGCAACCTTTTGGTTGGAAGGCTGGCATCAAGTCACTGAGCCACACCAGCCAGGGCAATTAAGATTTTTTTGATTTTTAAATTTTTTTTTGGTAAATAGTAAAAATTACAACAGAATAGTGGATCAACAAAATGTGGTATACACATACAATAAAATATTATTTAATTATGAAGAGGAATTAAATTCTGATACATTATGTAATGTAAATGAGCCTTAAGATATTATGCTAAGTGAAATAAGGAAGACACAAAAGGACAAATGTTGCATGCTTTTGTAATGAGGGACACACCCCCAGGAAATGGGGAAGGGGTTTGAGCTGCACATATGTGACTGGAGACTTTGCCCCCCTGTTGAACATAGTGGCCGAAGAGGGGAAAAGGCGAACATGGCTGATGCTGGCCCTCATTGGTCGGAAAACTGGGCATTCTCACTGCCTTCTGATGCACATGGGATTCTGGGAGAGGACTTTTGAAACGGAGAGCACTGGAAAGCAAGAAGTCAGTTGGTTCTTTCCTCTCCTCTGGGTGGGGGACATGTTAACAGTGGCCAGTAAGCAGAGGCCTGGGGGCACAGACTCCAAAAGATGCCTGAAGCTGGAGAGTGACTGGAGACAAGCTAAGCCACCTACGTTTATGCCACTTTTGGGTGGGAAAAGAGGTTCCTGGGGCAACTTGAACTGAGCTGGCAGAGGGTGATGGGGTGGTTTTTCTTTGGGTGTTTTAGAGAAAAAGGGCTTTGAGTCAAAACCTTGCTGTTTTTCCAAAGACCTTGGTAACAATAGTCAGCATTGTGAACAGATTTTTATTATTGTGTTATTTTCAGTACTTGAACACATATAGTAGTTGTAATGACAAATATTTAAGTGGCTATTTTTGCTGGCTTTTCCTTTCCCCTTACTTTTTGTACCCAGATATTTTAGGCAGAAACTTGCCATTAAATAAAAGATTCCTTTCTTTTCCGCCAAATTCTGCCTTTGAAGATTTGCCTGGTAGGCAGTGAGTGGTAGGACCCCCCCAACTGACTAGGTTCAGTATTTTACTTACACGAGGTACCAAGAGTTGTCAAATTTACAGAGACAGAAAGTAGGACAGAGGTTACTAGAGACTGGGGGAGTGGTGAGAGAAAACCATTGTTTAATGTTTGTTGTTTAAGAGTTTCTGTTTGTGGGAGTTCCAGCCAGGATGTGGGCATAGATAGAAATGCTTCACTTCCTCGCACAACCAAAAGAAGGATAGCAACCAATCTAAAAGCAATAAACAACCAGAACTGCCAGAAAATCAAACTGCACAGAACTCCGACAACCAAGGTGTTAAAGAAACATTCATCCAGACTGGTAGAAGGGTGGAGACAGGCAGCTGAGTGGAGAGGACAGGATGTGTGGCAAGGCAGCAGACTGTGTAGGTGAGACGGGGCTGGCCAAGAGGACTCTCAACAAGTCGGCAGACTGGGCAGGCAAGGCAGAGCTGACTGAACTCGAAGCTAAAGACTCAAAGCAAGCTGTAAACTACTGTGGGGATGCTGCCAAGGTGGGAAAACCTCCCAGTCTCACACGAGAGAGTTCATTGGAAAGTGGGGCTAGCTAGTGGGTCAGAGCAGAGCAAGCAAGCTGCATTGTTCCCTCTCTGACCCCTCCCCTGCAGACAGCACCACAATTCAGCAAAGAGGGTCACCTTGCCACGGTGAATACCTAAGGCCCCACCCCCTTACAAGTTAACAGGTGCTCTGAGATAAAGAAATATGGCCCAAATGAAAGAACAGATCAAAATGCCAGGAAAAGAGCTAAGCCATGAAGAGATAGACAGCCTATCTGATGCAGAGTTCAAAACACTGGTAATCAGGATGTTCACAGAATTGATTGAGTTGGGTCACAAAGTGAAGGAAGAAATGAAGGCTACATGAAGTGAAAAAAAGGAAAATATTCATGTGTGTTGCCACCCTTCAAGGCCAGGCAGATTCATGGTATTCGTACAGATGGAAAAATATTCACGGAGCCATTGGGATGCCTGGCGTGCCTTTATTCATGGGTGGGCAAGCCACGCATGCTGCAAGCTGCGTGTCTGTCTGCACGTCTTGTGTCATGGCCCTTGCTCCCCAGCGTGGCACCCATCGTGGCACCTGTCCCCTTGTGTGTCTCTCATTATCATCGCCCCCAGCAGGGAGTCCCTACCTGTTTAAGTACTAGAGGGGAAGACAGCCGGAACACTGCCAGAACATTATGTAACATCACATAATTCTGTGCATGTGAGCCCACTTCATGTTATGGGAACAGTTGATCGGACCCATTCTCAAGGCTGTGAGAGCACTGGTTATCAGGCCCCTCCAAGGCTGTGGGAACACTGCTTCCCTTAGCTACCCCGACACCTGGGTGAGGAAGCCAGACTGCCTCCACTTACCCTACAGAATCTCTCTATGTTCATGGCTACTTATCAAGGAAGCAGAGGAATCAGTGTTCTGAGTGGGGTCTAAGAGCAAAGCAGCTGCAGCTAACACTGTCACTTAAAAAGGATCCTCCAGGCATTGGCCCGGTAGTTCATTTTGTTAGAGCATCTTACTGATAACCCAAGATTGCAGGCTTGATCCCTGGTCAGAGCACATACAAGAATCAACCAATGAATGCATAAATGAGTGGGACAGCAAATTGATGTTTCTCTCTCTCTGTGTTGCCACCCTTCAAGGTCAGGCAGATTCATGGTATTCGTGCGGATGGAAGAATATTCATGGAGCCATTGGGATGTCTGGCGTGTCTTTATTTGTGGCTGGGCAAGTCACGCATACTGCAAGCTGCATGTCTGTCTGCTGCATGTCTCATGTCGTGGCCCCTTGCTTCCCAGCGTGGCACCCATCATGGCACCTGTCCCCTTGTGGGTCTCTCATCATCATCGCCCCCAGCAGGGAGTCCTACCTGTTTAAGTACTAGAGGGGAAGACAGCTGGAAAACTGCCAGAACATTACGTAACATCACATAATTCTGCGCATGTGAGCTCACTTCATGTTATGGGAACAGTTTATTGGACCCAATCTCAAGGCTGTGAGAACACTGGTTATCAGGCCCCTCCAAGGTGATGGGAACACTGCTTTCCTTAGCTACCCAGACTCCTGGGTGAGGAAGGCAGACTGCCTCCACTTACCCTACAACAGGAAACCAACAGTGAAGGGAAGGAAACCAGGGCTCAAATTAATGATGTGGAGCAGAAGGAAGAAATAAACATCCAACTAGAACATAATGAAGGAACAAGAATTCAGAAACATGAGGAGAGGCTTAGGAAATTCTGGGACAAGTTTAAATGCTCTAACATCAGAATCATAGGGGTGCCAGAAGGAGAAGAGGAAGAGCAAGAAGTTGAAAATTTATTTGAACAAATAATGAGGGAAAACTTTCCCAACCTGGCAAAGGAAATAGACTTCCAGGAAGTCCAGAGAGCCCAGAGTCCCAAAGAAGTTGGACCCAAGGAGGAATAGACCAAGGCACATCACCATTAAGTTACTCAAGATTAAGATAAAGAGAGAATCTTAAAAGTAGCAAGAGAAAGGAGAGAGTTACCTACAAAGGAGTTCCCATAAGACTGTCAGTTGTTTTCTCAAAAGAAACCTTGCAGGCAAGAAGGGGCTGGAAAGAAGTATTTGAAGTCATGAAAGGTAAGGACTTATCCAAGATTGCTCTGTCCAGGGAAGCTTTCATTTAGAATGGGAGGGAAAATAAAGTGCTTCTCAGATAAGGTCAAGTTAAAGGAGTTCATCATTGCCAAGTCCTGATTATATGAAATGTTAAGGGAACTTATCTAAGAAAAAGAAGATAAAAAAATATGAACAGTACAAAGACAGCAAACTCACAGATATTAACAACCACACCTAAAACAAAAGCAAACTAAGCAAACAATAGAACAGGAACAGAACCACAGAAATAGAGATCACACGGAGGGTTTTCAGTGGGGAGGGGGAGGGGAAGAATGTGGGAAAAGATACAGGGAATAAGAAGCATAATAGGTAGGCATAAAATAGATGGGGAGAGGTTAAGAATGGCATAGGAAATAGAAGTCAAGAACTTATATGTACAACCCGTGGACATGAACTAAGGGGGGGTGCCAAAAGGTTTGGTGGTGCAGGGTGGAAGGACAATAAAGGGGGAAAACTTGGGAAAAACTATAATAGCATAATCAGTAAAATAAAGAGAGTTTCTGTTTGTGATGATTAAAAAAGTTTTAGAAATAGATAGTGGTGGTGTTTGCACAACATTCTGAATGTAATTAATGCCACTGAACTGTGTACTTAAACATAGTTAACATGGGAAATTTCATGTTATATAATGAGGTCTGCCCAGAAAAATCCAGCAATTGTTAATATAACGAGAATGGTTTTCACAACATCAAGGTAACAAGGAGAGTGGACTGAAATGCACGTGTGTGAACAATGGCAACTTCACTCTACTCGTCAGTGGGGGTCGTAGACACCTGTGAATGAGCGCATGTACCGTGTGGCTGTCGCATTCAAAATGACTGAGTGAGCAGAGCAACAAACCTGCGTCAACTTTTATGTTAAGTTTGCACATTCCTCTGTGGAAACTATTTGGATGATTCAGAAGGCTGCAGCTACGGGCAACTGGTGATTGGTAGCTTCATCATGACCATGCGCTTTCTCATGCATCACATCTCAGGCAGAGTTTTTTGATGCAACAGCAAATAGCCCAAGTGAGTCAGTCCCCCTACAGCCAAGATTTGGCATCCTGTGACTTCTGGCTTTTCCCAAAACTAAAATCACCCTTGAAAGGGAGGAAATTTTAGACCATTGATGAGATTCAGGAAAATATGACAGGCCAGCCGATGGGGATTAGGAGAACTGTGTGAGATGCCAAGGTGCCTCCTTTGAAGGGGACTGAGGCATCATTGTACATAGGATACATTTTTCTTGTATCTTCTTCAATAAATGTTTCTTTTTGATATTAGGTGGCTGGATACCTTCTGGACAGACCTCATTTTTTTAAATTAAAGATAAGGAATCTTTAATAAGTAGCCAGAATACCATTATTGCACCTGAAATTACAGCATTTCCTTTACCTTATCAAATTTCCAGTAAAGTTTCACTGATTTTTATTGTAAGCTTTTAATTTTATATCTGGTTTGTTTGAATCAATATCCTTGAATAGGTCCATATGTTACAATTGTTTGGGGTGCCTCTTAAATCTTTTTTTTAATCTACAGATTTCCCGTTATGCTCTTTATTTTTCCTTGCAATTTGTGGAAGAGATTGGATGATTTATCCAAGAGTTTGTCATGGTCTGAATTTTGTTGATTGCTTCCCTGTGATGTTTACTATGTTCCTCTGTTCCATAAAGCTGTTAGCTCTGAAGGTGTGGGCTCGAGTTTAGAGTGGAAATTCCTCATTGGTGGTGCTGTGTATACTTTACTTCATCAGTCGACACCAAATGCTCCATTCCCTGTGAGCAACCCTTGATCTTACCTCAATCCATCAGCTCATTAGAGGCTGCTGAGTGGTTCTATTTCAATTATATCATTGCTTTTTGTGGCTTAGCTAGAATACTTTTTATAAGAAGAAACATTTCCCGTCAACATTTGGCTATCCTGAAATGCAGTTTGTATAGGAAAGGCAGAATAAAGGCTTGATTCTTTCCGTTTATTAATTTTTAAAGAATTGAACCGTGAGAAGATTTTAGAGGCTATATTCCCCCTCCCCTATCCAGTTTCTCCTCTTCCCTTTGGTTCCTCTGAAATCTAAAATTTCTCTGTCTCTCTCAAATTCAGCTTTATGGGGCTTTGGAGAACACAATCACAGACTCATTCACACTAGAGTGTAAATGGCTAATAACTTATAGTGTGACTACTCCAGATTTTAATTTGTATTAATGTCTTAAGAGAAGTGAAATGAGCTTCTTAGATTAGAATAACATTTATATGTGCCAGCAGCTGTACTAAATAATTTAATATATTCTCATATAATGCCCATAACAACCCTATGAGTAATGTATTCACATTATTCTCATTTACCAGCTGTGGAAAACAAGGTTCAGGTTGTTTAAATAACTGGCCAACTAAAAAGTGGAGGAGAAACTAAAACCTGGGTTGTCTGTCTTCACAGCTGGAATATCGAGTCCACCTCTTTGCTCTCATTTCAGGCTTCCAGAATTGGAGGGGAGGGTTTGTGCGGAGGGGCCGCCAGCCTCTCACTGTGTCAGTGGAGAAGGCGGAGCCTGCTGGTTCCGAAATCGGCTTTGGTTGCCTGGAGTGCTAATTGTTGAGTGGTTCTTGCCGCTGCAGCAATAGCGACGCCTCTGCGGGTAGGGATCGTGTTCACTTTCGAACTCCTCCTCCCTCTTGTTAAGCAGTTACGGGCACTCCGGCCTGCTCCTCAAACAAGCCAAGGCGTTTCCACCTCAGGGGTTTGCATCTCCTGCTCTTCTCCTGGATCTCTAAGTGCCCGGCTCCCTGTCGACATGCAGGTCTCTGCTTAAATGTCTCCCGCACAGCAAGATTTCACTTGGCCACCTAAAGCAGTCATTCCCTACCTTCCTATCATTCTTTTCCAGCTCTCACTGCCTCCCTGAAGTATCTGCCATCTCTCCCTGCTAGAACGCAGAGAGAACTAACTGGCCGGTGCTGCTCAGTGCTGGGGCTCTGGAGCCTGACACGAGGGAGCTGAATGGGGCCTTTGTCGGAAGAATGAGACAATGCAGGCATCCTTTGCTCACTGCACCCTGCACCGGGACCCGTCTCCACCCCACATCCATCACTGCTGCTCCCAGTGAACCACCGCACCTACCACAGCTGGATGTAATCTGCTCTCCCAGCTGTTAAAGTCAAGGGTCCCCCACCTGTTGTATTTATACAGCAAAGCTGAACAGAAATGGCCAGACTTAGTTCCAGTTACGAGTGAGGCTGAGAGCCAAGGTGGTTCACATTTTAACAAACACCTGTTGGCTCAGGTCAGCGAGCTTCCTCTGCTGTAAGATTTATTGTGATGGGAAAGGAAAGAGACGGGAACAGATGTGCTCAGGCTGCTTTCATAGCAGCTCCAATGGCCTCAGTTTCTTTTTTAAATATAATTTTTATTGTATTTTTCCCCATTATCATTTAGTCCCCTTATACCCGCCTGCCCCCAGCAATCCCCACACTGTTGTCATGTCCATGAGTCCTTTTTCCTTTTTCCTCAATCCCTCCCCTAACCAACCCCCCCACATAGCTGTCATCTGCTTTCCATCTATGAGTCCGTCTCTGTTTTGCTAGTTAGTTCAGTTCATTCATTAGATTCCACATGTGAGAGAAATCATAAGGTGTTTGTCTTTCTCTGACTGGCTTATTTCACTTAGCATAATGTTCTCCAGGTCCATCCATGCTGTCACAAAGGGTAAAATTTTCTTCTTTTTTATGACCTAGTAGAATTCCACTGTGCAAATATCCCATAGTTGTTTTATCCACTCAGCTATTGATGCACATTTGGCCTGCTTCCATGTCTTGATGATTGTAAATAATGCTGCACTGAACACAGGGGTGTTCATGTTCTTTAAAATTAGTGTTTTGGGTTCCTTTGGATATATCCCCAGAAGTGGGATCATTGGATCAAAAGGAAGACCCATTTTTAATTTTCTGAGGTATCTCCCTACTGCTTTCCACAGTGGCTGCACCAATCTGCATTCCCACCAACAGTGCAGAAGGGTTCCCCTTTCTCCACATCCTCACCAGAATTTGTTATTTGTTGACTTATTGATGGCAGCCATTCTGACAGGTGTGAGATGGTATCTCACTGTTGCTTTAATGTGCATTTCTCTAATGATTATTGATGTTTTTAAAGTATATTTTATTGATTGTGGTATTACAGTTTTTCCAATTTTTCTTCCTTTATCCCCCCTCTGCCCTGCACCCCCCAACTCTCCAGCATTCTCCCCCCTTAGTTCATGTCCATGGGTTGTACTTATAAGTTCTTTGAGTTCTCTGTTTTCTATACCATTTTTTACCTTTTCCCGTCTATTTTATGCCTACCAATTATGCTTCTTATTCCCTGTACCTTTTCCTCCTTATTCCTCCCCTCCCCCTCCCCCTCCCCACTGAAAACCCTCCATGTGATGTCCATTTCTCTGATTCTGTTCTAGTTGTTTGCTTAGTTTGTATCTTCACTGTTCTTCTTTTTTAGGTTCATTTATTGATAGTTGTGAGTTTGTTGTCATTTTACTGTTCATAGTTTTTGATCTTCAATTTCTTAGATAAGTCTGTTTAACATTTCATATAACAAGAGCTTGGTGATGATGAAGTGCTTTAACTTGACCTTATCTGGGAAGCACTTTATCTGCACTTCCATTCTAAATGAAAGCTTTGATGGATAGAGCAATCTTGGATGTAGGTCCTTGCCTTTCAAGACTTCAAATACTTCTTTCCAGCCCCTTCTTGCCTGTAAGGTCTCTTTTGAGAAATCAGCTGATGGTCTGATGGGAAATCCTTTGTAGGTGACTGTGCCCTTATCTCTAGCTGCTTTTCCTTGTCTCACTCATTCTGGGTGTTTTTTTCTACCTTGTTCTCCAGCTTACTGATTTGACCCTCTGCTTCAGTGAGCTTGCTTTTGTTTCCTTCTACTCTGTTCTTCAGTTCAGAAATTGTATTCTTCATTTCCTCTTGGCCCTTGTTGATAGTTTCTATTTCCTTTTTCATGTTGATATAGTTTGCAGTGAGCTCATTGTAGCTTCCCTGTAGTTTCTGGTAGCTCATTGAGGGCTCATGGAACTTCCTGATAGCCATTGCTTTGAACTCAATGTCTGATAGCTGAGTTGCCTCCATTTCATTTAGCGTTATTTCTGGGGCTTCCTCCTTTCCTTTCATTTGTGGATTCTTTCTATGTGTTCCCATCATTTGTGAGACTCTTTTTGTTAGCTGCTTCTTCTTAAATTGATCTGTTCTGGCTCCCTGGGTTTATGGTGTGATCTTTTGTGGTAGAATACCTTGAGATTCAGTGGTGCAGTCTCCTTGATCTCCCAAGCTCACTGGAATTGGGCTGTCATTTATGTTGGCTCTGTGTTTGTCTTTGGGTTTTGATGGTTGTTGGCTCTTTCTTTGGTGGACCCTTCCCACCAGCTGATTAACTGTGGGTCACTCTGTCCACCACCTCTTGTATTTTGTTGTGCTGGTGTGGGCAGGTTCTGTTGAAGTTGTTTCTTGGGTGTGTACAAGGTTTTGAGGATTCTCTCTTGCTCTTGTTCAGTTATTTGTTCTGGGTAATTTCTCCACTATTTAGGTGTATTTCCAGATAGGTCCTGGATTAAGTTAGTGTAGCTTCCACTCCCTCCTTCACCTTCTTCTGTTGTTGTCTGTTGGTGGCTCCTTTGTTGCTGGGTTTCCTCTTCCAGCAGGTATCCTGGTGTTCACAGCTTCCACCTACTCTCATGCCACATAAAAGGTAAATTTGAATGAGACTGGGATCAAGGTGTTTGATGTCTGTTCTGGAGTTCTGTCCACTCTCTCCTGCTACTTCAGAGGAGATCACCTTGTATCTGAGGTCTCAGGGGCCACTTTGTTACAAGACCGCTAGAAGGCTTTTTAGTTGCTTCTCTGCCTATAGTGGGCTGTTCTGAGGTGCAGTATATGGTCTCCCAGGTATCACATGAGACAATGCAGTAAGCTCTGCCGTTTGAAGTCCATGGTCAGCCTGGCTACAGACTGCCTTGCTTTTTTCACTGTCCTTTTGTTTCTGCCTCAAAACTTTGCTTTTTCTCTCACTCTGGGTTTCTTGGGATAATGCCCTGGCTTTTTTGTTTGTTTCTCACCTCCACTAGAATATAAGTTCTAATAGTCAATGGATATGTCGATCATGTTTATTTTCATGATACAAGAAATTCCCAATTCCTGTACTGAGCAGCTGCTCAAGGCGAATGTTAATAAATGCCAAAGCCAGGATCTGAACTGATTTCGTCAGAATAGGTAGGATTACGTATTTTATATCTTTGTTTTCACCTCTTCGGAACAGGCCTAAAAAGAAGTAGCAGGAGTCTGAATTTTCTCCCAGCTGAAAGTTCTGTTGGCTCTGTGCCGCTGAGTGGCTGCTTCCTGCAGGTGGGTTTTTCATGGTTCACCTGGGACGCGAGGCCTGTGAGACCGGCAGCGTCGCAATACATTCAGAAGCATGGGGTGCAGCAGGTGAGCAGTCATGGGGGCCTCTGCTGCTGTCAGGGTCACCGCTGTGGGGGCTAGGACATCAGTGAGGACAGACAAACAAGGAAACAAGCACTATGAAATCAAGAAGCAGTCCCTCTAGCCTGGATTTCAAAGTCTATTTTGTTGTTTAAGTACTGCTATTCCAGCTTTTTTTTTTTTTTCCCTTTCCATTTGCCTGAAATATCTTTTTGCATTCCTTTACTTTTAGTGTGTGTGTATCTTTTGATCTGAGATGGGTGTCTTGATCGAGACAGTATATATATGGGTCTTGTTTTCACATCCATTCAGCTACCCTATGCCTTTTGGTTGGGGCATTTAAGCCATTTGCATTTAAGGTGATTGTTGATAGACACATATGTGGTGCCATTTTATTGTTAGACTGTTTTCCTCTGTTTTTTTTTTTTTTTTCTCTTTCTCTTTTTCTTCTTCTTCTTAAGGCGCAAGCCCTTTAATATTTTTTGCAGTACTGGTTTAGTGTTCATGAACTCTGTTAGCTTTTTCTTGTCTGGGAAGGTTCTTATTTCTCCTTCAGTTTTAAATGATAGCCTTGCTGGGTGGAGTAGCCTTGGTTGTAGGTCCTTGCTTTTCACCACCTTGAATATTTCATGACACTCCCTTCTGGCCTGAAATATTTCTGTTAAGAAATTAGATGCCAGGCTAATTTGTGCTCCCTTGTAGGTAGATACCTGCTTTTCTCTTATGGCTTTTAGGATTCTCTCCTTGTCTTTAAGCCTTGTCATTTTAATTATGATGTAGGTCTCTTTGGGTCCCACTTGTTTGGGACTCTCAGCTTTCTGGACTTCTGTGATTTTTTTCCTTCACCAGATTAGGGAAGTTTTGGGTCGTTATTTTTTCAAATAAGATCTCAATCCTTTGCTCCCTCTCTTCTCCTTCTGGTATTCCTATGATGCCAATGTTGTATGTTTCATGTTGTCCAAAGTGTTTCTTAAGCTTTCCTCCTTTTTTAAAATTCTTTTTTCTTTTTGCAGCTCTGCCTGGGTATTTTTTTTCTATATTGTCTTCCAAAATGCTGATTCTATTCTCTGCCTCATGTAACCTACTGTCTATTTCTTCCAGTGTGTTATTTATCTCAGATATTGTGCTCTTTATTTCTGGCTGGTCATTTTTTATGGTTTATATTTCTTTTTTTCATGCTATTGAGTATCTTCAAAACCATTACTCTAAACTCACTATCTGATAAATTGCTTGACTCCATTTTATTGAATTCTTCTCCTGGAGAATTCTCTTTTTCTTCCATTTGGAATCTGTTTCTGTTTTCTCATTTTGGCTGCTTCTTTGTATTTCCCTCCTTAGATGTTGAACTGATCAGCTATTAAACTGATCAGCCATTAATCTAATCAATCTGTAATCAGCAGTAGGAAGCACCACAGGGTGGAGCGGAGTAACTCCTGTTACTCCTGTGGACAGGGCTACTGTTTCCCCATTAGGCTGATGCCACTTGGAGAGGAGCGCTTTGCCTAAGAACTATGGCTTCCGCAGTAGGGGGCATGACTCAGCACAGGGATCCTGGTAGCTGTTCCTTCAGTTCCCTCCCCAGAGCCACCTGCCACAGACTCTCCTCAAGCATCTCTAGTCCACTCTGCCCTCCCTCTGCTGGAGCCCAGGGTAAGTGGCTGCAAAGAAAATTTTGTGCATTGGCCCTTTAAGAGGTTCTCTGTGTCTCCAGCCATCTCTCCCTGGGGGACAGAAACCCTGCTGCTTTTCACAGCTGGATATTATCTGGGTTTCTTTCTGGCTCTGGTGCTGAAAGCTGGATAGTCCAAGTTGGGATTTAGACCCCACACTTCTCGATGGGAACACCCTGGCCACTGAAATATCCCTCCAGAACTTCGGTGCCCCCCGTGGGAGCCCAGCCAGCCCTCTTGCACCTCCTCCACACTCCCTGGCACTCACATTGTGGTGAAGTGGTTTCCTTTGTCTGTCCATGGTTATGATGCTTCTCTCCAACTAGTGTTATTCTCGATGATTTCTCTACAATTTAGTTGGAATTCCAGATTGGTCCTGGGAGGAGGTGAGTGTAGCTTCTTCCACTTACTCCTCATCACCTTGGATCTCCTGTGGCCTCAGTTTTGAAATGAGTTTTGCTAAGACAGCAACACCTGTCTTAGTCAGCATGGGCTGCTGTAAGAAAATACCATAGATGGGTGGCTTGAAAAACAGATATTTACTTATTACTGTTCGGTAGTCTAAGAAGTCCAAGATCAAGGTGCTGGTATGATGCGGACACCAGCCCACAGTGTCTGTGACGTTATGGATGAGATACGAGACAAATTCACATGGACTACTGAGTCCTGTGGAGGAAAAGGGATGGCATGGCCACTCTCTCAAGAGGAGAGTGTGCCCACCCTTGCCTTGACAGGTTTTTATTGGGTTTCAATTTGCACAGGAATACAGGTAAAGTTCATTAATCATTGTCAGGCAGTAAGGATCAAACAATAGATAGCATACAAAGAACTATGGGGGCCTATTCTGAGTCAGGGTCTGTTAGCTAAAGGGCTACAAAACTTTGGGAAACAAACTCATTTCCTGCTTGGACCCTTATTATTTAATTGAGAACATTCTTAGAAAAGCAGGTTTCACAGGATTTTGTGCATTCTTTCTCAGGCCTGATCACCAGGAGAACCCTCCCTTTCCAGCACAGGGCTACACCCATCCTCTGTCATTGTTTCAGGCTTAAGTCAGGCAGGGAAAGTAAGGCAGCCAAGAGATCAGGGAGACTTCTTGCAGACAGAATGAGGACTCAGGCTATGTTGAAGCCGAGGGGTGAGGGTCCATCACCCCCTTTTACTCTAGCCCCCTAAGTCCTTCCCTGGGACCTCCCCATGGTCATGCCTGTCTTAGGTCATTCCCCCCTTGGGGAATCTTACCCATCATTGGCTAACCAATCAAGCATTGGGGGCCAGTTATGGATGAAGTGACAGGAGAAGAAGCAGCATTCTTGCCAGGGAGATAAGCTTTGTCTCCTTAGTGGCTTATGGTCCGAAAGTCACTTACTCAGCCTTAGCCATTGGGGCGGGGGTTACAGCTTCTGAAACCAGGCAGGGCGGGTCCCAACACTGTCAGATTTGGTTCCTCATGTGAGACCATCTTGCAGATAGAGAAAGAGCTCTGGACTGTCCTTATTTATTTATTTTTATTATTTTTACAGGTTTTATTTATTTATAGAGAGAGGGGAAGGGAGAAAGAGAAACATCAATGTGTGGTTGCCTCTTGCATGCTCCCTACTGGGGACCTGGCCTGAATCCCAGGCATGTGCCCTGACTGGGAATTGAACCAGTGACTTTTTGGTTTGCAGGCTGGCACGCAGTCCACTGAGCCACAACATCCAGGGCTATTTTATTGCTATTTAAAAATTGTATTTTATTGATTATGTTATTACAGTTGTTTCAGTTTTTCCTCCTTGCCCCCCCTCCACCAGACACCTGCCAACTCTCCCTCCAGTAATTCCATTGCCCATGTGCATGTATCAAACACATATGTTCTTTGGTTACTCTATTTCCTGTGCTGTACTTACATCCCCCTGACTATTCTGTAACAATCAATTTGTACTTCTTAATCTCTTCACCTTTTTTGCCCATCCCCCTGACCCTCCCTCCCATCTGGCAACCATCAAAATGTTCTCTGTATCTATGATTCTGTTTCTGTTTTGCTTCTTTGTTTATTTTGCTTTTTATAGTCAATTGTTAATAGATATATATTTAGTGCCATTTTATTGTTCATATTTTTCTTCTTCTTCTTAAAAGAGACCCTTTACATTTCATATAATGCTAGTTTGGTCATGATCAACTCCTTTAACTTTTTCTTGTCTGGGAAGCTCTTTATCTGTCCTTTAGTTCTAAATGACAGCTTTGCTGGATAGAGTAATTTTGGTTGTAGGCCCTTGCTTTTCATCACTTTGAATATTTCTTGCCAGTCCCTTTTAGCCTGCAAAGTTTCTTTTGAGAAATCAGCTGAGAGTCTTACAGTAGCTCCCTTGTAGGTAACTACTTTTATCTTGCTGCTTTTAAGATTCTTTTTTGTCGTTACCCTTTGGCATTTTAATTATGATGTGTCTTGGTGTGGGTTCTTTGGGTTCATCTTGTTTGGGACTCTCTTTGCTTCCTGGACTTGTGCCTATTTCCTTCACCAAGTTAAGGAAATTTTCTGTCATTATTTTTCAAATAGGTTTTCAATTTCTTGCTCGCTCTGTTATCTTTCTAGCATCCCCATGATGTGAACGTTGGTATGCTTGAAATTGTCCCAGAGGCTCCTTACACTATCCTCACTTTTTGGATTCCTTTTTCTTCTTCCTTTTCTGATTGGGTGTTTTTTGCTTCCTTATGTTCCACATCACTGATTTGAATCTCAGTTTCATCTACTGCCCTGTTGATTCCCTGTAAATTGTTCTTCATTTCAGTTAGTGTGTGTCCTTCATTTCTGACTGGTTCTCTTTTATGGTTCCCATGTCCTTTTTTATGCTGTTGAAGTTCTCTCTGAGTTCATCTACTCTTCTCCTAAGTTCCTTGAGCATCCTTAAAGCCAGTGTTTTGAACTCTGCATCTAGTAGCTTGCTTGACCCCATTTTATTTAGTTCTTTTTTTTGGAGTTCTGTTCTGTTCTTTCATCTGGGCTGTGTTTCTTTGTCTCCTCATTTTGGCAGCTTCCCTGTGTTTGTTTCTGTGTATTAGGTAGAGCTGGTACATCTCCTAGACTTTGTAGAGTGGCCTAATGAAGAAAGTGTCCTGTGTGGTCCAGTGGCTGGGTATTCAAGGTGCATTCACTCGTGGACTGTGTACACCCTCCTCTTGTAGTTGAGCCTTGGTTGCTATTGGCGCATCCAAGGCCAGGCACTACCTGTGTTCTGTCCAGGGCCACACAGCATAAGCTACAGAGTGTTCTGCAGATGACTGCTACTTGTGCTGTGCTTGGAGGTGCTCAGGTGAGGCCAAGCTGTGAATTAAGGCTGGCTGTTGCTAGTGCTGGGCCTGGGACAACTTAATGAGAAGCTGCTCGTTACAGCGCTCACTGAAGCCAGGTGCTGCTTGTTTGAGAGAATTTAGGAACATCTGAAGCATGGGCAAAGACAAACCATTGTATGGAGAAGCCACTGGAAACAGCTTGGGTGGGCCCAAAAGTTGGGTGGGGCAGGGCCTCAGGAAATCATCAGGGTGGGGCAGAGTGTGTGAGCCAGGTTGATAGAGCTTCAGATATGGTGCCTGCCTGCTGGCTCTGTGGCTCTGTGTGGGGAGAGCTCAGAAAAGGGACAGTGGCCTCTGCATCATTTCTGTTGGGACAGTGCTACCCCCCACCTTTTGTCCTGACTCTGGACAAATCAGTTCCTCCCCATATGTCTTTGGTACCTTTCAGTCTCTTACCCCACGAGGTGGAGCTCAGAGGGAGCAAGTCGAGGAATGTCTCTGCATGGGCCCTTTGAAAGGAACCACCAGGGAGTCCAGCGGTTTCTGACTTCCACAGCCTGAGTCCCCGCTGGTTTTTCTAGCTAGAATTTGTGGTGACTTCTCTTCCTGGCACTAGTACCCTGGTCTGGGGGACTTGGTATGGGGCTGGGGCACTTCACTCCTTAGAGGTCCCTCATGATTTTTATTTGCCACATATGGGTGTGGGGCAGTCCAATCAACATCTCTACCCTCCTACCAGCCTTTAATTCTGTAGTTGTAGGATTTCCATTCAACTCAGTTTCTGATGGTTCTGAATGATGGTTGTTCCATAGCTTAGCTGTTATTACGATGTGGTTGTGTGAGGAAGGGTGCCATGTTTGCCTACACTATCAGCTGGACCAGAAGTCCAGGTGATACTGATTTTGTAGTTTTACAGGATATTGCTCTTATCTGCACACACACGAAGAGACAATGAGCAGAAATGGCAGAACACCAAGAATTGTTTGATTTAGGTGGAAGCTACAAAGGTTTTCATTGCATTGTTTTCTCAGCTTTTGGTCTGAAATAAAATTGTCATGACAAAATATTGGAGAGGAAAACATATCTCCTCTCCTGGCACAGCTGCCTGGGACGCCTGTGACTCGACGAGTTGGGAGGCAGCGCTTGGGTCCTTCTCACTCCACTGCCATCCAGCTGACCTCAGGACCCTGCCTGTTTGTCTTCTTCTTGTATAAGGTAAGTCCATCGTGTGGACCCCGCCTCGTGACCTCCTCGCAACCTAATCACCTCTAAACACCTTCATACTGGGGGCGGGGGGGGGGAATGAGAGCTTTACCATGTGGATTTTGGGTGGAAGAACATTATGGCAGAAATGGAAGCATCTCAGATGTTCTTCCAAAGTGGATGGCAACATCTGAGGATTGAAAACTGAAACCGAAGTTTATGGACTTGCATTAGAGTTAGCCGGTGGCTGGTAGACAATGTATGGAGCAGTGCAAATATAGACTGGAGAATCACCTGGGTGCGGGGTTGTTTAAAATGCAGATTATTAAACAACACTCAGAGCTGCTAAGTCAATATACTGGGGATGGGCCTTGCTCAGCCACATTTTGATAAGCCCCCAGGTGTATCTTATGTTCCCTAAAGTTTGAGAACCATCATTATTAAGAAACCAGATTGGACTTTATCACAACCTACTTATCCTAAGGAGTCTGAGCTAAGTTACACAAAGCCGTCTGCTTTGGAATCCTCTGGGTCCCACCTCAGAGATTCTGACGTCATGGTTCTGGTGTGGTCTGGACAGAGAGTTTTACAGACGTGTGAGTGGCCAAGGTTAACAATTTGCTTGAAAGGATGCTAACCGTATCACCATTTCACTCAGGATTTTTGCATCTGGCCTGCTTACTTTCCATTTCACAGGGGTATGAAAAACAGCGGTCCCCAACCTTTTTGGCACCAGGGTCCAGTTTCGTTGGAAGATAATTTTTCCATGGACCAGGGCGTGGGGGATGGTTTCAGGATGATTCAAGTGCATTACATTCCAAATCACCTCCCACTGTGTGGTCTGGTTCCCCACAGGCCTGACCGGTACTGGTCTGTGGCCCAGATGTTGGGGAACCCTGGTGAAAAGTGAGACTCCAAGCCTTCTGTAGGCCTCTGCTGTCACAAGAACTGCCTTTGCTTTTGTGGATGTTGCTTTTAATTTTTAAACATGGGAAGGCATGGTTTATCTTCACCTTGATGTGTTAAACAGTGCGTAATATTTAAAGCATTAGCTGGCCTCAAACATCTGTCGTATGTGTTCTTGTCTTTCTGGGGGTTTTCTCTGAAAACTTTTCCCCCACCGCAGATTTCTCTCTTTTCTACCTCCTCCCCCGCCCCCCCCCCATCCACTCTATCATTCAAGAGCAAATTCAAGATTGTCTTCATTCACTGAACTCCCAGCAAACTCAGGCTGTTTTCCTTCCTGAATTCCTAAAGCAGTTGTCCCATATTGTTTAGTACTTGCGTTCTCACTGTGGTGTACGTTTCATGACTAAGAGCCTGACTGGTACTTTTGCTGAGTGTCTGGTGGGTACCTGACACGTTCAAATGATTGGTTATTGGTGTGATTGTTAGGTGAACCCCCAGAAGAATTGGGGTGGACCCAGTTGGCTACAATCACCACAACTCACCAAGAAGGGAAGTTCAAAAAAGTGTTAGTTACAGAGTTCCTCATATCTGTTTGTACTGTTGATACAGAGGGTGGATTTTTGGCAACTGTGGCTTGTTAGTCCACCAATATTGAAAAACAAACAAATTGTCCTAGCAACGTAAACCTTTTGCCTTTTTTCCTTGGGTTTTGTGGTGAGGCAATTCCAGTCTGTGTTTATGAAACTGTTTTTCAGACACGAAAGGAAACCAGAGAAACACTCCTCTAAACTTCTTAGAAAACTTTATTTAGGAAGGAAATGACAATGGAATCCCATGTCATAGACAAGGTTACATAAATTTTCCTGCTCCATCTGAAAGCATTTTAAACAGTGGTCTGCAAAATTCTGTCTGGAGAGTTTACTTTGGATCTGATCGAAATGAAATCTATCTTTCACCTTATGTTTAATGTTGCTGAGGGATGACTAGAGAATTTACTTTGAATGTAAGAAGTGTCATTTTGCCTGGCCACTCCCCTGCACTCCGGGAAGCGGGAGGAAAGCAAATGAGACACAATGTAAACATCGGACAAGTTTCCTGTTTTTCTGTGGCACGACGGCAGCCTTCTCTCTAGTCCGGGCTCAGGGTCTCAGAGCTGACGCTGTCTGAGACCACGCCAGCCCTCCTCTGCACAAGCGACCTGCTCTGGCCTTTGTTTCCACACGGATCACGAAGTAGTCATTCTGTTAAAAAAAAATAGGCTTGAGAACATTCCATACCTGTACCTGACCACTCCCCGCACTCCCTGGGGCCTTGCTCCCATTGTGTACGTTCATCGTTCTGGAGAAGCCCGGAGGCCTTGCCAGCACTGAGCACGGGCACTTCCTGTGCCAGACAGCAGGGGTCAGCAGAACACCCTCTGCTCTGGCCAGTCCCCTGGGCCACGTCCCTTGCCAACCTCAGGGCCGCACAAGGAGCCATTTCTTGGTTCCCTGAGCTGGGCCAGACCAGTTACTAAATCTTCAGAGGGGTTTCTGTGCCCTCCCTACCTTTCTGCTCCCCGATTTTCATTCGCTGTTTCCTGAGCTCAGCACCCTTCCTTCTCTCCCGTCAACATCTCAGCTAAAACCGCAAACCATCTCTTCTCTGCACCGCCATGGAGCTCTCCTGCCTATTTTAAATTGAAGCTCTACAGTAGTTAACTTTACAGTTTTATCATGTTAACGGGACTCTCTTTTGCCGTTGGCTGACGATGACCCTGGCTGTGACCTGATGGGCGGGGGAGATGGGAGTGGGGAGGGTGCAGAGGAGGGAGCTGCCGGGAACAGTCCCGCCCCTCACAGAGGCTTTGGCTGTCCTAGCCTGAGAGCAAACCCGCGTCTGCCTCAGGGGCCAAGCTCCCCTTCCTAGATCATTCACGGTGAACCAGCTGGTGGCCGTGACTGGCCTAAAGGTTCATGCGCTGCAAGAAGAACCCTTTCTCCTTTGGTGGTTCTCAGGGGCTATTTTATTCACACATCTCTTACGCCAAATCCTCAAAACAGGACCAGCGACATGGTATGGAGGGTCTAGTGTGAGATGAAAATTCAAGTCCCTATATTAAAAAACTATTAAGAATTCCGAGTCAGTGACTGTGGAGCATTAGGCCAAGGGCAGACCCTCTGAGCATGGAGCCCTTTGTGACTGTGCAATGTGTACACCAGTGAAGTGCACCTGCCCTGAGCGCACAGAGGACCAGCAATTTGTCCCGGACCAGGGAGGAGTGTGGGGCTTCCCACACTGGACTCCTTCCCTGCACTCAGGGACCAGGAGCCTGGACAGTAAGATTGACACTCAGGGAAGTGAGTGGAATTTTATCCAACAAATAAACATGGTATACTATTTTAGGCTCTGGGGATTCTGCAGCAAACAAAACAAAGTTCCTGCTTGAAATCTAGGTGGGGAAGACAACAACAAGCAAATAAGTATATCCAATGGTGACAAGTACTGTGGGGAAAAGTAAAGTAGGACAGGGAGGATAAGGAACCAGCACGGAGGGTAGGGGGTTGTGGTTTTGTGAGGTCGCAAAGAGGGGCTGTTTGAGTGAAAACCTGGAGGGAGTGAGGTGGTGAGCCTGCAGGTCTCTGAGGGATGGGCATTCAGGCAGAGGGACTTAGCCAGTGCAAAGGCCCTGAGGCTTCTCAAGTTTGAGAAGGAGCATGGAGGACAGTACGGGTGGCTGGATGATGGGGGTTGGGAGGGACAGAGGTAGAGAAGAAAGCCTAGATGTCAGGCAGGAAAACCTTTGGATTTGACTTTGGATGAGACGAAAGCTTTGTGGGGTTAGAGTGGAGCAGATTTGTCATCTGACTTAGGTTGCAAAGGGCTCCCTCTATATTCTGTTGAGAAGAGATTGTGGAGGCAGAAGAACGAAAGCAGGGTGACCGGTGAGGAGGCTCTTGCAACAAACCAGGTGGCTCTGACCAAGCTGTTAACAGTGGAGGTGATGAGAGGTAGTCAGGTTCTGGAAATATTGTAGTCTTCAAAAGGTCATGGGGCCAGGCCAGCCTTTTTGTAAAAAAAGTGAAAAATTACAGTTGACATTCAATACCATATTAGTTTCAGATGTACAGCATAATGATTGGACATTTGTCTAGCTTACAACGTGATCCCCTTGCTAAGTGTAGTATCCGTCTGACACCACACAGAGTTACTACAATATCATCGGCTACATTCCCTGTGCTGTACTTTACATCCCCATGACTATTTTGTGACTACTAATTTGTACTTCTTAATCCCTCCACCTTTTTAACCCAGCCCCCTGACAAGGCTGGTCTTGGTAACTGTAATTCTGTAGCCAGATGCACAATGTGGAACAAATAGGTGGCCGATAAGTGTGTATCGAATGAGTCAGTGAGTGAAAAGTATTTAACAAGATTTCCTGTAATGGAGTTGTAAAAAGTAACATTGAAAGAATTGAGTAAGGCAGAATACTTTGCCAGTGTTTATAGTTTCATCCCTACTTTGCTTCTATTAAATCTGCAAATGTAAAGATCAGTTCATATGAAATGAACAGTGTGTCTCACAGCCAGAGAGAGCCTGTCAGCCTGAACATGCTAAAATGGGCCACGAGACTGTAGTTCTAGTGTGTGGTCAATAGGTGGTGCTGTATCTTGTTAGGGCTTCATTTCCACCAGGTCATGTGTGCAGAAACTTATAATACAGATCCAGGTGTTAAATGCCATTTCAACTGGAGTATATACTCGGTCTATTGAAAATTAGATTAGCGCTCCAGGAACTTGGTAAGACACTCTTGGAATTGTATGTGTAAAACTTAACATTTAAAAATGTCATTCTTCCTTAAGTGGAACATTTAGATATCATTTAAATGATATAAAATATATCTCAATATTGGAAATAGTGCAGCACCCACATGCTTGCTGATGGCTTCAGAGCTTAATGATAATTGAATTCTATTTCCTTCTCTGTGTGGTTTTGACACGTGTGTGTATTTTATATTATTTATATACTGTCATATACACTTCTATTTGTAGGAAGACCATGTAAGGTATCATCATATTTACTCTCCTTATTGAACTCGTTCAGGGGGATAGGAGTAAAGGGAGAAATTGTGTTGGAAGGGGCTTATCCACGGGGACATTGAGGCCACGGTAAAATTGAGAAGGCCGTGAGATTCTTAGGGGAATGCTGCTTTTCAGATGGCAAGTTTTCTCCAACTGCGGACCTTCTCCAGCTGCCGGGCCATCTTTCCGCGCCCAGAAAGCTTGCTGAAGTGGAAACACCTCACAAGAATACTTCCCCTGGAAGCCTGAAGTTGGCCAGTTCTTGTTCAATGCCCACCTTCCTGCTTTTGGAATTGGTCCTCACAGATGAAATCCAGCCATAGTCAGGTTGTTCTGAGACTCTGGTATTGTCAGGCCTGAAGAATCAGATGATCAAAGATTCTGGTGGATCCTCAGCTTTCCTGTGAGCCGGGCTGAATAAGCATCACCGTAGGAGATGAGCTGTAGAATACCTGGGTGGGTTAGAGCTGTGGGCTCCTGAGGGTGAGACTGTGTTCTCTCACGGCTCTGAGAACACAGAGCTCCCGAACTGTGAGGCCTTTGGAACTGCTTTGGCCAGCAGACCTGTCAGAAGGGCCCCGATCAATGTAGTAGTTCAGATTATTTTCCCTCCAAGTCATCCTTCTGTCTTTCTCTGGGATCTGGGGCCTGAAACTGCACAGACCACACACAGTTTTAGGTTGCCCTTCCCCCTTCCCCTCAGCCAGCACTTCCTTTCTTTCCGTGCTGTGTGATCAGAGAACTCTATCCCAGGGGCAGCCTAGGTGGCCAGCCTACCATGTCCCCATCCTGCTAGGCTCTTTGCTTTTACAGATGCCACCCCACTCTGCTGGCTTCCTTTAAGACTTCCACTCTGCCGTCCACTCACTATCCATTCGCAAATGTGTGGTGTGCGCCTACTACGCACCGGGGCGTGTGCTGGGGAAGCAGCAGGATACAAGTTCCGCCCTCAGCATCTCCTTAGCATGCCTTTGCCTTTTCTTTGACTCATTTGGAGCCCAGTGTTCCTCTGAGGACATTGCTTTTCTTTAGTTCTTGCCTGGAAGCTCCCTAAAGCCCTCTGGACACTGGAGCTTTCTTCTTTGCCATCCTCAATGTATTGGCTTTTAGCCACCTCATGGGTGACACAGTGGCTCCAACAACCTCTAGGCCTCATTTCCTCATTCAAGGCAGACCAATTAAGTCTGTTCCTTTTATCATAAAAGAGAAAGTCCGGCTCACTGCCTGCCTGCCTCTCACTAAAACACTGGGAAAATGAGGGTCTGCCTTTAGGAAAAAGAAGTTTGGGAATTTTGATTGAGTCACTGAGCAGGAAACATCACCCTTCAGGTCCATTTCTTTTCAGCTGGATTGCTCTCTGCCCTACAGGTTGCCACAACATACCTGCATCCAGGTCACTGCATCACATTCATTCACTTCCGGGCCACCATTTCTCTCCTGGCTGCCTCCCGTTTTCATACTGGATGACTTTAACTTCAGCACTGATGACTCTTGGCTGCAGAGTTCCTCAAAGTCCCCACCCCGCCCCTCTCCTCACCATTCTAAACGAGCCCACTCACAGCCAGTGCTGAACTTACTTCTGCACCCAGACTTGCCCCTCCTCCTGCATTGGGATCTGGAAGCCTGTGTCCCCTTCTGGATTCATCTTGTGCTCCTCCCGTTCCTCACCCCTGACATCCCAAGGCCCCCCCCCCCC